>JAPDVU010000002.1:197271996-197789496 GCA_026230045.1 Corynorhinus townsendii
CTGGGCAGGAGTGAGCGACCTGCGCTTCTGT
Source organism: Corynorhinus townsendii (assembly GCA_026230045.1). Classification (NCBI taxonomy): domain Eukaryota; kingdom Metazoa; phylum Chordata; class Mammalia; order Chiroptera; family Vespertilionidae; genus Corynorhinus; species Corynorhinus townsendii. The sequence goes on from JAPDVU010000002.1 coordinate 197,272,028, forward strand.
GAGAGCGTACGCGCGGGAGAAGAGGCGGCGGCGTGCTCTGGCTGGGCTTGGAATACTCCCTAGTCCGCCCTTTAGGTTCAATCTTCTTTCTCGGACCCTCCGGTTTATGTTCACTAACTTTGCTGGGTGATAAGCTGGGGCCACAGAAATGGCGGGAGTGCCACAGCCTTCCATGCTCCCCCTGCGGGTCCCTGCCGGAATTCGGATACCTAACTGTGGTCCTTTCTGTGGCGGTGGTGGCTGCCATGGCGAAAACGACAGCACAAGCTGGATCGAAGCTGCTTTGGATTGGTGTCTGCAGGGGCTCAATCCCCTTTCCCTGCGCCTGGTGCCGCGGGAGAGACGCCCCGACTGACACGGCGCGCACTTCCCCGCGCGGGACCCGCTCACCGTCCGGCTACGTCGTCAGGCGCCCCGCCCCTCCCGCTCGCCAATTGGAGGCTCGAGCTCAGCCCCCACACCCGCTACACCAACCAGCAGCGCCAGGGAGAGGCAAAACCCGGCTCTCCTCCTTCCTCCGGGAAGCGGAAGCGGAAGTGACGTTCGGGAAGGTGGGGGCAATCATGGTGCCGCTGGGGAGAGGAGAAGCTGTCGCTGCCGCCGTTGCCGGGAGCCGCGGAGGTAAAAGGCGGAACTAGACGCGGCCTGGGCTGGGGGACTTCCCTGGGGGCGCGGGACTTAGGCTCCCTCCTGAAGCATTTCCCAGTAGAGACCCCAGTCAGGTCACCATAGAGACCCCACCCCTCCTCTGTTTCCATGGGGATGGGTATCCAGCCCCCTCCTCTGTTTCCATGGAGACCGGACCCTACCCCTCTTCGCCAGGATCCGAGCCCCCCAGCCTGTCTTCAGATTTTCCGAGTAGCCCCGGCTGGGAGCTCTCCTAGGCAGGTTTCATTCCCAGCCTCCTCTCAGGGGTAATGTTTGTACTCGTTTGCCATCCTCCAACCTCCTGGTCTTGTTTGTTTCGGACAGTTGGTCTCTGTTTGCCGCCGATGGTGCTTGGGCAGCCCGGTGGGGCCCCGTGAGCTCCTCTGTCCTCACAGATGCAACGAAATGTGCATCTACCGGGTTGCGTAAGCCAGAGCAGGGTCGGGCGGGTTCTTCCCTCGGACTGTCTCTGGTAACTATCTCTGTCTAGCGGGCCCACTACGTAAAAGGTTCATTTTCTAATCCAGAGCAGAAGAGAAAGATAAAGTGCAAGTCCAGACTGCACACTAAAAGTGATGGGTTTATTTCTTCAATTCTCTGTTCTGCCTGCCAAACTCACATTTGTAGAACCTCTGTGTTTGCAGGTAACTCACTATTCCAAAACAGGAAAGCTTCACATTTGGTATTTTTCCCAAGAGAGCAAGTCTTCCCAAGAGAGTGTATCTGCAGGTCTTCCATTCATTTAGCTGACATCTGGACTCCTAGTGTCAGTGTACTGTGCTAGGGACACTAGAAACAAAAATAATTCCTCATTCCCTCATTGCAGACAGCACACTATACAAGCGATGCTTCTGCTGGGTACCAGATTGTTTTAGGAGGTAAAATTGTTTTCCTTAGGTATGTCTGATTAAGGATCAGCCCCTCTACGCAGAAGCTGAACCATCTGTTCCAGGAAGGAAGGAAGGAATTCACACTTGTTTCCTTTACTGTTGCTTTCATGTACATTATCTCTTTTACTTCACATAACTTTGAGAGGACAGAAATGACCAGTCTCACCTTACACTTAAGAAAAACGAGGCACAGAAAAGTTCCCCAGGTAGTAAGTGGCAAAGATGGAAATTGTAGGTACGTGACCCTGCCTCCAAAACTCTGCACCTTCCACCATAGACTGCGCTGCTTCCTGGTCTGATTTGGGGCTATATTTGAGTGAGGTTTCCTTACTTTTAAGATTTATAGCAACTCAGACTTGAAGCAGTTTGCCTCTTAATTCCCTTTAGGTATTTTGACCAAGCTTCAAATTGTTTGGCCGTAAAGCACATTTGGAAGGTCTTGTGAAATGCTACTTTTTACTTCAGTTTTTAAAAAAAGCATTGCTTTCAAAATGACTTGGTGGTTTCAAAGTAAAACTTAAAAAATTATTCCCAGGGAAAATGATTTTTTATTTACTGCGACCTGGTCTTGAAATGAGAGGAAAACAGCCCTGTGGTTGCTGAGGAGGTCCCGAGGTGCTGTGGTGTGGCTCTAACTCTGGCTTTGTTCTATTGCAGACAAGTCATTACCTTTCCATTTCTCACAATTGGGCTGAGCACAATTGAACCATGGGGGAACACAGTCCAGATAACAACATCATCTACTTTGAGGCAGAGGAAGATGAGCTGACCCCTGATGACAGGATGCTCAGGTTTGTGGATAAAAACGGACTGGTGCCTTCCTCATCTGGAACTGTATATGATAGGACAACTGTTCTTATTGAGCAGGACCCTGGCACTTTGGACGATGAAGATGATGATGGACAGTGTGGAGAACCCTTGCCTTTTCTAGTAGGGGGTGAAGAGGGCTTTCATCTAATAGATCATGAAGCAATGTCCCAGGGTTATGTGCAACACATTATCTCACCAGATCAGATTCATTTAACAATAAACCCTGGTTCCACGCCCATGCCAAGAAATATCGAAGGTGCAACCCTCACTCTGCAGTCGGAATGTCCAGAAACAAAACGTAAAGAAGTAAGTAAAGTGGTGGGTGAGGGCTCAGTTTGGCTTTGGGGAGAGTCCTTACACAGCTCTTGGTGGCAGTTTTAGCGGGAAGTAAAGGAGTCTGTGCTATTAGGACCTACAATGGCTTTCTTGTCAATAATTCATGTTTCACGTTTTGTTGTGACTGTGGAACTTTTGGTTTGTAAGGCTACATTGAAATTTGGGAAAACGAAATTATAGTGTTTCTCATATTCCTCCCCAAGTCATAAATAAAATAGAAATTTCACTGAAGTACATTTATATTTCTGATGCTGGAATGACTAGGTCTGGCTTACTTCTGGGTTATATATAAATGATTTTTGAGTATTTGCTGGAATATGCTTTTTTAGTGAATGTTTAATGAATAATAAAGGCTAACTTTCATAAAAAATTTAGGCAAGAGACACTAAATGAGAGCGGGTCATCTAAAATAAGTTTTCATGCTTTTATTTAGCTAGTGTGAGTAAGGTAATGCATATCACAATGTTTTGGAAACTGTAAAACATTGTACACGTGATGATTATTAGAATAAAAGATGTGGTTTAAAGGTAGTGATACACATTATGTAAGAACTAATTGAAAGTCAATTAGAAAAAACAGATCACTGGTAGTTGCAATGCAGGGACTAAATGTAAAATGTTACCAAATAGATATAGGGTAAATTGTTTGGCAAAATAATTTTCTGTTTTGTAATGAAGGTCTTGAAATGGGGCATTTTATTATTCATGACATATGGCTTTTCCTTTGGTAGCCTTAGGACCTCAGAGCTGGAAGGAGCCCTAGAGAGACCATCTTGTCCTACCTCCTTACCCCCCATGCAGTAATCTCTATAGCATCTCTGACATCAATTTATCTGGTCTCTGCTTGACTTCCAGAATGATGAGAGCAGTGTTTCATGGCTCAGCCTAATAGATTTGTTGGCCAGCTCTGATTGTTAGAAAGCTTTAATTGTACAGAGCCAAAATTGGCCTTCCTGCAGTTGCCCACTCTTTCTAGTTCTGCCTTCTTGAACAATAGCAAGTTAAACCTTCCTTTCGAAGGACAACCCATCAGATATTTAAAGATCATGGATTTCTTTTCATCTTCACTGTACAGGCTAAACACCTCCATTTATTTAAAGATCCCTCTTAGGACATTTTCCCCTTGCTTATCATCAGCTTGGTCACCTTTGATTGTATGAATCCCAGTTTCCAAATTCCTCTTAAAATTCATAATTGAGCATAATCTCACAAGTGTAAGTCAACTAGCACTGAATATTGTATGACTCATCTCTTGATCTGGACACTGTACTATAATTACTATATAGTATGTATTTTATTAATAACGACATCATACTCTCAGCTTGTACTTGGAAACCTCCAGACTAGTGGTTCTTATTTGGGGCAATTCTGTCCCTAGGATACATCTGGAAATGTCTGGAGACATTTTGGTTGTTACCTGGGGGAAGTGCTACCGGAATCTCGTAGGTAGAATCCAAAGATCCTGTTAAATATTTCATGATGCACAGGACAGCCCACCCACAAGAAAGAATTATGTGGTCCGCCCAGCCAAGTGTGGCTCAGTGGTTGAACATTGACCTATGAACCAGGAGGTCACTGTTCAATTCCAGGCCAAGGCACATATGCAGGTTGCCGGCTTGATCCCCAGTAGGGGGCGTACAGAAGGCAGCCAACCCATGATTCTTATCATTGAGTTTCTAGCTCTATCTCTCCCTTCCTCTCTGAAATCAGTAAACATTTTTTTTTTTTAATTTAAAAAATAACTCTGGTCTGAATGTCAATTGTCTGTGTTCCAATAAAGCTTTATTTACAAAATGGGCAGTGGGCTGAATTTGGCCCACTGGATGTAGTGTGGACTAGAACATAGGAGCAATAGTAGATAAAGATGGAAAGATAGTAGAGATCCAGACAGGGAAGGCAGTGATAGCATGCTAAGTGGTTTGGACTGTATTCTGGAACTAGTGGGAAACCATGAAGGTGTCTGAACCAAGGAGTGATATGGTTAGAATAGCCTTTTTAAAAAGGTTGCTCTGGTAACTGGTTTCTTGATTGCCCAGACAGGAGATAGTTGTAGTTTAGGTTTGGGGTTTCATTTGAGTCTGATGAAGGATAGTGGCCTTTTATGTGGAGAAAATCGAGAGCTTTTCTTGCACTATAAGAGAACTTGGTCATGTTAGGAGAGTCTGAAGATTGAGTCATGAATTGGGTATGATTCAAATGATTCATTCAATTTTCCAAGTGTGTTGAGTTTCTTCTGTGTCTTAGCGTAGGGGCCACACAGATGATTGGCAGAACTTCAAATCTAGGTAGCAAGCTAAGTGGTTAGAGTCCACTGTGATAGGCCCTTCAACAGAGGCATATTTGTAGTGCTGTGTGCATGTTGAGGAAAAAGCAGTTGACTCTGCTGTCCCCTGTCCCCTCTGGGAATGGCTATTCCATAACAGAATTCAAGAAGAGGAGAAATTGATGAGTTTGTTTGGAGTATGTTAAATGCATAGTCCTTGGGGAAAATTAAAGTGAACATGTTGAGAAGTCCATTGGAACTGTGAATCTGAAGTCGAGGAAATGGCTTGAGATTAGAATTGTAGATCCATGAAGGGACAGTAGTTCAAGCTACTATGAGTGAGTAGTTTACTCAGGGGAGAAGTCAGAGTTGATCTGAGAATTTAAGGGTTAGAAAGAGAACCATAGATCACATAAAGAGATGGGTGAAATGCAGTGTTGTGGAAGCTGAGGGAAGAGCGTTTCAAGCTGTGTGAGTATTTCTGTGTGACCCTGCAGAGGGATTGAAGGGCCCAAGAGAAGCCATTAGTTCTGCTCTCTGCACAGTTGATCACATCATGAGAAGATGTTCATAGAGCCCTGGGGGCTGAAGCCAGATTTGGGGTGATGGAGAAACAGGTGGGTGGTGAGGAAACAGGAGGAGGAAGTGTCAAGTGGCCCACTGTTTGTCTTGTGTGTTTGTGTGTTTTTAAATACGGTAGTTGGAGGAAGAGTGTTAAGGCAGTAGTAACGCAAGGGGATTGAATCATTTTTTAGCACAAAAAATCTGACATAGTTTAGGGCCCATCAGTGTTAATGATTACTAGTGAAAGTGTTTCAAGAGCAAGTGTTAGGGAAACGTTAAGTTAAATCAGAACAGAGGTTTGATTATTACAGGGTTTCTCAGAGCTTTTAATGTGCTAATAATTAAGAAGGAAGGAAAGGCAGAGTTCTCCAAATATTTTGAACTTGGGAAACTATTTTTCACTTTCATTTCCAGATCAGTGTTTTGTGGAACACATTTTGGGATATGCTGATCTAGACAGAAGAGGACGTGGTAGGGAGGGAATGATTACGCAATTAGTTTTATGAGCTGTCACTTTCCCACTTTGCACTACTGGCAAGCCTGGTTTACTGTTCATGTCTCAGGTCATTGATAATCATGTTGAGCAGGACAAGGTCAAGGATATTATGAGCCCTTGTTCAGTATACTGTACAAGTACAGTGTACTGTACAAGTCACTGGACTTTCCCCTCACCATATTTTTCCATTCAATCGATGAGGCCTACATGAAAGATTCTATAACCTGTTTTTGAAATCAATAGGTGTGGGGTAGGTTGGGGATTGAGAGAGAAACAGAAGTGGCTTTTAGTCTTCTAAAATCTTGCTAATGACCAGGCATTCAGGAGAATTGCCTTCCTGAAGTACCATCTTACCTTAGCTTTTGCTTTCACAGTGATTTTATATATTTTTTGGCACTTAAATCCATTTTATAAACTTGTTTGGTAACACTCTTCATGATTCTTTACTTCTCCTCCCTTCTTTTTTTATACTTAGTCTGTTTCTCCATTTCCCATTCTCTTACTCTTAAGAAATCTAATCATTTGAAAACTAGTTAGTCTTCTTGGCTACTTAAGCAGCTTATTTTTCTGAGTCAGATTTTAGCCTGAATTTCCTGTTTACTCTTGATTGTTCCATTGCTTTCTGTAGTGTGTAGTTGGCTTACCTATTACAGTCATGTGCCACATAACAATGTTTCTGTCAAGAGGGACCTGTCAACAAAGAGCCGATGGTTCCATAAGATTGTAATGGAGCTGTGATGTATTGTAGAATTATATACCTGAAACCGGTATAATTTCATTAACCAATGTCACCCCATTACATTAACAAAAAAGATGATAATGGAACTGAAAAATTCCTATTGTCTAGTTGCTCCTAGACTACAAGCCTATATAACATGTTACTGTACAAAACAACGTGAGATTAAATCAAGCACAAGAGAATGTGATGCAATCAAGATATACATTAAACACGAGATGTGTGAGACTGCTGCTAGCCTAACACAGCATACTGTTTTACAGCAAACTTTTTTGTATAAAGAGTACACCCTAAAATAACAATAAAAAGTATATAATAGTAAATACATAAACCAGTAACATCGTCATTTATTATCATTATGAAGTACTATGTACTGTATATCATTGTATGTGCTGTACTTTTATACGACTGGCTGTACAGGTTTGTTTACTCCAGCAACACCACATTTAGCCTGGGTGTGCAGTAGGCTAGATTTGTAGTGCACTCTCTGATGTTTGCCAACAAAGAAATCGTCGAAGGACACATTTCTCAGAACATAGCCTCATCATTAAGCAGCACATGGCGGTACTTCATTGCTTTTTCCACATGCTTGCCTTGTACAGAAATAAACCAACCAGAGCCTTGCTACAGACACTGTCTTTTTCTTCCACAGGGACACTGGTCATTCTCACTCTAATTTCATGTATCTTATTCTCATACTTGCTGTTTTACTATGCCTACCTGTTGGTTTGGTAGCTTTGAAAAATTTCCAATCAAACTAGTATTATTCTGTTCCAGATCAGCATTCTTAAGAGGTGCTCCCAAACTTGAATCTCTGCCCTTCCTGAGAACCTGCCAGGACTGATACTGTGCTGTGAATATTTTCATGTTCATCCATCTGTTTGAAACACATTGGTGAACAAAAAGCACAACCACCTGTTGTAGCGCTGCCCCGTAAGCCCCCCATCCCTGTGATTTACTGACCTTGTCACTTTTCTGCTGAATAGTTGTCCGAGAAGTGTGAAGAAAGCCAGCAATCACATTCCAAATGTGTTCTTCTTGTACCAAAGTATCCCAGTGCATTGACTGAGAAGGAGTATCTTTTTCTGCCGAGAAGCACAGTTACAGTGATGCTTTATGAATTAGGCTGCTTGCTATATTGGTTAGTGACAAGAGGAGACTTACTTTTTCTACTATGACAAATTGGAAGTAGAAGAGTAAGGGGGAAAATCTGACTCCAGTGTTTCAGAGTCTTTTTGCAATGGGTCCTTTCCTTTGGGATACTTCCAGTCTCTCGTTCCTCATTATCAGTCCCTCAGGCTGTGGAGTGATCGGTCCACTCAAACAAACCAGGATGGTGGTGCTGGCTTTCCCAGAGGGGAACCGCCCACTTTCATTCTTTGTATATATTATCATCATATTTTTGTACAGGTTCCTTCTGAACTCCCATGGAATTGCCATTTAGAACTAGGAAAGATAGACAGTTTTTGCTTGAAATTCTAAAGTTAAGGATCCATTCATTCTTTCCACAGCTTTACTTGTTGGGTATCTACTTTTGTCAGATAGTTCCTCCCCAGGACTTAGAATCCAGTATGAAGACTGCTAGAGGCTGTATATGCAAAGTTCTGTAGGAATCCAGGGCTGGGAGCATTTTCCGTTTACCACCAGATGAAGCTGTTGTAGCACTGTCCCCTGCATGCCTGCATGTGTGTTACATACCTCTCCCTGTCACCAGCATTTCCCTCACTGAGGTTTGCTGGCCTGGAAAAGGGACAAGAGTGGTTTTGTGTACATACTGGTTTTCCAGCATGGTGCTGCAGGAATAACAGGTCTCAGATGTACATGTTATATAGGCTGTACCTGTTGGGTTTTGCAAAAATGTTGCTATTGTGGAACATTGGGGAAAGAATTTGCATTTTCATGTCTTTCTCTTATTTAAACCAAGCTTATTCTTAAAATTGTTTTTTCTTGATTTGCACAGGGATAAATTAGACCTTGGTTCCATCTTTGTTTTGGTATATACGATATCGTCTTGGGCAAGTTGCTCTGTTACCACTTTTGTAAAATTGAAATAAAAATATCTCAGTGCATTTTGTGCAGATGAAATGAGATTTATTCATAATAAATATACAACACTGTAAGCATAAAACATTTAGCTTAATGTCTGGTGCATCGTGGTTGTTCATAGTGAATGTTTATTTACTTCTCCTTCTTGTAGGCCCACATGGTTCTTGAAGGAGGTTGGGAGGTAATCTCCAGTTTAAGAAGAGTTTACATTGGTCTCAGTTAGGAACTCTTAGGGACGCATTTTCTCCTTAAAACAAAGTTATAAATTGTGGTTAGGTCCCAGGACAGTCTGCAGAAGTCCCGATAACTCGTAATTAGCTCAACTGTCATATGAATACCACTGTGGAATGTGAACCATGGTTTATGACCATGTTTTTAAATGAGAACAGGTTTGTAGTCCTACTGCAGGGGTTTCAGCCTCTGCCACAGCTAATCCTCTTGCTCTCCCACCTGGCTCCCTTTGACTTCCTTAGCACCAGACCACTGATAGATACAGTGGAATCTCGTTTCTTGAACGTCTCCCATCTCGAACAATTCGTTTCTTAACCAGACAGCCCTTTCATGCTGATACCTGTGTGATGAGTCATGCATCTCTCAGGTGACAGATAAAGGAGAGAATGCGCAAATATGAGTCAATTTACCACTGTTAAAATCTCAGGAGAGTGTGCTGTGAATATTTTCGTGGGTTTTTTTTTTTTTTTGCTTTTGTTGCTACTTATAATTATTGTAAATTTTTCATTTTTTACTGTACATTTCTTTTTGTTAAATTTACATTTCGTGACCTTTTGTTTTTAAAGGTTATTTATAGATTAAACAGTACAATAGACATGTACTATTTATAAGAAAGGTTAAAATAAGGAATCATTTGGGGCTGGAACGGATTAATTCAGTTTACATTATTTCTAATGGGAAAAAATGATTCGGTTTTCGAACAGCTTTCAGGAACGAATTAAGTTTGAGAAACGAGGTTCCACTGTACTTCCACGGTGGGCAGTTGTGGCACCAGGTAAACCTGAGGCTCTTAAAGCTAAAGAATGAGGACTCCTGTTACGCTGGCAGTAGCAGTGGGAGAGGGTGCGATGGCTTGCGTCTATTGAGTGCCTGCTATATGGGAGTCGCTGTATCAGGGGCTTTAATATAGTTTTGTATTTAATTTTCATAACAATCTTATAAGGTAAGTACTATTGACCCTCATTTTATAGATGAAAAAATCGAGACTTAGAAACATTCCATTACCAAGTGGTAAACTGAGATTTGAACTGAGGACTCTCTTCATGTCAAAGCCTATGCCTTTCTAGCATAGTACACTATTTTTGCAAAGACGGGGAGAAAGGACACAGACCTGTTAGCTGGGAAAAGGGCTGAGAAATTAGGGGCAGCACAATGCCATTAGTTCTAAGGGTAAAGGTTGAGGAGTGGGAACAGCTGTCTGAATTTAGCTCTGGTGGTGGACAGTGGGTGGCCTGGTGAAGAAATGAGGTCAGTTCACAGCTCTTCTACTTCTCCTCCAGCTCTGGTTGTACTGTATGGGTGGAAGGAATGAGATCAGTGCCAGCAGAGGAGCAGAGTCAGTATCAGGGAGAGGGAAGGGGAAGTCCCTAGTGATGGGGAGGGAAGGACAGCTCCTTCAGCCACAGTATCCTAGCCAGTCATTTATTTGTAAGAATGTTCATATGCTGGGTGCTCAGAATCAGAGACTCCATTCCTTAGTATGGGGCTGTTAATGTATATTGAGTTTAATTCTCTCAGATTCAGACCCTGCCTTTTTTTCTTTTCGGAAATTTTTTAAGCCTTATCTCTTGGAGGTCTGGGTTTTAATTTTCTCATTTTTGCTTATTTCATTCACCTTTCCTTTTCTGATTCTGTGGACTTAACAAAGGCAATCATCTTTGTTAGATATTTCTCTATTCTAGAACTTCTTAGGACACTTTGTAAAGCAACATCAGTTCTCTGAAAGCTCATGCTTCCTGCCCCACTAGCATTAGACCCCGTCCTCAGTGAGCCCAACCCATGCTCTCTCCAAGCTCCTTGACTTAGCGATCCACAGCCCTCTTTAGAGGCTACATAGGAACAGTAAAGTGATGCAGTTCGCAAGGTCTTTTGGAGAAACGTCATCTGTTGGAGTCTTCAATGACGTGTTCATATTGTATATACTCTCATTTAATTTGATAGGCAAATTAATTATGAGTCACCTCTCCCTCAACTTCTTTGACTTTAGCTTGGGCATAACCTCTGTGAACAGCTTATCGTAATCATGCCCCAGTCTAAGTTCAATGCTTTTTCTCTACATTTGTCTATATTCTGACATCCATTTATCAGCACATTTTTTGTACCATCCTGCTCTTCTCTGTTTGTTTGAATCTCTTCTTCTTTTTGAGCTCCTTGAGAGCAGGGTCTACTTATCCTGTATTCCTAGCACGTGGGACAGTAGAATTCCTGGAACATAATTTTTTAAATTCATGCATGCATGATATCCTTAATTGTGTTTAAATGTACCACATGTTGCAATACCTTCTGTATGTAACCAGGAAAACTTACATGGTTTTTTGCAACTTCCTGTTCGATCCAGTTTGAGGAGGTTTAGTTTTTCCTTTTTGAGAAATCTGGTGCTGTTTAAAATGATTCTGAAAGTCAGAAAAGCGACTTCCATTTACTGGCTCCCTCCAAATGGAGTGAGAGATTACTCGTTTATTCAGCATTTTATGAGGGAGTAGGCATTTGCCTTGACAGTCAGCCGTTTCTCCCACCTTTAAATACAAATATCATCCTAGTCTCTATCCCCTCCTAACTCTCCTGTCTCTCTCTCTTTTCTCAGCCAAGTTACTTTTTTAAACATTTTTAAATATTTATTTTCTCACATACTTTTTATTATGTAGTGCCCATGATTGAGAACAAGTGTGAACATATGGCAACAGAGTATGCATGGTACAATTTTATGCGTACGTAGAAAGGAGCTCCAGAAATGAACATCTGGAAGTTGGTCCTGGCCCCAGCATTTAATCTAACTCATGGCCTATCCTTGCTAGGTGGCTCAGTTGGTTGGGCATGGTCTTATACACCAAAAGGTTGTGGGTTTGATTCCCAGTCAGGACATGTACCAAGGTTGCAGGTTTGATTCTCTGTTGGGGTGCATACAGGAGGAAACTGATCAATGTTTGTTTCTCTCTCACATTAAGGTTTCTCTCACTCTCTTCCTTCTTCTCTCTCTAAAAAGCAATAAAAAACATATCCTCAGCTCTGTCTAGGTGGCTCAGTTGGTTGGAGCATCATCCCATGCACCCAAGAGTCACAGGTTAGATTTCCTATCAGAGAGCATACCTAGGTTGTGGGTTCGGTCTCCAGTCAGGACATGTATGGGAGGCAATCTATTGATGTTTCTCTATCATCTCTCTTTCCCTCTCCCCTTGTTGTGGTGCGACCCGCGAATGAAGACCACCAAGCAGCCAAATTGAAATTTAGGAAGCCTTTATTACGAACTCGAGTCCGGGCCCGCGTCTCCACTGATACAGCAGGGAGCAGCGCGAGCGCCGAACACTCGGAGCAAGCAAGTTTTATCCCCAAAGCAGGGGGAGTTGGCAGAACTTGATTTATTAAACTTGGGTCAAAAGTCAGTTACATTACTCACAATAATGGAAAATCTTCAGTTGAACAAGCAGTTACAAAAGTTACAAAGTATGGGAGAATGTAGTTACAGAAACAAGGGAGGATGCTTATCGTAAGTGGCCTGTTTGATCAGCCTTGCGATTTCCTTTGTTCTAAACTCCTGCTGGACATAGGATTGGAATGTAGATCTATCTTGTGAAAGCAGATTGTACAGAAGCAAAATTGAGCAAAGTTAATAATCTCCAAAAGTTATTTACGTTTTCAACTCCTGGAGCTACTGAGTCAGTGGGAATCAATCTCCTGCAGTTCTGGTCCACAGGCACAGGAAAATTACCTTTGTGATGTGGGATGGATTTACTTTAAAACAAAGGACAGGAGTCATGCCTGGCTGGAGCATGTCGAACCACATGCTTCTGAGCGTGGGTCACCTGCCAAACCTTATACACAGCCGGGGTCTCGGTCCTGACTTGGGGTCACTTACGCCAGAACATTCCCCACTGGTCTTACCGGGGAATCAGATCGTTGATTCCTGCTGTTCCCATTCCTCCTCTCGGATGGGTTGGTAGTAAGTGTGTGCAGAAGTAAGAAGAGCAGGGTTAAAATTCAAACAGCAGTTTTTACCCAAGTATGGTTGCTACCATACTTCACCCTCTCTCAAATCAATCAACAAAAATCCTTGGGTGAGGATTAAACAAAAACTTAGGAATATACCTGGTTAACTTAGGAAAAACCTGGGGTGGAGTTTTTCCATCCTGATGATTTTTTTCAATTTCATAGGATAATTTATAAAAAACAACATGTTTGCTTTCCAATGTATGTTAGAATAGTGGGTTCATTTGTAAAAAGGTCAGGGTAATATCTCTTGCCCCATAAAAAGCAATACTGGGAGCCTGCTGATTTAATTTTCCCCCAAATTACATTGAGTTTCTGATTTATCTGTGTCAGTTATCCAGTGAAAATTTTCTTTTAAATTCATGGTAGACAGTATCCTGTCACCTGTGTGCTGCTTTACCACTTTCATTTAGTAGTGAGTTGGGCAACGCAGATCAATTTTAATATTTACTTGGAATTCAAACTAATTTTGGTTTAACTTGATTACAGTGAAAACACAGTAGTCTATAAAGAGCACTGCAATATAGGGAGGCAGTAGTGGATGAGGTTGTAGATAAGAGCATGGGCTTGTGAGCTTACCAGTACCTGGATTTGAATTCCAGCGCTGCCATTTCCTATCTGTGTGAACTACAGAATTCCTTGAGTCTTGTTACTTCACTTAGTAAGCATTGCTTCGCCTTTAGGACTCAACAGTTAGGTCTTTTACTAAGCGTTTTATGATCTCTCCAGGTTACATTTCTCATTCCTTCAACTTTGTCACTTCGAAAAACCAGAAGCTCAAAAAACACCTTTGAGCTTACATTCTCCATTGCCTTGATCATCTGGTGTCAAGAGGGGACTGCCTTCCCTGACTGGTGTGTGTTATACACTTTAAATAGATAGGGTTATATTTGTTAATTTTTAATAAAGCTGGGGGGGGGCTGTTTATGTGTTCTCTAGTTCACCATTTGAGAGGCTTCGGTTATAGCTGGCCACTTCATGTGTTAATTGGTCCATCTGGATCTTTGGTTTTGGTGTATGGGACAGTGCTCTAACCAACAGAGCCGCCCCGCCAGGGCCTGCATCTTTTGTTTTGAACCTCTGGTTTAGGCATAAGCATTTCTGAGGCTGTGAACTTTTGAAAGAGATATTTATCTTCATATTCCTGTTGCTGAGCACGCACTTGACACATAGAAAGCCTTTAATAAGTACTCACAGAACTGAATTGAATGGAGTAAAACCTTTCCTAACCAGATTTTGCCTTTTTCTACCTTGATGTTAGTTATTAATTTAATTAGATCATGCTGTTTATTTTGCATGTTTTGCATATAATTCTTCATAGCATAGAACATCGTGGTTGAAGGAACTGATCAACTCTTTCTAAAGACAGAAAGAAAGGAAATGTACTTAAAGTATGATAGAGACACATTTCCTAGCTATAATATTTGTTAGGAATGGATTATTATGAGATGATGTTGCATCCTTTTATTTAAAAAATCTTCTGTGCAATTAGCATAATCAAGCACCTTCTTGAAAACAGAGGGAAGAACATCGGATTCCTTATGAGTTTATGCAGTGCACCAGTGGATGATCAGAATGTTTCATAAAATTTTGACATCTAATGTATAGTGTAAACATATATTAACTTTAAGACATTATAGGTTTAGGCAGAATTTGAGGACAACTTTTAATCAGCAGGTGCACAGCTTTTGCAAAAAAAATGTAGAATTTGTCATTTCATAATTTGCTTCTCTATCAAAAACAGCTGTCTCAGCTGAGTTTATTGAAAGAGTGGTTCTATTCATTGTCTCCAGCTTCTTGCTTTTCTCTGATTTCTCAGCCCATTACATTCTGATTTCTGTTCCTACTCCTCCAATGAAGCTAGTCTTGCTGAGGCAATTATGACTTTGTGAGTTGGCCGAATCCAAGAAATGCTTATCAGATTCTCTGCCACATTTGACCTAGTTATCATCTTCCTTGAAACTGTTCCTTTGTCACTTGTAGTCCTTGTTACTACTTTTCTCAGCATCAAGTCCTGCTGGTTTTAGTTTGTTCATTTGTTTAGTCATTTATTCCTTTATTCAACAAATAAGAATTGAATGCCACTTCTCCACAAAAGTAGGCTCTGGGGCTGTGGCAGTGACCAAGACAGGCATGACAGATGCAATCCCTGTTCTCATGGAACCTATACCCAAAAGGCTCTTCATTCATTTAACTCAAGAAATACGTACTTAGTGCCTCCTTAGCTACTGCTGTGCCTAGCAACTAAACAGATAATGATATAAATTGTTAAATTATTTAATCTTAATGGTATTATATGCTTTAAAGAAATAGAGGAAGGTATGAGAACCTATAGTAAGAATACCTAATTTGTGGTGTGAGTTGGGAGCCAATCAGGAAAGAGTTCCTTGAAGAAGGAACATTTATTTGAAACTTGAATTGGCCAAGTAAGAACCCTGATGGGAGTAAGGATTGGAAGGGCAGGGAGATAGGGAAAGGTAGTTAATTATTGATTGTACTGTTACCTAAAAAGTTATCAGCTGTTGAAGCATCTTAAGAATGAAATTCTGCTCTTATCTTTTGTCCTTGTCATAGGCTTTGATTGAGACATGCAGACTCCTTGATTGCAGCACTCACAGCCCTTTTCTCTTTCCTGGTCAGTGGTTATTTTGAAATCTCTATGTGGCAGCACCAAAGAGATTTTTAGTTTTGATGGGAAGTCAAGATATATATTTGAGAGGATAATCAGTAAGTGTCCAATGAGTGGTATAGTTAAATACTGGAATTCAGAGAAGGGCACTGTCACTTAGACATGGGATGATTAACATCCCATGAGGGCTTTGGAGGTAGGTAGTGAAGCTTGAATTGAAGAAAGAGACTCAGAAAAGCAGAGAAGAAAGGCACCGGCCATTTCCAGTAGAGAAAAAAGAAAGCAAAGGCAGGTAAGTGGAAATCCAGTGTTGCATTTGGGGAAGGGTGTACTGTTGCCTGTAGGCTCAGAGCCTGCTTTGTACTGGAGGGATGCAATAGAAGATGGAAGAGGACCTACGAAGGATCTTGACTATCAGGCTAAGGAATTGAATTTATCATTTGAGCAGAGCAATGGCATGTGTCGAACAGTTTCAGAATAAATCTGGCAGTGGGTGGCTTCAAAGCCAGGCTCTGAGACATGAGAATGCCTGGACTACTGGGCCAGTGATTCAGATCAATAGATGTTTATGCAGCACCTCCCTGGTGGCAGTGGGAAGGGTCAGGAATGAATAAGTGAGAGCACTTGCCTGAGGAATACAGCTTGTGCAAGATCATATTGAAGGTTGGATAGATGAGAGAGGAGCGGGAGGGGAGACCGGAGGAGTCAGGGCCCCTCATTCCCCCACCCCCACTGGTTTTAGGGGTCGGCAAACTGTGGCCCATAGACCAGATCCATCCGGATGCATGTTTTGTAAAATGGTTTTTACATTTTATTTATTTACTTTTTAATTATTTTATTTTATTGATTTCAGAGAAGAAGGAAGAGGAAGAGAGAGCTAGAAACATCAATGATAAAAGAATCATTGATTGGCTGCCTCCTGCACACCCCCAACGGGGATTGAGCCCACAACCCGGGCATATGCCCTGACCGGGAATCGAACTCGTGACCTCTTGGTTCCTGGGTCAATGCTCAACCTCTCAACTGCTGAGCCACACCTGTCTGGGCTGGTTTTTATATTTTAAAATAGCAAAATAGGAAGAATCTTTCATGATGCATGGAAATGACATGAAATTCAAATTTCGTTGTCATAGTATTTTTGGAGCACAGCCTTGTTTGTCCATTTATGTCTTGCCTATGGCTCCTTCCACATAGAGCAGCAGAGCTGAGTAGTTGTAACAGAGACTGCAAGGCCCACAAAGCCTAAAATAGTTACTGTTTGTCTCTTTACAGAAATCTTGTCCACCCTTGAGTTACAGACATGCCTTCCTTAGAAAACAAAAACAAACACTTCTACTGCTGGTCTCCATCTCTAGTCTGTACCTCCACTTCACCTAGACTGCTCACCCCAGCAGTCCATTAAAACTAGTCTTGCTGACCTGACCGGTTTGGCTCAGTGGATAGAGCATCAGCCTGCGGACTGAAGGGTCCCAGGTTCGATTCCAGTCAAGAGCATGTACCTTGGTTGCGGGCACATCCCCAGTAGTGGGTGTGCAGCAGGCAGCTGATCAATGTTTCTCTCTCATTGATGTTTCTAACTCTCTATACTTCTCCTTCTCCCTTCCTCTCTGTAAAAAACAAACAAACAAAAAAATCAATAAAATATATTTAAAAAAACACAAAAAAACTAGTCTTGCTGAGTCATTAGTGAATTTCTAGATACCGGATGCAGTAGTTTCCTCAGTCCTTATCTTCCTTGTTTTTGCAGACATTTAACGTTTTGATCATTCTTTTCTTTTTTTAATTTAAATTCTTTATTGTTTAAAGTATTACATAAGTCTCCTTTTTCTCCCATTGACCACTCCCTGGCCGCTCCCCACCCCCCCAGCACATGCCCCCCCCCCCCATCTTTTTTCTTAGAGACCCTTTTTCTTTTGGCTTCTGTGACATTGCTCTCCTTTGCTTCTCTTCCTATTTCCCCAGCCCTTCCTCCCGCTCACCCTTCAATGGCTTCTTTTCTTATACCATTACCTTAAACATTGGTGACTTTCACGGTCTAGCCTTTGTCCTCTTATAAGAGCTATTATTTTATTGAGTACCTACTGTATGGCAGTCACTATATTTAAATGCTTTATGCAGAGGTACTGGAAACCAAGATGGCGGCATAGATAAACACCTAAATGCTGCCTCACACAACAATATCAAAACTACAACTAAAAGACAAAACAGACACCATCCAGAACCACCGGAAAGCTGGCTGAGTGGAAATTCTACAACTAGAAAAGAGAAAAGCACATTGAGACTTAGAGGAGCTACAAAAGGCTGAGGTATGGAGGCTTGCACGCGGAGAGGATGGGCAGCTGTGTGCACAGGCGGCTGAGTATGCAGCTGGCTTTTTAAAGCGGGAGGGAAAAGGAAACTCCCGACTGCACTGAACTCCAGTCCCAGGCGAGACGCGGGGAAACCAGACTCATTCAGGGGGAACCTGGACTGTCAGGAAAAAGAAAGCACACTGAGACTCGGGAGCTGCGGAAGGCAGAGGTCTGGAGGCGCGCGCAGAGAGGACTAACTGCTGAATGCATGGGAGGCTGAGTGTGCGGCTGGCTTTCTAAAGCAGGAGGGAGACAGAAGCTCCTGACTGCGTTGAACTCCAGTTCTGGGCAAGTTTCTGGGAACCCTGACTCATTCAGGGAGAAACTGGACTGTCTGGCAGCAGGCGAAACTCGAGGGCGGCTTTCTCTCAGAGGTGCTTGCAGCGATTACCGAGGGACACTGAGACCCAGGAGTCTCATAGGGCAGGGCTGATGGGAAACAAAGGCTGTCTGCTCCGCCCTGAAACTCTGCCCCATCCAAGCTGAGCACAGAGGCTTTTGCAATTTTGCAAGTCTTGTCTCATAAGAGTGTCTCCAGCATAGAAGTTCTCCCAGCATAGACACAGCTGATCCTCACAGCCAATTGGCCTGGAGGTCAATTCCTCCCAGTGATACCAACAGCAATCAAGACTTAACTACAATAAGGCTGAGCACACAGCCCACAAAGGGGTGCACCAAGAGTGTCCATCTCAGGTAACTGGGGAGGCTGAGCCACTGTGCCCTAGAGGACACCTACCACACAAAGCTACTCTTACCAACTCAGGAAGCAGCGAAAATGCGGAGACAAAGAAACAGATAACAAATGAAAGAAATGGAGGAAAACAAATGACTGGATATAGAGTTCAAAACTACGGTTATAAGGTTTTTCAAGAATTTCCTAGAAAAGGCCGATAAATTTAATGAGACCCTCGAGGATATGAAAAAGGACCAACTAGAAATTAAACATACACTGACTGAAATAAAAAATATTATACAGAGACCTAACAGCAGACTAGAGGACCGCAAGAATCAAGTCAAAGAGTTGAAATACAAAGAAGCAAAAAACACTCAGCCGGAAAAGCAAAAAGAAAAAAGAATCCAAAAATTTGAAGATAGTGTAAGGAGTCTCTGGGACAACCTCAAGCATACCAACATCCGAATTATGGGGGTGCCAGAAGAAGAGAGAGAACAAGATACTGAAAACCTATTTGAAGAAATAATGACTGAAAACTTCCCCCACCTGGTGAAAGAAATAGACTTACAAGTCCAGGAAGCGCATAGAACCCCAAACAAAAGGAATCCAAAGAAGACCACACCAAGACACATCATAATTAAAATGCCAAGAGCAAAAGACAAAGAGAGAATATTAAAAGCAGCAAGACAAAAACAGTTAATTACCTACAAGGGAGCACCCATATGACTGTCAGCTGATTTCTCAACAGAAACTATGCAGGCCAGAGAGGAGTGGCAAGAAATATTCAAAGTAATGAATAGCAAGAACCTACAATACAACCAAGATTACTCTACGCAGCAAAGCTATCATTCAGAATTAAAGGTCAGATAAAGAGCTTCACAGATAAGAAAAAGCTAAAGGAGTTCATCACCATCAAACCAGTATTATATGAAATGCTGAAAGGTATTCTTTAAGAAGAGGAAGAAGAAGAAAAAGGTAAAGATAAAAATTATGAACAAATACATGTCTATCAACAAGTGAATCTAAAAATCAAGTGAATTAAAAATCTGATGAACAGAATAAACTGGTGAATATTATAGAATCAGGGACATAGAAAGGGAGTCGACTGACAATTCTCGGGGGGAAAGGGGTGTGGGAAGTGCGGGAAGAGACTGGACAAAAAGCGTACACCTATGGATGAGGACAGTTGGGGGGGAGGTAAGGGCAGAGGGTGGGGTGGGAACCGGTGGAGGGGAACTATGGGGAGAAAAAAGAGGAACAGTTGTAATAATCTGAACAATAAAGATTTATTAAATAATAATAAAAAACAAATGCTTTATGCAAATTATACCAAATCCTTACAACAACACTAAAAAGATAGATTTTGTTTCCTCCATGTTATAACTAAGGAAAGTGAGCTCAGTAAGTTCAGGTGATTGTCAGGTGAAATCAGCTGACAGTCGTATGGGCACTCCCTTGTAGGTAATTAACTGTTTTTGTTTTGCTGCTTTTAATATTCTCTCTTTGTCTTTTGCTCTTGGCATTTTAATTATGATGTGTCTTGGTGTGGTCCTCTTTGGATTCCTTTTGTTTGGGGTTCTATGCGCTTCCTGGACTTGTAAGTCTATTTCTTTCACCAGTAAGCAGCTGCAGGGGCTGGAATCTGAGCCTGCTATAGTTTGCAGGTCAAGTAGGCTACTATCTGTGTACTGGACCTGTTTCTTAGTTTCCAGCTTACATGTCTGACTGACTACTAGACATTTCCATCTGGAAGTCATGACAGTGCCTCAACCCCAACTCCTCATCTCTCTCCCAGCCCTCATCCAGCCCTCATCCAGCCCCAGTTGGTAGTGTGACCATCTCTTTAATCATCCAGGCCATAATCTCGGGGATAGATCTGGACTTTGCCTCTCCTTGACCCCTTTGACTCCTCAGCACCCAGTTGTCACTACAGCCGTCATTTCTCCCCCTTTAATGTCTCTAGAATTCATCTCTCTCCAGAACTGTTGTCCTCTTCTCTTTATCTTTCCTTTCTACTCCAGTCTATCCTCCACAGAATACCAGAATGCTCTCTCCTAAACCCCACATCTGAGTGTCTCGCTGTCTTGGTTAAAACCTGTTGTTGGCTCCCCATTGTCCTATTTCTCTACTCTAGCTTAACTGAGGAGGCTTTGCCTTTTTTTCTCTCGAGTCTTCTCCTTCCAGTCTTTCACGTACTGCAAGGGTTTTTGTGGTTCACTGTACCAAAAAACGCATTCATTTCTCCATGCAGTTCCCAAGGTGTTAATTACCTCTTTCTGGAATGTCCTCCTGCCCCGTTTGTCTGAGGGAGGCCTTTTCAGTTTGTTCCTTAAAAAATAGACTTTAACAGGCAAGCAAAAAGACACCCTCAGTTCAGAGAGAGTACCTTAGTCTCTGAGCCTTTACTGATTTCCAGTCTTTCTGAGACGGGTTAGTTTTCCCTTTTTTATGCTCCCAAGCACCATGTGTCTGTTGTTAGGCTCAGCCTGGTATATAATAATTTGTGCACGTCTGCCTCCTTAAAATTGGCATTTCTTAAAAGCAGAGATTTTGTTCTTGCTTACTTTTTCTTATCTGTGATATCTAGCTTGTTGGCTGGGACATAGTAGTTCAGTAACTGCTGAATGAGTAACCCCAGTGTAGTTAGTAACACTAGTATAAACTGAGGCTTTGGAGGAAGGATTAAAGGATGAAGATTTTGCTAAAGCTGAAGAGTAGACAGTACTGGCACCCTGAGAGGTATAGCATCAGAGAATTTACAGAGTATTTTCACAAATGTTTTATTGTCTTTTGTTCCACTCAAAAGCACTGTGAGGCAGGGCAGGCATTAATATTCGCACTTTATTTTATTTTATTTTTAATATTTGCAGTTTAGAAATAAGGAACCTGAAACTCAGAGAAGTGAAATGAGGTGCTCAAAGTCTTGAACATAAGTGCCAGAATTCAGTCTTCTCCTGTCAAGTTGAATGCTACTTCCTCTGCACCAGTGTAGAGATGGGGAAGGTTTGGGAATAAACCTACATTTAGAGGTTAAAGGAAAGGAGTGGCTCGGAGAAGAGAAAGAGAGCCCCAAGGAATTACTGTGTGTGTAGGACAGATTTTCAGGAGAGGGCATCAGCCTTGAGATCTTTTTGCAAATGAAGGGAAATGGGGAAGAATAAAAGAGTTTGACCACCAGGAATTCAAGAGAATAATTTCATAACAGCGAAGCCAGCTTGCCAAGTAGCAAGGAATACGTGGGCATTGAGGGAAGTAAAGAAGGTGCAAGGGAAAACTACTCTTTGAAGGAGGTTGGTGGTAAAAGGAAATCCAGAGTCTCTAGCAGTTTGAGAAATGTCAGGCTCTGAGAAATTCATGATACATTGTTTTCATTATGTAGACTTGAAAATATTCAGTGGAAACTATGCTAGTATATACCTGCTAATATGCACATGACTGAGCATATAAATTTTAGGATGTTTTAGACTCAATTTAACATTAGTTCCAATCAAGATATAGTGCCATAGGGCAGGATATTTGACTTAAACTGAAGTAAAATTTTATTTGTTTTTTGTTTTGTTTTGTTAGTCCTCATCCAAGGACAATTTTCCATTGATTTTTAGAGAGTGGAAGGGAGGGGGAGAGACACAGAGAGAGAAACATCAAAGTGAGAGAGACACATGGATTGGTTGCCTCCTGAATGCTCTCTGACCAGGGCTGGGGATAAAGCCTGCAACCGAGGTACATGCCCTTGACCCAAATCAAACCCAGGACCCTTCAGTCTGCGGGCTAACGCTCTATCCACTGAGCCAAACCGGCTAGGGCCAAATTTGAATATAGGTAATTGTAAGAGTGTATGCCCACCTTTGGAGGGTAGTTGTATACTAAAGTCTGCAAACACCCTTCTTATAGTCACTTAGAATAGTCACCTCTCTACAAGCTATCTATTCCCCGTTACTCATAATTTTTTGTCCAAGTGTGATTTGATCAACAGGAAGATAGCCCCACTTTGTTGTTAGAGGCTATTTCCTGTGTTTCTGTGTCATCCACATCTCCTGGGAGCCAAGCTCAGGGGGTAGCTAGAGCCTGGGCAGCTCTTTTGTCCTGTTGCTGAGGTGTCCTCTGTCTGCCAGGTAAAGCGGTACCAGTGCACCTTTGAGGGCTGTCCCCGCACCTACAGCACAGCAGGCAACCTGCGCACCCACCAGAAGACTCACCGAGGAGAGTACACCTTTGTCTGTAACCAGGAGGGCTGCGGCAAAGCCTTCCTCACCTCCTACAGCCTCAGGATCCATGTGCGAGTGCACACGAAGGAGAAGCCATTTGAGTGCGACGTGCAGGGCTGTGAGAAGGCGTTCAACACGCTGTACAGGTCAGCCTTCCTCCCGCTGCGCTGCCAGCTCTACCCTCGCTGTCACCATTACACAGCTCTCCTCACACAGCAGAGTTCTCTTTCCGGGCTTTAAAGAGCTCAGCTATGCTCAGCTGTTTACAGTTCATTAGAGCAATGGTCGGCAAACTCATTAGCCAAATATCAACAGTAGGACGATTGAAATTCCTTTTGAGAGCCAAATTCTTTAAACTTCTTCTAACACCACTTCTTCAAAATAGACTCGCCCAGGCCGTGGTATTTTGTGGAAGAGCCACACTCAAGGGGCCAAAGAGCCACATGTGGCTCGTGAGCCGTGGTTTGCTGAGCACTGCATTAGAGGATCTTGTTATTTAAAGGTTGACTGAAAATGATGGTACATTTGTGTTTAGATTTTGTTTCTCCTGTAGTGCCATCCTGGCCTGGGGATTTGAGTATTTGGCATGGAGTGCTATCTGCCTTGGCTCAGAACCTTGGTACTAAGGCTTCCGTCATTTTCTTTCCTATCTCACTTTCAGAAAGATTACTTTCTGTCTAGCCTGAGAAATGGGGAGTGGTCCGCTCATTAGCCATTTCCCTTTTCCACCATTGGTATCAGCAGACTTACTAGTCTTCAACATTGGGTGTAAAATAACAAACATAACAAGAGCTAACATTTCTAAGGCGCTCACTGTGTGCAGGGCACTGTTCTGAGTGCTAATCCTCACAGCACTAAAAAGTAAATGGAAGCCCAGCAAGGTAACTGGCTCAGGGTCTAGTAAGAGGTAGGACCAGGATTTAAGTCCCAGGCTCCAGAGTCATGCTCATACCACTATGCTCTCTACTTCTCTTTGAGCAAAACATTTTGGAATATAGAATTCTGATGTACTTAATCCTTTTTTTACTATTTTAAAAACATTTTTAATTGTATCAAGGTTATACATTCTCAGTGTTTACAGAGTAGATAGTTCTACAGGTTCATTACAAAAGATGTACCTCCCCATTTCTCCCCCTTCACAGCAACCACTTTCTACTCTTTTAGCTTAATATTAATATTTTTATATTTACTTGCATGCTTTTAAATATTAGGCTCTTATTGACTTCCCACTATGGAGTTAAGGATTAAGCTCTATTTCCTCCCCTCTCCCCTGCCCCTATCTCCATCACACTTGGCCCTTCCCCAAAGCCCATTCTCCCAATGTTACTATTTTATTTCCAGTATGTATTATTTTTTATTAAATCAGTATTCAGTATTTACTTAGCCGTAAATGAAATTACTTCTCTCATAAAAGATCTTACTTGCCGTAGGCTTATGCACTTGACCCTGAAGGCTGTTAAGCTGTGTGGGAGACTCTGTAATACATCATGACAAAGGGCCTTTCTCTGGGCTATCTTACAGGCTGAAAGCACATCAGAGGCTTCACACAGGGAAAACGTTTAACTGTGAATCTGAAGGCTGCAGCAAGTACTTCACCACACTCAGCGATCTGAGGAAGCACATTCGAACCCATACAGGAGAAAAGCCATTTCGGTAGGTCTTACTGTTTTCTATTTGTCACCGGTCAGGTTCCAGCTGGGTGTCTTGATGCACTCTAAAACTTTTTTTTATGGAAAGAAACTTCCCGTCACTAGTCCTTTGGCAGTGCTCGCTCTCCCCAGGATGGCTATAACCAGTTACTGCCCACGGGAGGGAGGGTAATGAAGTACAAGGGCACCCTCTGGATGATGGCTTCCTGCCTCATTCTTCCTTTTATTTTGCAAAGTGTTTGTTGCAACTCACTTATGTGGTAGGATTTTTATCAGTGCTAGAGAAATACTATGATACAGGTCCTCCTTTTGAGAAATTTAGTCTGGTAACAAAGAACCACAGGAAACCAGACAGTATCTGAGACTGAGATGCCCAGAGTTCTTTGGGCACAGGGGAAGGGATACTTACCTGAGAATCGGTGGGAAGAGTAGGAGGAGACAAAAGGGAAAGGAGGGGTAGGACTACTTAAGCTAGTGGTACAAGTATTTTATTTTTTACTTGTTTAGTGGTTTCTTCAATATCTCTCATGTATACACAAACAGGAGCTTACATTTTTATTTATATATATTAAATTTATGTATTTATATACATATATATTTAATAGATAGACGTATAGATATTTAAGCTTAAAGGAAAGACTTATATCATCTTTCTTCTGCGTTCATAGCATGTAGCATTGTTCTGGGCATTCAGTAGGAATTCAGAAACAACTTAGGGATGATTATGTGACATTTTAGTGAGATAATCAGTTCATAAGGATTCCCACTAAATATAATACAGATGAAAATTGCACATAAACAATGGCTTTGACTTGTCAGGAAAGATTGCTGTTATTGTCATGGCATTGTTATTGTCGTGTCATACCTTTCCCTCCTTGAATCACTTATCTCCTCATTAGGATAGCAGGAAATTGAAAAGTCTTCAGGGACAGTCACCTCTTACACACCAATTAAAAGTAATTGTATTTTAAAATGATAGCTGCTTTTCTGAGTCAGGCCCCTCTAAAGCAGGAGTATTTAGATTCTCCTTGGTTACCCTCCAGATGCTGTGACACTTAAGGTACCTCTTTCCCCTTCGGGCTGTTGAGGGGACTCTGATTTCTGTTCAGTTATATGCATTTTTGTGATGTTAATATTCCTAACTTTTCTTGAATATTAGGTGGGACTTGAGACGATGATATGTAATTAGAAAGTAAAATGCTTTAGAGAAGCTTTCTATTTAAAGAAATAAAATATTTTGGCTTACAAGAAAATACATTCATTCATATAAATAGTAATCAAATGCCTGCTGTGTGCAAGAGTTATAGCCAGTGTCAAGAACTGCATGGACCCTGCCCTCAAAGAGTTTACAGTCCAGTGAACAGATAACGAATGTGTACACAGGAGATAAAACAAGATTAGAAATGACAGGCGCCTTAAAAGAAGCTAAATGCATAGGAGTTCTGAGGAGGGAAAGATTACTTCTAGCTTTGGTTATCAAGAAAGGAAAGGAAGAAGTAGATCTGACGTAAACTGAAGATTATAGATAATGATTTTGTTCTAGTGCTGTTTCAGGCTCCAGGCCTTTGAGAGCCCTGTACCCACTGTTGGTATTTCTAACCCTGCACTGGCAGTAGGTTTCCCAGTGGGCTCTCATTGTCAATAGAATGCTGTTAAGTAATTCATCAGAAGGCTTTTCTTGTCAGTGCTCTCAATTAGTGCCTTTTCTGTAGCACAAGCAATGCTTATCCTGGGCCATCAGCTCTCTCTGTCATCTTACTTTTCCAGGGACTTGTCATTCCCATGTTTAAGTCCAATTTTGTTGACGTGATCTTGCTGTTCTGAACATTTTAGTTTGAGTCTGTATGTATAAGAGATGTGAAGATAAAGGTCTATTAGCTGATGACTGCTGTTTCTTTTTGCTTAAACCACATATTTAGGTGTGATCATGATGGCTGTGGAAAAGCATTTGCAGCAAGCCACCACCTTAAAACTCACGTCCGTACACATACTGGTGAGTTTAAGTTCATTTTTATTTTAATCTTCAGAGACCCAGTAAATACCCATGTTTCTGTTGAGACCTGTAGAGCTCTGTGGAGGGAGGGAGCCTTATCAGCTCAGCCTTCACCTATGATGTTTGACTTACTTTCAGAGGTAAAAGGATCTAAAGGTTGGACTTAGGAATCCAACCTTAAGAAATGAAAACAGTACAGAGATCCTCAGTAAAAGAACCTGGAGGGAAACTAATCTCTTTAAACTTCCCCGGAGCAGGCTATTCTCAGTGCTTTGCTCTACATTGAGTTTTAGGATTAAGATGGTTAACATATAATTTATCTAACGTATAACAGCTAGTAACCCAAACCCTCATAAGAATACTTCCCTCTTTTAGGGAATAGTAGGTGTTTTAACTCAGTGAAATGACTTCATGGTCAAATTAACACTACTTGTCATTCTTGCAGGTGAACGACCCTTTTTCTGCCCCAGTAACGGCTGTGAGAAAACATTCAGCACTCAATACAGTCTCAAAAGTCACATGAAAGGTCACGATAACAAAGGACACTTATACAATGCACTTCCAACTCACAATGGATCAGAGGTGTGCAGTGTTTTCTCTCTGGCTTTGAACTGGGCACCACAGAACAGCAACCATTGTTTGTGTATCAAAATAAAAGGTCAAAACATCTTCTCTGTGTATCTGTTAGTGAGAGGGAAGAAATCAGGGCCAAGATCTATGTCTTGGGGATGGGGTGGTTGAAGCCAGAAATCAGGGCCAAGATCTATGTCTTGGGGATGGGGTGGTTGAAGCACCAGACTCTATGCTTCAGCCCTTGATTCAGCTCCCCCTCCTTTCCATCAGGTGTGTGGAAGAGGTCTTGAAACCCGAGGTCTAGAATGGCTTCCAAAGGCCAGCCAGATGCTCCAAAAGGGTGTATTTTCCCATGAATATCTATAAAATGGCATATCTGTACTTGAGTTTGGAACACAAATTAATGCTTTACCTCACACATCCATTAATCTGTCATTGGAGAACCAGGAAGAGGCTGGGTAGTCCCTTGCCATTTTGAATTGTCTGCAGACCAGAAGGTTTGACGATCACCAGTTTAAGGCACTGAACCACAGAACAAGCCTCTGCAATGTTTTAGGCAGTTTTGTCTAGTCTTTGACAAGTTCCTTCACCATATTTCCCTCTCCCACAGCTCATTTCAAGAGATCCTAGGGTGAATTTACTGTTCCTACTGGTAATGTGGTATTGGGTACTTAACATATGTCTTTTAAACCTAGAAAGTTGAGTACTATTATTATCTTACGACTTCATAGTTAAAGAAACAACTGACCCCCTTTTGAATAATGAGGTCCTTAAAGTATATAATATGATTTTGATTTGGGGAGAGACAGCATACTTTAATTCTGTGGTTTGCAACTTTTAAACAACAGAGGATCCCTTTAAACAGACTCTCTCCCTGTGTTTTATTAGTAATAATAACTAACACTTACGGAGTGTTTGCTGTGTGCCAGCTACTGTGCCACGTGCTTTTTTATGTTTTACCTCACATGAGCTCTGTGAGGTCAGCACTGGTGTTATCCCCATAGCACTGATAAAGGAACTGGAGGCAGGGAGAAATGACTTGCCTAAGTACCCAGAGTTTGTAATTAGACTTACTAGGCAGGCAGTCTGATTCCAGAACCTGGTCCCCGATCCCTGTGTTGTAAGAGGCAAACCCGCATGTGTTGTGAAGACTGCAGCTCGGGGGCTCAGCTGTCTGAATGCAGATCTAAGCTCAGCCACTAATCGGATGACTTTAGGCAAATGGCTTCTTGGTGCCTTGGTTTCTTCTCCTGTAAAACCAAATATAAATATTAAGATTTGAGAGTCTTTGTCTGCTGAGCTGCATTTATGAGGCCATTATAAGTTTTCTGACTTTGGTAGCAATCCTGGGACAGTTTACCTGTTGGCCACCTGTACGCTTTGGAGGTCCCAGTGCACAGAGCTCAGACCTCTTCGCTGAACCCCTCATCACCTTCCAGTGGAAGGAGTCTCCTCCAGCCCCAGGCTTAAATGCCATCTAGGGTGTCTTTGAGTCCTAGATTCATATTCAGCCTGGATCTCTTCCTGAACTCTAGACTTGGACATTCAACCTCCCACTTGACATCTCCACCCAGATAGCATCTGCTCTTCTCCAACTTGACATGTACAAACCTGTTCCTTCTGCAGGTTTCCCGTCTTAGCAAGTGGCACCTGTGTTTCTACTGGCACAGGCCAGAAGTCTTAGACTTGTTGTTTTTCTCTCATACTTTACATTTACTAGCAAGGTCCATTACCATGACCTTGAAAACATCTAGAATCTGATCACTCACTCTGGGTACCTCATTCAAGCCACTCCCATCTTTTGCCTGGATTATTGCAGTAACCTGCTGAGTGGTCTTGGCACTCTCACTCTGCCCTGACACACACTTTTCTACACGTCACTGAGAGTGATCTTTCTAAACCAGAGGCAGGTAATGTCTGTCCTCTCCTCATAACTCTCCAGTAGTTCCTTGTATCGCTTAAAGTCAAAGTCAAAATCTTTACAGTGGTTTACAAGGCCCTACACTCTGGCATAGTCACTTTTCCTCTTGCTTTAGCCATGCTGTCCTCCTGTGGTCCTTTAACCAGGGAAGCTCACACCTGCCTCCAGGCCTTTGTACTTGCTTATCTTCTGCTTGGAACACTTTTCTCACGTATGCCCTCTTTCCTTCAGTATCTGCTCAACTGCCACCTTATCTAAGAGGCCTTCCCTATTCTAATAAAAGGGCAGCTCCTACCCCAGCATTCCCTATTCCCTTACCCCCTGTAGCGCTTATTGTCATCTTGTATACAAATATATTTGTTTGCCCCCTCCCCTATACTCTATACGCCTGTTAGAATATAAGCTGTATAGTTGCAGGGACTTGGTTTTGTTCGTTATTGTATCCCTGGGCCTGAAACAGTGCCTAATACATAGTAGATGCTCAGTGAATATTTGTTGAATGCATGCATGAATGGAAACATCTAATCCATTAGGTAAGCAGGGTTACCACAAAGTATGTGGACTGATACTGGCATTCTAGAAATCCAGAGTTCAGAGTTGGCCTAGGCAGCCATATTTTAATAGTCAATCCTAATAACGCTTTCAGGAAGGATCCCTGAGATGCCCATATTGAGGACACAGAGATGTGATGGAAGGAAGGACTTTCTGCTAGAAGCACTGGGTTTCTGTTCTGTGGATTAGCATGTGATTTTGGACAGTTCACTGCCACTCCCCATTAACTTTCTCATTTCAAATGGAAATGTAAAATAATACTTCAAAGTTTTATATGAATAGCAAATGAGGTTATGTGAAATCACTTTGTAAATGATAAGACCAATTATACAAATACTGTTAATTTCATATTACCATGGCTTTTGTTATTCTAGAGCCTTAGTTGGGAGATAATTGTTAAACTCTTTACTAATCATCTTTAAGAAATGTAAGAGATTCTTCTAAGAATATCTGGATTTTAAAAATTGAAGTAATTCACATAGTCCTTGTTTAGATGGTTTACATCTAGACATTCGGGGCATGGTGATCGGGTGTTTTAGTACATGATATGCTACTATAAATCCTGATTTTTTTTTTTTTTTTTTTTGGTACTCAATAAGAATTTTTTCTCTTTCACAGGATGCAAATCACTCACTTTGTCTGAGTGACTTGAGTCTTCTGTCCACAGATTCTGAATTTCGAGAAAATTCCAATACAGTAAGTATACGTGTGATATGGGTACTAGAAAAATAAGTGCAAGAATTGAGCACTCGATTTGGTGGGAAAATTGAGGGAGACCAGTTTTTGAAGTCTTCCAAGTTTAGTTGTGTTCGGTTACTGACTATTCAATGTGATAGGAACAGAGACTAAATGACTAAGGTTTAGGGTTTTCTGATTTTATTTCTGTTTTTTGTTTTGTTTTTTTTAATACAAGCTCTCATAGAGAGGTTGTTCTATCCAGTGCCTAATGCCTTCTGACCCAGATCGCTCACTTGATAACCTCCTGGCCCCAGAAAATTTCTTTCTTTATTCATTGAGCAAATTTTATCAGGTGCCTACTCCATCAGGCAGTGTACTGGTGCTGAGCTTGTAGTGGTAAAAATGTAGGTGTGGTCTGTCCCTAAGGAGCTTAAAATTAGTCCCCTATAAGGGGGAACCCGAATTCCAGTCTCCAGACTTTCTGAAACCCCGCCGGTCTGATCTGCGTCGGTCTTTTCCTTTCTTTGAGCTCCCCACATTGGGGTTTTTAAGGCAACCTCCTCTTTGGGCCCCTGCTAAAGGACAACCCCACTATCCAGCTCACTTTGTTTGGCATTTCCCCTCCTTTCCCATGGCTCCGTGATGTGCCTTGCAGACCACTGCATTAAGCCTGAGCTCGTGCTGCTCCTTGAGCATCTGTGTGCTTTACTGTGTCACCAGCACCGGTTGTTAGTGTGCAATTTTTGTTGTTTTTCTTTGCTAAGTAAATATAGCTTAGGTTAGAGTTTCTGGGTATATACATGATAAATAAGAAGGAATCAGTGTGATGGGAACAGAGACTAAATGACTCAGGAATGCTGTGAAAAAGTATTTCTCAAAGTGGAATCACCTGCTGCAGCACTTCTGCCAGCGTAGGTTCTTGCTGCCTCCCCAGCATTCCCTATTCCCTTACCTTGCCCCAAGTCCCTAGGAGTGGCACCTGACGCTGCATTTTTATATACGTACCCCAAGGCCTGGGTCTGGTCATGGCAGAGTCACTCTTATCAGACCAACTCTCACATAGAAAACAAAGAGATAGCGTGACTAGTGTGGCTCAGTGGTTGGGTGTCAACCTATGAACCAGGAGGTCACGATTTAATTCCTGGTCGGGGCACATGCCTGGGTTACAGGCTCCATCCCCAGTAGGGGGAGTGCACAAGGCAGCTGATCAATGATTCCCTCTCATCACTGATACTTCTCTCTCTCCCTCTCCCTTCCTCTCTAAAATCAATAAAAATACATATATATTTTTTAAAAGATAACTATATATGTGGACAGAATATAAAAAAACAGCTACTCGAAGGCACCAGAGAGCAACCCAAATAGGCAGAGGTAACCCTTGGAAGAAGGGGCCACCTGAAAGATAGCAAAGGCACTTGGCTGGGTTTTCAGGTTTTATCACTTACCTACTCAGTGCCAGCTCTGGTTGACACCAAACAAGGTTGCCAAAACTCAGTAAACACTCAGTGCTACTGGCATGATAATCCAGAGGGCAGAGGTCAGGGCTACCACAGCGCCTAGAAAATGAGGGGGCATAACCTGGGAAGGAGAGAACCACAAAGGGGGAGCCCCAAGTTCTTTGTGTAAACTCTGTCCAGATCTCTAGTTGACCCCTGAACTCTGGCTGTGTGGGGCAGACCCTAAGCAGCCCAGCTAAGGCTAAAGAAGTGGACAAAGATTGCAGCTGCTGTCCACTGCAGGGAAGACAGTGTGGCACTGGAGTTCAGCCCAGTCAATGGAATGTTAAAGCAAACACTCTTTCAAGTGTCACAGAATCTAGAGTTTTTCTATAACATGTTATTTGCAATGTACAGGGTAATCCAGAATTAGTAAACATGAAAAGAAACAAAACCATTATCCCTATGCAAGAGGAAAAGTAATCCTATGGAGACCCACCTCAAGATAGCCAGATGTTAGACTTGATGGACAAGGATTTTTTTTTAATTCTCCCTCGAGGATGTGTTTTACTGATTTTTATAAAGAGAAGAAGGGAGAGGGAGAAAGAGAGAGAAACATTGATCTGTTGCCTCTGTGTGCCCTCCCCCTGGGGATCAAACCCGTAACCTAGGTATGTGCCCTGACTGGGAATCAAACCCTCAATCTTGCAGGCACAGACAATATTCCATCCAACTGAGCCACACCAGCAGGACTGTGGACAAAGATTTTGAAGTAGCTCAAAGGAATGTGCTTATAATGACTGAACATATAGGAAATCTCAGCAGAGAAATAGACTATAAAAAAAATGTACCAACTGGAAATTCTGGAACTGAAAATTTATGTGAAATAAAATATTCACTGATGAGCTTAGCAGCAGATTGGAAATGACAGAAGAATCAGTTAAGTTGAAAATAGGTCAGTAGAAATTAACCAATCAGAAGGAAAAGAAAACCAAACCACAGTAAATAAGCAGTTCATATGATTTTTTATGCACATTCACATTTCAGAGCTAATGCTCTAAAAGAAATGTCTGTATTGGGTAGCCTAGTTGCCCTCTGAGCTGTGCAGCCTAAGATTTCTAGTTATAATAGCTCTTTAATCTCAGATTGTGTTAAATAGTTTAGGGGTTTACTTCTGGCTAGGACTGTGACGTATGATTGAGGAGCTTTCTGGAGCCCTGGGGTCACCCGGTAAGAAATCTTGGTATGAGGAAACATTAAGTATGTACTTATAAGAAACAGGATTGCTTTCCTACTACAATTTACATCGGCAAGAGAGAGGCTGCTCTATCCCTTGGGGTCAAATTACATATTGTGCTCTTACTACCCAGCATTTATCCCAGAATTGGAAATAGTCTCATTTTTAGCCTTTCAAGCTAAGGCCATAATTCCTTGAAGTCATAAGAGTAATTTTGCATTGTTTTACTTTGCTTTAAAAAAATTGATTGTTAACATCAAATGGTAAATAAATACACCATAATTTGTTCTTTCTACTTCCCTTGGGTATCTGGATAGTTTCTAGTTTGGGGCCATGATGAATAGTGTTGTGAACACTCTTATGCATAATCTTTTGGAGTCTTGCAGGCTCATCAGTCAACAATGTTATTGTTGATGATTTGTAAACAGGAAGAACAAAAAACCAAGAGGAAGTTGCAAAGTTTATAGTTTAGTGGCAGTTGTTAGCCCACTATTTTTCAAAGTTAGTTGTACCTTGCTGTGGCCAGTGTGTCTCAGGGGATAGAGCATTGGCCTGCTCACCCGAAGGGTTGCGGGTTCCATTTCCAGTCAAGGGCACATACCTGGGTTATCAGCTTGATCCCTGGTCCCGGTCAGGGTGCATGGGAAAGGCAACCAATCAATGTGTCTCTCTCACATGGACTTCCCTCCCCCCTCCCCCAATCCCCTCCCCCTCCCCCTCTCCCTCCACTCTCCTTCCACTTGGGAAATATATCCTTGGGTAAGGATTAACAACAACAGGAAATGATTGTACCTCATTATTGGGTTATAAAATAGTATTTATAATCAGCATTTTAAGAACATCAATAGAATAGAAGATATTAGAAGACATTGCGTATAGTGAAGATAAGCTCTATTTCACAGACTTTCGTTTCAGTTATGTATGTTGTGTGAAATCCATGTGTATATATACTCCATAATGTAAAACGGACTTCTGTGTATCACAATGAAGACTTGGAGGGCCACTGTCCCCTCTGCGATTCTCAAGCCCCTGCGGATGGAAGCTGGAAACCTCATATAGGTTTCTGCCTTCATCTCTGTCACCCTGGCAATCCGACCCACCGAACTCCCTCTCAGCCTTCCAGATGGTGGGGTCATGCTAGAGTAATTGGCCTCTCTTGGCTCAAAAGGGCAGTTTCCTCTCTGAGGACCTCCAGATGGGTGGACTGTTCTGCTCAGCACTCTTTGCCCGGCCCCAGAGCGATTCTTCCCTCACAAGCAGTTGTTGCAGAATGACCTTAAAGTACAAGTTGGCACTGGGGCCAGATCTGGCTGGCAGATAGGTTTTGTTTGGTTTATACAGTGTTTTTAAATGGATTTCAGTCACTTGCTTTTAATGACAAGTCAGTAGACTTCACCAAATGATCCAAATTTGGGGCTGTGCTTGAGCTCTGGTACTCCCCAGCCCACAGGACCACGTGGCAGGATTCCACTGAAGCCCTGATGATGGGGCGCTTGCTCGCTGCCCCAGCCTCCTGCCCTTGCCCCTTGCTTCACTTATTTCTAGGACGTGTCTAGACTCTTGGAGGTTGCCTTTGTCACTCTTGTCCTACAAAATGAATGAGTGGAGGTGGATTGCAGATAAAAGAATTGGTGTTTTCCCTTTCCCTTAACTAACAGGAAGCCTGGAGGTGGTCATTTTATTTTACTTTTTTAAAATATATTTTTATTGCTTTCAGAGAGGAAGGGAGAGGAAGAAAGAGAAACATCAATGATGAGAGAGAATCACTGATAGGCTGCCTCCTGCACATGCTCTACTAGGGACCGAGCCTGCAACCCGAGCATGTGCCCTTAACCAGAATCGAGCCTGGGACCCTTCAGTCCACAGGCCAACACTCTATCCACTGAGCTAGGGTGAGGTGGTCATTTTATTTAGTGCTTGTCAAGACTCAGGTCCTCAGAGTAATATGTGTTTGTTTGTTTCACATTTTATCTTTATAAATGCTGCTGACTTTTTCTTATTTGTAAGTTACAAAGAATCAATGTAATGACAAGACAATAGTGCATATAAAAGGATCACTATTGCCTGTCATTAAAAGTTCTTTATAGTGGTTGATTCATTACCAGGTATACATATTGGAATATTATAGATGTTATGTAATGACCTTGAAAGTTAGTAACAACATATTATTACATGAGAAAAACAAGTTGCAGGTAGTGGATATTATTCAATCCCATTTTTATGTAGGATTTGGTGTTAGAGTACGGATTGGCACACTTTTTTTGTAAAGGGCCAGATAGTAAATATATTAGACTTTGTAGAGCATACGGTCTCGTCACAACTCCTCAGCTCTGCCATTGTAGCTGGAGCACATGAACAATAAATGAACAAGCATGCCTGTGTTCCAGTAAAGCATTAGGGAAACGAGCATTCAGCTGCTAGTCAGCTTGTCGGGTTCTGTTTTAGAGTATTTGAGGGCCCAGTGTTGAGTGTTGGTTTAGGGACATAAATGTCACCTGAAAAGAAAAAGTTAGAAACAAGAAGCATATCAGAAGATGAGGTGGTTGTACTGCTCTGTGTCATTGCGAAGAATTGTCTCTGATGGCGGGTCTCACATCCTTGTCTTTGTCCATCAGACACAGGGCCAGGACCTCAGCACACTTTCACCAGCAATCATCTTTAAGTCCATGTTCCAGAATTCAGATGATACGGCAATTCAGGAAGATCCTCAACAGACAGGTTTGTTATACAGTCTCTCTTCCTGCCCAGATCTCAGCACTGGGAAGGGGAATTCACACGTTGACTCTCTGAATGACAGGCACGGTGAAAGATTATTTCAGTTTCTTTGAATGAAGTGACTTTCAGTGAGGGGTTAGAAAAGTAAGGGCCTTTCAGTTCAATTCCATCTTTTCCCCTACTTCCCTCAGCAAGGTCTACTTTTCCCTAGACCCTCAAAGCGGAGGGTCTGCTTTTCCAAAAGCTCTTGTTGGCTTTAAAAAATGAGAGACACTGAGCTCTTCTGTGACACTCATTTGTGAGAGGGTAGGAGCCACAGGCTTAGCTCAGACTGTGTTGAATGATAATCTCCCTGAAGCCTCGCAGTAGTCGGAAAGCGTGCACACTGGTCATGCCAGAAAGGACGTCGAGTCCCATTTGTAGAAAAGCCTTACGACGCGTTTTTTTATGCTAAGACCTATACTAGGTCTTCACATTTAGAAAGTGAGGTTGATTGTGAAGCCTGGTTCTTTGACCAGAGGTGTCATTAAATGAAAAGCAGAAAGCCAGCCTGCTAGCAATGAAGGAATTGTCTCCGACAGACTTCAGCTGTCTTTGGTTTAGCTCATAGTGACTGTGTTTTTTGTGGCTCATGTAAGGCTTGGGATATGTATATATGTTTCTATTTCTTTTTTTTGCCAGCTGCCTTGATTGAAAGTTTTAATGGTGATGCAGAGTCAGTCAATGATGTTCCGCCACCCACAGGAAATTCAGCATCTTTATCTCTTCCACTTGTACTGCAGCCTGGCACATCCGAGCCACCCCAGCCTCTACTACCAGCCTCAGCACCGTCTGCTCCTCCGCCTGCTCCCTCCTTAGGACCTGGTTCCCAGCAAGCTGCATTTGGCAACCCCCCTGCTCTCTTACAACCTCCAGAAGTGCCTGTCCCCCACAGCACACAGTTTGCTGCTAATCATCAAGAGTTTCTTCCGCACCCTCAGGCACCGCAGCCCATCGTACCAGGACTTTCTGTTGTTGCTGGGGCTTCTGCATCAGCAGCGGCAGTGACGTCAGCCATGGCAGCAGCGCCCCAACCACAAAGTACTACTGAACCCCTGCCAGCCATGGTCCAGACTCTACCCCTGGGTGCCAACTCTGTCCTAACTAATAATCCCACTATAACCATCACCCCGACGCCCAGCACGGCTATCCTGCAGTCCAGCCTTGTCATGGGAGAACAGAACTTACAGTGGATATTGAATGGTGCCACCAGTTCACCACAAAACCAAGAACAAATGGTAAGTATTATGTATAAACAGATCCAATGGGGTGAAGTGTCCTTACATAGGTGACATGTTCAGAGGCTTTTGCTTCAAAAAAGGAAAATGGTTGTCAAGCCCTGAAACATGTAATTCTGTCTCTCAGTCATTTTTCCCAGAATCAGTTAGTGTAAACCCAGGGAATGCTGTGGTCGGTACCTACAGTAGGGAGGCAGAGAATCAGGTTTACGTTTCCCGAGCAGTTGGCACTTGAACAAGTATTCCACCTGCAGTCTAATCCTGTCATCTAGGACAGGAGCTCAGTCAGCCAACTCTGGAGGCCCAAGAGCAGTTCAGGAAGCGCCTTCTGTCTCCAGGGCAGAGTCACACTGAGGCGAGGGACTGATACCACCCCATCAGATGCACGTCAGAGAAATAATCTCTGCTCCCAGAGCCCACTTAGAGCTATTTTCTGCAAAGCGTTTCATCTTGATGATAAGGAAATGACTTCATTGTTCAATTAAATATCTCAAATAAACTATTCAGGGCTAAATAGTGAAAGCACTCAAATTCCATAAACAGGGTGCCAGCCACCTCTGGAGGCAACCTAGTTCCATTCTTAAATGGAAAGGTCTTTTCAATATTACTACCCAGTCTGCTTCCATGTGGTTTTTATCATTTCTTCCTGAATCTGCCTGGGGTAACTGCATGGAACAAGTGTCGTCATTCCTTTTCCACACAACTCATTTTCATGTATTTAAATATGGGTCTAATTTTTCCATCATTATTTCACAGTGTCATCTATAACTTAGCCAGAAGCTTTCATATTCCTCCTAGATTTTCTTTATTTCCTTAGAGGGATAAAAGACAAAGCCCTGGATCCAGAGACAAATGGCAGGAGGCGGGGTGGGGGTGGGGGTAGGGATCAACCAAAGGACTTGTATGTATGCATATTAGCATAACCAATGAACACAGACACTGGGCCGGTGGGGGCTTGCCCTCGGGGGTGGTAGTGAAGGGGGGGTCAATAGAGGGAAAAGGAGACATGTGAAAAACTTTAAACAATCATTAAAAAAAAGACAAAGCCCTTTCAAGTTAAGACTTGAAGATAGTCAATTTAATAGGAAGTGTACTAAAGTGATTAGGGTGATTTCTGAACACGACTTTATAGTCCTACTTGGTAGTAACATAAGTAACTAATGGTTGCCGAGTGCTCACCACACGCCTAGGACTCTACGTGCATGCTCTCATTTCATCCTTGCTGGGGTTCTTTGATTATCATCCCCATTGTTATCAATGGGGAAACAGACTGTCAGAGGTTGAATCACTTGCCTGACCTTAACAACTAAAAAGGACTGGAATCAGGTGTGGCAGAGTTCAGGGCCCACCCTTGAGCAACTGTCCTGTGCTCAGGGCCTTCACTGGGGCTGTTCTGCCTGTGAGGGGCAGTCTTAGCCTGTTCTTAGCATGCATCTTAACCTTTGAGGGGATAAAGAACGTGCAAGCCTCATAGAAGTATTGGGGAATGGCAGAGAGTGGAGAGCTCAGAGGGGAAGCTAGCCCTGAGGCTTCCTCTGAGATCATCATCTTGAGAACAGCAA
Organism: Corynorhinus townsendii; assembly: GCA_026230045.1. Lineage (NCBI taxonomy): Eukaryota > Metazoa > Chordata > Mammalia > Chiroptera > Vespertilionidae > Corynorhinus > Corynorhinus townsendii. The sequence continues at coordinate 197,310,482 of JAPDVU010000002.1, forward strand.
CCTTGGAGGAGCCTTTGTGCACATGGAACCACTGGATTAGGCAGCTGGGAGGCAGTTAAGGAATAGAGGACAAAGATGGCTACATTGTCCACACTGAATGTCAAACAGTGGGGTGACCTCATGCCAGAGCGTAAACAAAACATCTCTCAGTGCAAATCCCGCAGCACTGAGTGTTCTCTCCCTCTTGGGTGACCATCACATTGGGGAGGCTTCAGCTCCTTGGAGCTCTGCCATATTCGAGTGCCATAAATGTGAATTTTTTTCCCCCCCAGCAGCAAGCATCTAAAGTTGAGAAGGTGTTTTTTACCACTGCGGTACCAGTAGCCAGTAGCACAGGTATGTACTTCTATGTGAGCTTTAAAAGATAGTCAATTCCCTGGGCCCCTTGTTAATTGTTGTTTTGCCCAGTTTTTAAAACTTTGAAATCAAAATTGTCACATTGTATTGTTTGTTTATTAGAGTATCTCATTCTTAAAGCTATTGGAGGTTAGTGCACTTAATAATGCTACTTTTAACATTTTTTTTAACTAGTAACAGTTCTTTCCCTTTCAGATACAGCTTTTAAATATAGCCAGAAAAAAATTTTGAATCACAGTTAATGCTAAAGAGGGTAGTTGTTAATTCACTGAACTCTTCTAATTACAGTAAATGAAAAAATAGCATCTGGGTCAGAGACTGTATAGAACTAAAAGGTCCTTTTTTTCAAACTCTTTATGTTATGGATTAAGAAACTGAAGCCTGAAAGATTAAATGACTCCCCCAGAGTCACAAATGAGTTTGTGGCAGAGCCAAAGCACGAGTTCTCAGGCCTCCTGCCTCCCACTCTGCTCTCCTGCCCTTGGTCTCTAGGGCTCTTGAGACACACAGCCTATCTGAGTTCAGAGTGTGTGTGCACATTAGGCTGGTTGTGTAGAAGGAGGTTTTACGGACACCCACCGTGTGTCAGAGACGGCTACAGAGATGAGTGAAATGTCCTGAAGGAGCCTCGGGCAGGCCGAGTGAACAAGTCCCATACAGTGCAGACAAAGGGACAAAGATGCTAGATGCGGGAGGAATACAGGAGCTCTGCAGAATGCCAGGCAGCTGCCTAGGTGTAAGCCTGCTGGAAACACTGCCTGGAGGCATCAGAGGGGTAAGGGGAGTGAGCTGGGCCTTCAGATATCAGAAGAGTAAGTTCTCCAGAAGAACAGCCTGGGAGTTTAGGCCACAGGAAGCACCCATAGGCTCAGAGGTAAAAAACAAAAATAAAACATGTCAGAAAAAGGAAGGCATCTGCCGCCCTGGCTGGCATGGAGGGTCCAGGGGAGAGGATGGCTGGAAACAAGGCTGGAAATACGGGCACATCTCGATGGTGTGCGTGGCTTTCTAAGGAAGAGGGACTTTGTCTTGGTGCATGGCATCCACCCTCTTCATCATCATTCCCGCCTCCATGGCACTCAGCTCTCACCTAGTCTAGATCCCCCTGTGCCCTGCAGCCACTTGAAGAGCAGTCTCTCTTGCCTCTCTCGCAGGGAGCTCTGTACAGCAGATTGGCCTCAGTGTTCCTGTGATCATCATCAAGCAAGAAGAGGCATGTCAGTGTCAGTGCGCATGCCGGGACTCTGCTAAGGAGCGGGCGGCTGGCAGGAGAAAGGGCTGTTCCTCCCCACCCCCTCCAGAGCCAAGCCCCCAGCCTCCTGAGGGGCCCAGCCTGAAGCTACCACCACAGACTTTCTCCTCACCCTCTGTCCCCCTGTCATCCTCCTCCGCCATCCCCTCTTCCTGTGAGCAAAGCAGACAAGCAGAGACTCCTCCAGACCCTCAGACAGAAACGTTAAGTGCCATGGATGTGTCAGAGTTTCTGTCCCTCCAGAACCTGGACACGCCGTCCAATCTGATTCCCATTGAAGCACTACTGCAGGGGGAGGAGGAGCTGGGCCTGACCAGCAGCTTCTCCAAGTGAAAGGCCGGCTGTGCTCCCCTCCGGGAAGAGAGGGCGAGCAGGAAGCACACATAGGTGCGATGTCTACCATCATGGGATCGGTAATTTGAAGGATGAAGAAATCTATTTGAAATCCTCAGCTTTCGGATATATTTTCTTTATTCATATCCCAGGAGCATCCATTTTAAGGAACTGATCTTTGGGAAAAAAAAACAAAAACAAAACAACAAAAAAAGCTAAGTTATAAATGAACTGTTTGGCTGCACTGTATGTCACTTTTGCTTATTGTCATGTGAACTTGGAAATTAAGGTTACTCGTATGCATAAAAATTCCAGGTGAAAGGGTGTGGTCTCCATCAATCTGATGTTGCCCGTCACTTGCACTGGGGCCTTGTGGTCTGGACAGTAGAATTCAGTGTCAGGTGTTGTTCCTCCCTGTGCATCTTTTGAGCCTGAGGCTGAAGCTTGCTCCAAAGGCCAGACCCTCACTCCATCAGAGAGGGAAGTGGCAAAGGCAGGTCAGACAGCTGTGAGCCGGACAGGAATTGGGTGAGATGGTTTTGATATTTGCACTTGGTGTCAGTGGAGCTCAGAGTGACTGTGGCAGGTGTCGTCTGCATCCAGCTGCATCACAGATGGGCAGCTAAAAGCCTGGCCTGAAGCTGTAGGGAGGATCTGGTTCTGCGGGGACCCGAGCGTGCTGTTTGCTATCTGCCAATGGTGTGTGTGCAGAGCAGGCTCTAGCAACGTGATCACGGTCTTTGCCTTCTTGGTTCTATCTCTCAATTGGTTGCCAGGGTTTGCAGGTCACAGCGAATTTTTCTTGGGGAACATCCCTGTTTTGTCCTAGAGTGGACATGTGGGTGTATGGCCAGCTACTGGTCGGTGCTCTGCCTTCCTTTAATGGTATTTTTCTTCTTCGGAGCAGAAGAGCTGCATTTTGCTTATCAGAAGGTGTATCATTGAGGGAGGTTTTTTAAGGTGGCATGTAATTGGCAGGCCAGGTATCCTGGTTCCAGGTTCTAGCCAGGCTTTTGGTTGCCCCTCCCACCTCCACCTCTCGCCCCTCTGGATTTTGCATACAGCCTAGTACAGTGCAAAGAAGGATGTGACTTGCTCAGCTTAGTCACATGATTTCTAAACAAAAACAAAACAAAAAACAAAAAAAAAAAAAACACAAAACGATGATCTTTTCTACTCAGGGTAAAACAAAAAAATTCCCCTTCCACCAAAAAGCCTGAAATGTTGCAATAAGTTATCTCATTTGGAATGTTTCATTAAGTTGTGTTATAGGAAAGAAGAATTGTTTTTTGATTTGTGTATAGGATTACAACCATCTGTCTGCCTTTGGCTCCAAGTCATTGCCTCTAAACATAAAATATAAAAATACAGCCCACACTAAAATGGAAAGTTTCTCTCAACTGGCTATATTAATGTAGTCAAAAGCGCTCACCAAGCTCACTGAGCTCAGAAGCTGGGCATGATGGCCCCGTGTCTATAGACTAGGCCTCTTCCCCGCCTTGAGCAAACAGGGCTGCTCTTCTGAGTCAATGATGTCAGGCAGAAAGTAGCCATAATCTTGCCTTCCTTTTCCTAATGTAAAAAGAGCTGCATTTGCCACTCTCCTGTCTCTGAGCCATACTCAAGGCCAGCCAAGACAGTATCCAGAGCAGATCATTTTGGGAGCCAGAAGCCCAGCATTTAACAGGATGTTCAGGGACAGACTTGGACAAGAGGGCAGTGGTGTGGAATGTTGTCACTGCAGTGAGAGGTGGGCTTAGCCACAAGCAGCTGCTGGCTTCTCATTCCAGGAGTCTAGGCAGGAGAAGGGGTTTCCTTTTAACCTGCCCTCTCCTCCCCAAAAGGCTGGTGGGTTCTGGGACCATTGACCTCAGCAGAAGTTGATAAGGCAGGAGGAATCTTCTAGTACCACAGTGAGTTGGTCCTGGAAAACCAGCTGCTGAGCATGGCTTGTCCGTGGCTCTGTGGACTGGGCACCATAGGAAGCTTTGAGGTAGGACACTTGTGTTTTCTCTACCTTTTCTGCGAGAGACCAGCACAATACGATCCCAAAGGTAGTTGTATCGGAAGGCAGGATGACCTCTTCCCACATCCCTAGAGTCACCTGGGACTGTGTTCCCTGGGAGGAGGTGGGAAACGGGAGCCCAGGGAAAGCCGCGAGAAGCGTCCATGGTTTAAATGTTGCTTCTTTCTGGTAGCCAGGCCTGTGCTACCTTGTTGAGCCTGCCCAGGTCAGTGGCTTTTCTACTCCAAAGATTGGGGGTGATGAAGCATCTCAAAATAGTGTTGAGGTGGACAGATTTTTCTAGTTGCAGTATCTGCCTTTTGAGGATGATTTGAGATTACGAGGACAACTATCAAACCCAATCAGTTTTTGAAAAATCATGACAGGATAGGCAGTCTTTCCTTCCTCCTCCAGCACTCTCCCTCCCCACCTCCTCTGCAAAACTGGCCTTTAGTGCCAAGGACCTTGGAGAAGAGCGTGCCGCTGGCTAAAGTGGATCCAGACAGAGCCTTCAATGAGAGTGTGGTTTTCCAAACCTGGAGTGAACCTAGGGTATGGTTAGAGAAGGTCTGCAGACTTCTATCAGGTGAAATCAAGCCTTTTTCTTCCCATGGGAACCTTAACCATTTCCACCCTCTAGGTTTATACTTCCAGTTCCCACTAGCATCTCCAGTTATACTGCTCCTATACAGGGTGCTAGTCAGCATCAGGAATTGGAGTACATGGGCTCAGGAGGTGGGACGAAACTTTGGCTGGCACCACCAAACTGCCTTAGTGAATTTGGCCCTTCCCAGGCATTGAGGGAAAGTGGCCCTGCCTTTCCTGTCGGCGTCTGGTCAGCCTCATGGGGACATCACTAGTTTGGTGGCAGGAGTTAGTGTCATTTATTGAATCTCATGCCCCCCATCCTTTTAGAAGGAGATCTTGGTACATAGCCTGGGAGGGGCCTTCATGTGTGAAGACCTCTCTGGGTAGAAGCAAGGGACTTCTGTTTACCACCTCTGGGAGTGTCAGTAGCTTGGAGAGTGTCAAGGCAGTGGACTGATCGGGATAATGGAGGGTGGGAGGGTTTCCTGAGAGACTTTGTATAATGCTGAATGTGTCCAGAGGGACGAGTTTGCAGAACCTCATATTGGTATATTAAAGAAATAATAAAATAAAAAGCACTTTAGGTTATTTTATCTTTAACCCAATTGCTGCAATTTCTTTTGTGTGTGTGTGTATGTGTGTGCGCGCGCACGTGTGTGCTTCCCACAAAGTTTTATTTTTTGCTTAGAATAAAAAGTTAAATTGAGGTGTGAAAAGAAAAGCACTTACCTTGGTGCAATATGTGTAGCTTGACGGTCGTTGTCCCATGTGGCCCTGGCCTGGCCGCATTTTCTGCTCCATCAGCCCTGTACCAGGAGGCTGTCTGTAGGGAAACACTATTATGCATTCTCAGCAACTGCTCAATCTATGCAAGCCTTCCTGTGTGTCTGAGGGCGCCCCCTCAGGCTCTAAAGAACTGCTGCGGGTCCTGTTTTCTGCTGACTGTTGAGGCCCTTTTGCATCACTTCTTGCACCCTTGCCATCTTCCCCCCTCTTCACCATTACAAAGTGATGCCTGAAAGGAAGGAACAGGATGTTCCTAGGTAGAAACCTGGCACCTTCTGGACTTTTATATTTGTAATCACGTACATTGTCCTTAATCTTAAAAGACTTCTCCAGAATCACCGAAACCATTGATTTGTGGAACTTGCAACAGTATTGCTAAAGACTTTTCAGTTTTCCTAATCACCAATCAGAAATATGTTTGGGGAGGTGTTAGAGGTGGGGAGGCAACATAAGCCATTTCCTTACGGCTCCCATACTGCCCCTATTGGCTCTGTAAGCAAAAAGGCCTCCAGCCTTCATTAAATCCAATAAACAAAGCTGTTAATAATTTGCTTTATCAACTTTTCCCCTTCCCCCTCACTCCTCTCTTGTTACCCCTGCCACCCCATTTTATCTTCATTCTCAGGCTACTATACAATGGAAAAGTTTGAAAAAACTTCAGCCAAAGCAGAAAGATTTCCATAGATCCAATATGCAAATGATTCTGCTGTGACATTGATCAGAATTGTTCATTCCTTAATACTGGGAAAGGAGGAGGCAAGAAAACGGAATTATACATATTTCTGATTGGTAACCAGATAGGCTGTTTCCTCTGGGACCGTCTTAGGGAAGAGAGAAAGGGTCCTGTGTTTCTTTTCATGCCCTTTGGGGAAGCTGATGACCACTGTTTGGGCATTTCTCACTGTTAAGCCTGTTCAAGAGGGCTTCTCAGTCTGCACTGAAAATGCAAATTAAACTGGATCTTTATGTTAATGTGTACATAGTACAGCCTTTTTTACTGGATGCAAAGTTTAAAACCACACACTGCCCTTTTGGTGGTGTGCCTGCTGGGCCAAAAATTGGGTGATAATGTAATGTCACTTTCTCAGCTCAATGCAGTTTCTACTCTTTTTCTTATGGGAAAGTTTTTCATAAAACCTTTTTTCACCAAAACCCAGGGTTGTTTTTTGCAATATCCTCACAGTGGTGCCAAGTCAGAGACCTCTCTTGCCCTCTCCCCTGTGTCCTTAGGCCTCCCCTAGGGCGATGTTTGACTCTAGTCCTGTTGTTTTTGGTGAATGTGGGGGCAGGGGTCAGAGTTCAAGGTGGTTGTTTCCTTTCATTGCGAACTCATAGACCCTTTTGGGGAAGGTGGCTGGAAACTTGGTTTTGCTGAATCTCTGGCTTAGATCTTCTGGCCCAGAAAGACCCACAAGAACCTTATTTTTTTTTGGACATACACGTCATTGGCTGAAGGTCTTGGTGACAGTTCTCTAAAACCCAATAGTTTTATTTGGATTATGTAAAGCCTATCAAATTCATTTAAGTGTGAAACATGGGAACAACAGACTTTCACTGAGCGATATGAAAACGTTACAGGTTCAGTACTTCCAAAGGAAGAAACCTCCAAACCCAAAAAAAAGAGTAAATATGAATTTGTATTTTTGAAGAATGTGAAATAATGGTGTTTGCTTAATTGCTCATTTTGTATAAACTTAATATTGTACTTTAAAATATCTGCTAAGAAGTGAAAATTTAACTTTTTGGAATTGATAAAGCAATATTAAATACTAATGAGATCCTAATTAAATGCTTATTTAAATCTGGTAGTTATCTGTGGTATTTCTTCCCAACCCTGCCAGCTTTCAACCACTTCCTCCCTCCCCAGCCATCAGTCTTAGAGATGGGGCAGAAAAAGGAAAGGTCAGTCACCAGTAGAGTCTGCAGGCTTCCTTTTAATCAAGGCTCTGCTAAAAGTGTTTTGTGGGACTTGGAGCCCCCAAAGCGTGAAATGGACATGTAACACCACCTGGATCCCCGAAAGCAGGCCAGACCACTCTGGCGAGCACTGCTGGCCTGCCCAACTCCAGTCATCAGGCTGGGTATTCCATGGCTACATTTCAAAGCTCAGCACTGCATCAACCAGGATGGAGTGAACACAGCTGCTAGCAGAGCTGCCACCCCAGGCTGAGGGCCAAGTTCCAGCCGCTGCCAGTGAAGACTGGTCCTTTATTGAAGGCAGTTGTTCCGAGTCCAGCCACCAGCCCCCCCAGAGGGAGAGAACTCAGGGCCACGGGCTCGGGAATGATCAGGGTTCCGTAGCTCCATCGCCAGCATCCTTTGGGAAACCGCCCCTGGCACAGACAGCTGGCTGCGGGGGCGCCCCGGCTTTGGATGAGACATTCTGGTTGGGACAGAAAGGAAAAAAGTGAGGCTGGGAGGAAAGGCCTTGGATTAGGCCCGCAAGGATATGGCTACTTGGCATCTGGACAGCACTGAACTTTTTCAGAGCCTCTCACCCAGATGAGAAATGGGAGGTACAGTAGTGGGGACACTTTCACTCTCAGGGGAAGCTAGGGCTCAGCAAATCTAGCCAGTGGACAGTCCCCACCTCCCAGGCCCAGCCGGGAGGCACTGACCCCGCCACCCGCCGTCTCCGGGCGCCGGCGGCCCAGCTGCCGCAGCATCTCCTCGCAGGCGGCGATGGTGTCCAGGAGCTGCCGCTGCCGCTGCTCCACCGCGTCCAGCAGCTGCTGGGCGCGCTCATCCCGGGGCGGCTGCGGGGGTGGCCTCCCGCCGAGCCCCAGCCCCGCCTTCCCACGGTCCACGCCGGCAGCCTCCCTGCCCGGAAAGAGCGAGACAGGCCGTCAGGGCCGGCGCTGGCGCGGGGACCGAACCCATTCCCCCCGCCCCAACGGGCCCCCTCTCACCCCCGTGACCAGTCTGAGCCGGGGCCCCATTCCATCTCCGCCTGCGCGGCCCGACCACCGCCCCCCTTTCGGCCGCCCCCTCCCCAGCGCTGCGCTAAGGTTCCACGAAGCTGCGCCCCGCCCCGTCCCCACCGGTCTCCTTCAATCCTCCTGGGGGTCGTGGTCCCTTTAAGTTGCCCGGCGCGGAGGTGGGGCCGAGCCTCCCGGACCGGAAGCTGATTGGGTGCGTCACTTCCTCCCGGAAGCGGGCCTGGGCGGATGTCTCCTGCGCGTCCGTGTAGGGGACTGAGGGCCGCGGTGGCTGCCAGCGTGGGATTGAGTGAGGGGCCGGAAGGCTCCGCCCGCAAGGGCCGCCTCCTCCGCCCTCCGAGCCCCGCTCGGGCGACGCCGGGGGCCCGGCTGTTACGGCTCCCGGGGAATGGGGCCGTGCGGGCCGCAAGCCCAGAGCGCGCCGGTTGGACCGAGGCGCTGCGGGCTGCCGTGGCCGAGCTGCGCTCCGGCGCCGTGGTGGCCGTCCCCACCGATACGCTGTACGGCCTGGCGTGCTCGGCGAGTTGCTCGGCGGCACTGGACGCTGTGTACCGCCTCAAGGGCCGCAGCGAGGCCAAGCCGCTGGCTGTGTGCCTGGGCCGCGTGGTGGACGTCTACAGGTAAGGCTTCCCCGACCCGGCCCCGCTGGGGGCGGCTCCACGGGAGGGGCTTCCGGTGACAGGCTTGGGAGACTGAGGCGCTGGGAGCGGGAGGGGCCTGTCCGGCTCGCCCAGGAATCCGGAACTGGAAATGTGTGTCGAGCATTTAACGTCTGCCAGGCCCTCAGCGAGAGGCTGCGGCGCAGCAGCGAACGAGGCAGGCAAGGCCCCTATTCTCCTGGCGTTTTTGTGATTAATGGGGGCGGGGCGGGGAGCTCCCAAGGTTAAAAAAAGAAAAGAAAAAGGAAACAGCTTAATGTAGTAGGGAGGGCTTTGAAGAGAAAATAAAACACGGAGCGGAATAGCAGCGCAACTGTTGTAGTTTCAGAGACCAGAGGCATGTGGGCCCCAAGTTTGGGGTGCTTCTCTGGAGCCCAACCTTCTGCTCAGGCTCTTAGGTGGAGAGCGAAGACAGATGGATCCCACTATAGTCCCTAGGGTCCCCTTTTCTAGATTTGCCTAAAGTCTGGACCAGGACCAGCAGTGGCCCTTCATTCTTGGGTAGATTTGTGCCCCCTTTTGTTTCCCAGGTACTGCCATGTGAAAGTACCCGAGGGCCTCCTGAAAGACCTGTTACCAGGACCAGTGACCCTAGTGATGGAACGCTCGGAGGAGCTCAATAAAGACCTGAACCCCTTCACTCCTGTGAGTCGGATTTTCTCTTGTGTCTCCCTGCCATTTGGCTTTCACAAGGATCCAGGCTGCACCCATTAACCCACTCCTTCCATTCTTTCTCATGATCCCCTTTCACCTTGCTTCATAGCTTGTAGGCATCCGGATTCCTGACCATGCCTTCATGCAGGACTTGGCCCAGATGTTTGGGGGACCACTTGCTCTCACCAGTGCCAACCTCAGCTCCCAGCCCAGTTCTCTGAATGTGAAGGTGAGAGTTACATAGTTGTCGTCCCATCTCCAAATGTCATCAGGCCTAACACGGTTTTCTCTGAACCATTGGGGTTGGTGGTTCGCTGGAATTGCCTGACAGGAGAGTGTAATGATGGGAAGTCTGCCCAGTTGGCAGGGGTTGAGTTGGGGAAATCCAAGTTAAAGAATCTTTGAAAGGTTTTATTACAAAGCTTGAGAAGCGAGGGGGGAATGGGTGTTTTCTTTCTATTCTGTATAATAAAAGGCTAATATGCAAATTGTTCCCTTGGGTGTTTGATTGCTTGCTATGATGTTCACTGACCACCAGGAGGCAGCGCGGAACGAAGGAAGGCCCTGTCCGGTCCTGAACGCGGGCCAGGCCTAGGGACCCTACCCATGCACGAATTTCGTGCACCTGGACTCTAGTCTTTTTAATAAGAAACATTATAAGTATAATCATTTTTCTCCTTGTTGCAGGGGTAGGAGTTATTGGGGAATAAGGCAGTAAGTCTTTACAACAGTGCTATAAAGGAAGTTAAGGCTCCAAAAAGTTAAATCACTTGTCCCAGGGACTCCTGACCATGTTCTCTTACCTCTGCCATAAACCAGGTCAAAGAAAGTATCATCCTAATTCTGTGTTAGTTGCATAGTTTGTAACAGATGAGGACACAAAGAAATTCAACTTACCACACTGTTTTCTTCTTACTGAACTTAAATGCGGAACATAGTAAAAGGATGTGGTTTTCCATGCCCAGACCTAGAGAGTGAGTTCAGGAGTCTTAGAAAGTGAGAGCTCAGCATCCCTTTTTATTCTCAGACTGCAAGCTTTTACTTGGTCCTCTTGGCCATACTCAAGGCGGTGGGGAAGGGGATGGTGGGAGGTATTCCTACCTGCTCAGCAAACAGTTGACATATCCAACTGGTATTCCCCCATCTCAAATTCCCAGGCCCATCTGTCACTGTGGTATCTTCATAAGGGATGAGGGGTAGTGGGTGATACTGTAGCTAAGAAGGGAGCATCCTTCCCATAGCCCAAGGATTGAGTGTTGGTGGCATGCACTTAAAGAGTCCACCCCATTTCCTCTCTGTACCGTGATCCACAGTTCTGAGACCCAGGATCAGAGTACTAGAGCTGGAGGGAACCTTAGGGAGCATCTGTCCAGCTCCCTTATTTTACAGCCCTAGATAAAGTAACTTGAATGTGGTCATACCGAGATTTGGAGGAAAGCCCAGGGTAGAGCCCATCCCTTTGGGCTCTAGCTCGGACTCCAGTCATTGTACTTACAACTCCCCAACAAAAGTGATGTATAGAATTTCTTCCTGGCCCAGCAAGATATTCTTTGAGCTCTAGATAGATGTTACTTGGGGTGCTGATGTGGGGGCGGGGGGACCTCAAACATCATAGGATGTAGTGTCCTTAGCATAGCTGACCTTAATTGATTAAGGTTTCTTCTCTTAGAGGAATGTGCCTCCTGGTTTGGGATTGTGTAGCCTTTGTCTTACTTGTGAACCCTGCCTACAGTGTGACATCATTGCATGGTGTTAGTGTCCATGCTCTTCCTCTCCCTCTTCTTAGGAGTTCCAGGACCTCTGGCCTCAGCTGTCCTTGGTAATCGATGGGGGGCCAATTGGGGATGGCAAGAGCCCCAGGTGTCGCCTCGGCTCAACTGTGGTTGACTTGTCTGTGCCTGGAAAGTTTGGCATCATTCGCGCAGGCTGGTGAGTCTCCTATGCTATGGGGATAGAATTTGAGGGGGTTGGGAGATGCAAAAATGGCCTTGACAAAATAAAGGTTGCAACACTCTCTTGCCCTGACAACCTTTATTTTGGAGAAGTGGTGGGTGGAATGAGACTAAATTTGCTGGTGTTTGCTGTTTTTTTCAGAATTTGAAAGGATTCTTCAAGGGTTTGAGGAACAGAGTGCAGTAAGACCAGAGAGTTAGAGCTCCCTGATCACTGGACTCTGGTGGGCTTTGAGAAGTCAGACTCTTAACTGTCCTCCATTTCCTCCTCAGTGCCCTGGAAAACACTATGGCTGTCCTCCAAAGGAAGTACGGGCTGCTTCCTCACAGGGATCCTGCTGAGACTTGGAAGGCAAAAGGGCCCAGGGACTGATGTTGGACACTATGTGTCTGTCTACTGGTGGATGGCTAGGCCTCATTTGCAGAGGCCACTGGGGCCACAGCGTCACTAGTCTGACTTTGAAGGCAGTTTGTCTTTATGAACACTGTAACCAAGCCCCAGAGGAAGCTGGTTTAGCTTCAGACCTGGGGAAGGGGGCTATATTTATTGTCTGTGGTTTCATATGTCAGCCAAAAGCTGAATAGAGACTAAGAACATTCCTAAGATGCTCTTATTCTGATAAGCTTCTTCTCTCCCTCCCTTTCTTTTTAAATTCTTGAAATAAAATTTAAATAACGTTTGGAATCTAGTGAGAGGTGGTGGCATTTAAGGTCCAAATAAGCTAGAGTGCCAATTGGTGCTGTTTAAAAGTGTCAAATGACCAAAGACTTGAGTTTTGTGCTCCTGAAACTGGAACCAGGTTAGCCTGAAGACGAGAGTGACAGGCCAAACACCTTCCTCTGAACCAGGGGCTAGTGGTGCGGCATGCTGCAGTTGCCTGGCGGAGCGTCATCGCTTTCTACTAATGGTGGGAAGTCAGCTCAGTTGGCAGGGAGTGGGATAGGGGAATCCAAATGAAAGAGGATAGGAAAATCTCTATCTCTCCAGACAGTGCCTTTTTTCTTATTTATAAAATACATTATAATGATACCATTATTTAAACCCGGTGTCCACTCAGCAGCCTTTATCTGCATTCATATGTATACCATGTGTTAAACATAGTTATTGTTGGGCATTTGAACTTTTTCTTTCATAGAAAATAATGCTTCTATTAGATATCTTTGAAAATGGTTTGTTTTTCTTCTTAGGATTATTTCCTTAGGATAGGATTACTGGGTCAAAGTATATGAACATTTTTATGGCTCTTGATACAGATTAGCCTTTAAGAACTGAATCCGGTTGCCATCAGTGACATATAAGAATTACTGCCCCCATCCCCTGGGGTACTGCCATGCTTTGGGTATTTTTCAAATTGTGTATTTGTGAAATGAGGCCTCAGTGTCACCCCTTCTGTAAATTACAGGTCACCCCATCCAGCCCTTTTCACCTGTCCCTGTTTGCCTTAGTTTCCCCAACTAAGTCACAAGCAGGTGACTAGGCCTACCCCGTCCATCAGTGGGGTTTAGTATCAGTTACCTAACAGCAACTGGGAATCCTTGTACCCAGTAGGACCCACTACCTCCCCTCTGCCTTGCATCCCAGTTCCCAGAATTGGGATTCACTCTTGAGTCCATAAACTTCTCAATATAGTGATTTCCAATGTACATATTTTCAAGTAGATCCTAATAATTTGCCAAAAAGGTGTCCCAGGGCTTGCTTTAAGGGTCTTCGCAGTTAGCACATTAGTTTATTTGTAAAGAAGCAATGGTTTGCTAAATATTCCCTCTAGCAATCTTGCTAATTTCTTAAGCTAACTCCCTTTTCACTGTGCTAACACTAGTCATCCCTCATTAGTCTGTCCAAATCTGACTGCAGGGCCAGAATTTGTGAAGTCTTGAAGAGAGCAAGAGGAATGCTTACTTGAGAATACCACATCGTTTAATAATACAAAGCACAGTAGCACTGAAAATGGCTCTAGTGAATGGGCCTCATTCCAGTTTAGGCAGCTAAAGGGAGGGGGAAGTCCTAGTTCTCTCCCTGAAGCTAAATGTTCATCTGGGAAAAAGAATTGAGCACAGAGGTATTCCCTTAGAGAAAACAGAACGCCCAGCAGTGGGTAAAACTGCAAACAGGTAAAAACTATAGCTGTGCTCCTGCACTAGCTACAAGGCCATACATACCAAATGAGGGAAGCTGGGTCCTGTAAGGGAAATGGACCATTTATGGTCATTTGCTCCCGGCACATAGTAAAGTGGTATTAATCTGTGTTGAATTAATGTGTGAATGCTCAAGATTATTTTCTGAAAATTGGGTTCAGCAATCTACTGGGAATAGCTTAAACTTAAAATTTCCCTTTTAGAAAATTTCAAGTATGGTTCCCTAACTTGGACAAGATGGTCAATGTGGGAAGGAGGCCTGAAGAGAGGGCAGGGGTGGCAGAAGGGAGCAGGGTGCATGCTAGCCCAGAACCCCAACACCCTTCCTAGAGCGGTGGCTTGGCGACTCCACCACACCACAGCAACCTGCTGAGTTCAGTGCCAGAAGGGATTATGTCTGTTCTCACTGAGGATAGGAAGCTCCCCTGGGCTACATCCAGTCACTGCAGAGCAACCCAGCACCACTTGCCTGAGGAACAGGCTCTGTTCCTACATGGGCTCAGGCCTGATGGCCCACCCAGAGGCACCAGCTGCCGACATGGAGACAGCGAGTGCCAACACCCTCAGCTGAGCCCCACATGGAGATAATATTGCGGTGAGGCTGGGACATCAGCACCTCAGGCCCTGTTTGCAGGCCCCTCACATCAGCCACTGCTCCTTCTCTTTGATGAAGTGCTCCGCCCAGCGGCGAGTCAGCTCCAGGTACAGGCTGGGCTGATGAGGCAGGTAGTCCAAGTACAGACGAGTTGGCGTCTTCTTGGGAATGGCCTTCTCAATCTGGGTGCCCTCGTGCCACTCATTGAAAGAGGTGATGGAGACAATCTCCGGCCTCACTGTCAGGGCTGCCTGCAGGGCTGTTTCATAGTACTGGCCATTGACCCTGTTCCGCGTGTTGTGGTTATTCCAGGGCCGGATGCTAGTGTCAATGTACCCAGGCCCCACACTGGGAATGAACATGAGGTTGTTGGCATCACAAAAGTTCTTCACAGCTTTCCAGTTCTGATGGGAAGAGCCGAAGGAGAAACCATTGGAGGCAAAGTAGGTGTACATGCCATCAAATCCGGCGGCCAGGATGTCATGAGTGTGGCCCTCCTCCACCAGCAGCGCTATGAAGACCCCATCATAGGGAGTGTTGCGGATTGAGTGCAGCCCATTTGGTGTCAGGAGATGGGCCCAGGCCTCAGGGGTTGTCAGGTATGAGTCGTAGATATAAAAGAGTGGGAGGCTCTTTCCCATGCTGTTCTTATAGCGGTAAAACGCACCATGGGAGCCATACCTGAGGAGCAGAGGAAGAAGCACCTGAGTGGCAGCCTAGGGTGGCAGAAGCCAGCACTGCCGTGTCACCAGCCATGGATGAGAGGTTTCCTGATGCCCAAGCACAATTTTGGATCCACCCAGTCTCCTTAAGTGGATTGTCATGCCTCTAAGCAAGAACTAGTTCCTTCCCTCTCCCCAGCCTTGTCATTCCTTTAGTCAAGCCTCACCTCCCTGCCTAGGCCAAGCCACATCACC
The DNA here is from genome assembly GCA_026230045.1 of Corynorhinus townsendii. NCBI lineage: Eukaryota > Metazoa > Chordata > Mammalia > Chiroptera > Vespertilionidae > Corynorhinus > Corynorhinus townsendii. Next base: position 197,325,655 of record JAPDVU010000002.1, read on the forward strand.
TTTCACCTGAACTGCAGGCTCCCAATTCTACCTCCTTATAATCCATTCTCTTTTTAAAGTCTAAATCAGATCTGATTGCTTCAAAACCCACAAGGCCCCACCTACTTGATCTGGCCCTGCCCACTTCTATTCCTTCTATTCCGGGCTTGTCCCAAACTATGACCTTTGGATCTGACAGTCCTCTGCCTGGAATGTCTGCCTGTCCCGGATCTTTGCAGAGCTGCCTCTTCATTTAGGTATCAGCTCACATGTCATCTCGGAGAACTCACTTGACCACCCATTCTAAAATATTTTTTGGACATACTCTAGCAAACACAGCACCCTGCTTTATCCTTTATTATTACTCTTCCATAGTATAAATCACTATTTGATTTTTTTGTGTGTAACTATCCGTTCCTACCTACTACCATACAATGGGCTTAGGACAGTGCCTAGACAACTAAAGGCACTCAAATGTTTTTGAATGAATGAATGACATGTGCAAGCACTGTACAAGCCACTTTCACATATATTAACTCATGTAACTTTCACAAGACTCACAGATTAAGAGGCTTGCCATGTGGCTCAGTGGTTGAGCATCGACCTATGAACCAGGAAGTCATGGTTCGATATCCAGTCAGGGCACATGCCCAGGTTACATGCTCAGTCCCCAGTGTGGGGCATACAGGAGGGAGCCAATTGATGGTTCTCTCTCATCATTGATGTTTCTATCTCTCCCTCTCCCTTCCTCTCTGAAATTAATACATTTTTTTTAAGTCTTGCCTTTGTTACAGATTGGAGGCTGCAGAATCAAAATTCAAACCTAGGTTCCTGATTCTAAAGCCCAGTACTCTCTTACTATAAAATAACTGCTGGGGCATAGGCATTCTGCCCGTGTGACCTGCCCCTCCAAACCTCTTATCCTTACTCCTATTTTGATCCCCACCAAAGTCCATGCCCCAGAGCAGCCTTACGTGTCAATGATGTACTTGATGTTGTCATGCAGCGTGATGTCATCCCGGCCCTTGTAGGGTTGGATGTGGAAGGCCACCTGCCACAGATAGGAGATACTGGTCACGTGAGTATCTGTCCAGGGGTCACAACCTATAAGGCTGATGCTCCAACGATGGCCTAGAGGAGAGGCTGAGTTCAGGAGAGGGCCCGGCAATGATGGGCACTGTAGACATAAAACAGCCACTGCCCTCAGGGCCAAGAAAGAGGGGCAAGAAGTTTGCCCACCTCCCACATCTGGGCATCACTTTTTTGGGGGGAGGGAGAGAGTCATTCTGTTGGGCTGTGGCAGGATGGCTAATAGGTTTCAACTTATCTGCCAGTTCAAGTGATTGGCATTAGATGCCTAAAACTGTGGGAAGAATTATACTGAAGCTATGTCAATGGGAAAATGTGCTATGACCTATTACGTGTGTTGGTGGTGGGCTCAGGAATGGGAGTGAGGCTCTTCTTCATCGTTGTTCTGCCACAGGAGAGGAGAATGACTTACTTAATTGGTGCATTTGGGGAAAATAACCGGACATGCTTAACTCAGCTCCCTCATTCCTCTTGAAAGCAAGCCTGCCTGCTGAGAACAGGTGTGCTCTGCTCCCTGAAGCCCAGCACTGCCTCCCAGTAGGAAGCTGAGGCTGGAATTGTTTGTGGGCCCATTTGGTTCTTCCCTGCCCTCTGTCCAGCATCAGGGTCTCCAACTTAAACTCTCTTATTTTGATATTTAGTCTCCCATTTCTCCTATATTTAGTTTTCCCAACTTCTTTTCAGAACTGAAAACTAGAGTGCCATAGGCAGTATTTATTAGAACCCCACCCCCAACACCACACTTGCTACTTATTTGCCATAGCTGTGCTCATGCCAAGAACTTGGGTGGAGGCACCATCCCTATGGGCAGAAGAGGGAAAATCTCCAGAATGGGCTAGAGGGCACTTGATCTCTTCTTGAAAACTCACCTGGATTTTGTACTGATGGGCGGTGTCCAGAATGGCGGGCACCAGATCATCAGAGGGTTCCCCATTATCATCAGCCATACCAGGTGGATACCAGGACAGGACCAGGACGCCTGAAACACAACACAAGCTACTTCAGAGACACACAGCATCCCCGCAGCAGAGATATGTCTCCTCACAGACCACCTCCAACTGCAAAAATGGTTTCTGAATGAAACCTTTGAGCAAGGCTCCTGCCAGGTTCACTTCCTGCAGATCAGATGCCAGAGCCTGGGTCCTGGAGCTGTCCTCACCCACGGTGCTGAAGCGCAGCGTCTGGGGCGAGCTGAACGCATCAGGCCTGGAAGGAGCCTGAGAAAAGCCTGGGTAGGGTCCCTGCTTTTGCTGATATTAGCAAGTAGTAGAACAAAGGGAAATGCGTGGACAATGCCACACCCACCCGAAAGGCACAGAACTATCCCAGGAAGAAAGGAGCACCTCTTGGGTCCTGAAGGGAGATGAGCCCTGAACAGAGGTCATCTGATTCTTCTGGTGGGAAATAGCATTTGTCTAGCCTGTCTGCCACTCTAGGCTGTAAAATCCCAAGGGATAGATGTGTTATTTATCTGTAAATACCTCCCCCAGTGTCTCTGGCATTCAGTGTTTTCCCTCACTCACTGCCCGTTTCCAGATAAGTTGACATGTACTGTAAAATCCAGAGGAATTCAATGACAAAATCTGAAACGGGTGCGCCTCCCACCCAGCCTGCCTACAGGAGGCTCCCGGGACCTCCTTTCTGCAGAGTACTTTAAGGGAAGATCCCGGACTCCATGCTGCAAACAGAGCAAAGTCCATCCTGCAACGTGGATAAACTGCTTCCTGCAGCCGGCAGACGCAGGGAAGGCTGCTGCTCTCCCCTGTAGCTGGTATGAAGGCAACGGCGACCCAGGCGCTACTCTGAATGCTAGACTCCTGCGGGTTATCCGTTTTGGGATATCCAGGCTTCACCCAAATCTAGAAATCCAACAGACATGAAGGTCATACCTGGCACAGCTCTGACCCAACCGCCTTCCACAGGCTCTCCCAGCAGGTCTGCCCTAAGAAAGGGCCCTGAATAACTGGGGTTCAGAAGGCAGAAGTGGGTGCGTGTGAATAATAGAAAGTGGAGGGGTGCCTCTTGGAAGGGGTATGAAGCCAGGCTGAAGGGTGAGTGGGGCCAAAGGCCGGGTGACTGGACCACGTGGAGCTGCGGTGGAGGAAGGAAGAGGGTGAGGCTGGGGGACAGGGACGCCTGGGGAGGGGGTGGGGAGGGCTCACCGATGGCGGCTTCCTTAAGCTGGGTCATGTGCTCTCGAAGCACGTTGGGGTCCCGGGAGCTGTAGGGCCCCAGCTCCGGGTAGAAGCTGGAGCCCAAGTCGTCGGGGGGACTATGGCGGCCGCGGGGGTAGCTGGCCGAGATCTTGGGGTCCCAGTGCGGCACCATGACGTGGTCCCAGTGAATGTAGTGACCCTCGCGCCGCGGGCTCCCGTACCACGAATAGTAGAAGGCGTGCAGGTCCGAATAGACCCGCAGACTCTGCCCGGGGACGGGCTCAGCCTCTGCGGGGGTCGGTTCCGGGGGACCACCCTGACCCGCGGTGCCGGGCGGTGGCGGCGGGGGTGGCGGCGCGGCTGGGGCAGCGGGGGCTCGGGCGGCAGGCGCGGGCGCGGGGCCCCCCTCCGGGCGTCGCTCCAAGGACGCCAGCTCCAGGCCCGGGCCCAGAGCCGGGAGTCCGTCCGGAGCCTTGAGCGTGCGCAGGCCCATGAGGGTGCCGAAGGCGAAGAGCAGCACCAGGAACAGCGCGATGCAGGCGCGGCGGCGCCGCCGGGCCATGGCCGCCCTGCGCTCCCGGCGGCCGGCGTTTTACCTCCCGGCGTGCCGCGCCATGGCCGCCCGCCCGGCTCCCGCGCGCCACGCAGCCCCGCGCGTCCCAGGGAGACGGCGACGCGGAGCGCCGGGCGCGGCGTGGGCGGCTCCCGCCTCTCCCCGCAGTGCGGGCGGGCCGGGCACACAGACAATGCAGGCGGCGCAGACCAAGTGGTCGTGAGGCGAGGGGGAGTGGACGCGGAGGAGAGAAGGAAAGTGGCTGAACCGCGAGTCCCCGGGCCAAATCCAGCCGAGTGACCGGCCGAGGATTTGTCGCCTTTCAGCCTGGGGCAGCGGGGTGTGGGCGCCCGAAGGGGAAAGAGGATGCCCTCCTTCTGGAGCTCAGGAGAAGGCCAGTCCTGGCGGCGGCGCTGAAGGGCGTGGGAGCAGAGGGCAGCGTGGGGAAGAAAGTGAGTGTCTATGGTCGTCCCTCTCCAGCGGTCTCCTTCCCCACTGATCACTTTACTGACTTCACCGGCCCCACCCTACTGATCTCAGCGACTGCCCTTGTTTGCCCCAGATCCCCCCTCCCATACACCCAGGCAGCCTCTGGAGCCCAGAGGTGGGGACAGGAGGGACCCAGAGTCAGACACCACCCAGGCGCTAGAGCACCGCATGACGAGGGAGACCGGGGCTTGCACAAGGTCACATGGAGCAGGTCTAAACCCAAGGGTCACAGCTCGCCAGAGCTTTCTCACTATCCAGGCTGCCTGGTCTCAGGCCTGCTGTGTCCGGAGCCATCCGTCTGTCCTTGGACAGTCTCCTGGAGTGGTGAGGACTAAATGAGAGAGTTACGTGGAGCACGTTCACGGGGCCGGGCAGGATTGGCACTCAGTACCTCCACGGTTCATTCTGGACTCAGCTCCAGAGGGCAGGCCCGGGTTGTATTTTCCTTCTTAGATTTCTAGGGCTGCAAGAACAGGGTCTGCTCCTCAGTCCCCAGGGCTGATTGTTGAACCAGACAACATCTGGTGTGATGTTCTATAGACAAAGATAACTCAGTCCACACGGATTGAGCTCCTACTCTGAATTATTCATTATTTAATTCATTCAGAAAATAGTTTTGTTCATTGTCTGCTTCTTCACTGGTCCGTAATGATAGCAACTGTGTTTCATCAGTTGCTCCATCTGTAGTGTCTAAAAACGGAGCTTGGCCTAAAAGTATGCACCTGATTCTTCTTTCTTAAGTAAATGAATTGTAGGAAAGCCAGGAAGAGGAGGCACAAGACTGGGAAATGTGGGTAGGTCTGGAGCCCAGGAAAGTGAATTTGAGAGAATTCATGGTAGTAAATATGAATTAAATAGAATACTTTCAGCTCCAAGTAGCAGACCTGATTCAAACTGGGTTACTCACTCTGGAATGTATCATGTCAGTGCAGGCGGCCCAATGGTAGGCCAGAGTGCATAGACATCGATTTTTTGTTCCACTAATTTATGTATTCATTGGTTGATTGTTTTTGTTGTTATTGTTAATCATCACCTGGGAATATTTTTCCATTGATTTTTAGAGCGTGGAAGAGAGTGAGAGAGACACACAGAGAGAAACATTGATATGAGAGCAACACATCGATTGGTTGCCTCCCATATGCCTCCCAACCAGGGCCAGGGATGGAGCCTGCAAGTGAGGTACATGCCCTTGATCAGAATTGAACCTGGGACCCTTCAGTCCACGGGCCGATGCTCTATCTACTAAGCAAAACTGACTAGAGCCATTGGTTGATTCTTGTATGTGTCCTGACTGGGGATCAGACCCACAACTTTGTTGTATCAGGACAATACTCTAACTTTATTCTGCATTTCTGATTAAGATCTCAGGAGGTGTACTTCTGGTGGTCTCAGACCACACTAAAATACTGGAGGCTTATTACTCCACATTTTGAGGAGACTTTAAGTAGGCTGTTTTTCGAGATGGTTAATCTAGAGGTTCAAAGACACTGGGGCATCAGATAATCTTGTCTATGGTTTCTTTAGCCTTCCCGTCATGGTTGAAAAAGAATGAAAGCAGGTCCTACCTGACAATATTCAGATATAGAAGAGGAAATGGCTGTCTTATAATCCTTTTATTTATTTATTTATTTTAGTATATTTTATTGATTTTTTACAGAGAGGAAGGGAGAGGGATAGAGAGTTAGAAACATCGATGAGAAACATCAATTAGCTGCCTCTTGCACACCCCCTACTGGGGATGTGCCTGCAACCAAGGTACATACCCTTGACCGGAATCGAACCCCAGACTCTTCAGTCTGCAGGCCCACGCTCTATCCACTGAGCCAAACTGGTCAGGGATTATAATCCTTTTAAAGAGTAAGATAAACTCTTTCAGCAGCTCTCAGCTGATTTCCCATCACTTCTGATTGGCTAGAATTGTGTCATATGCTGCTGCTTAAGCCAATCCCTTGTCAAGGCCATTCAGAGAAGGATGAATGAAATCAAAAGAGAGGAAATAAGTGTGAATTGGGTAAACAGCCAAGAATGTCTCCCACATCTGCTCAGAGTTTATTCTCTTCTTTTTCACTGTGTTGAGAGAGCCCCCCCCCCCCTTACCCCACATTGTGGCAGGAGATGGCAGATATTCTCTGTGGAGGAGAGATCTCTGGAGTCCCAGGCAAAGCTTGATTACAGTACACCACACCTGAGTCCACCCCTTGCCCAATCCAATCCGAGTTGCCTGCTGCTCACAAATGAGTGCTCCTCGCACACTGCCTCATCCCTCCCCCACCATCCTACAGTAATGCTCTGTGGTCTGCCCTGGTAGGCCTTTTCTCAGCTACTGTCTGACATGAATTCCTACATCTAAAAAGAGCCCAACATTCAAGTTACATCGTTCTCCTTTCACTGTTCCTCAAGCACTCCGTTCATGTCTGCCTCTAAGTCTACACTTCAACTCGTCTCTTTTTCCTAATAAACTTTCTTTTTCCTTCCTGTTCAAATTCCACCCATCACTCAAGCGCTCTTCCAGACATGGTTTCTCAGTCCCGACGGAAGGGAGCAGAAGCCCTGTTTTAGGATACTTGATTACCCACAACCACACTCCCATTCTCCCATCAGTCTTGTGTCATGGGTACTGCCATTCCCCATTTTACTGGTGAAGAAAAGGCCGAGAGGTAGAAAGAGACTGGGCTGGGGCTTAAGCCTACCTCTGCCTGTGCTCTGAATCACTGTGCAATACTATCTCTTGAACCTGGCATAGTAAATGTTAGCCGAGTTGTTTATGAACTGTTTCATATACCATATTAGTGGCCTCGTGACCCCAGCTGACCATGCCTGAGGCTTGTAGAGCACAGTGGGAGCAGGAAAGTACCCACCTTGTGCCTTCAGAGACACCACAACAAGCCACTGTCATGGGCAGACCAGAGTTATAAGGGGCAGTGGACTCAGTACCACAGTCAGTAAGTGTGAGAACTACCAGGAGGCACCACCAGAAGTGCTGGAAGTGGTCAGCTCTGGGGAATGAAACTCGAGAATTGTGGAGAGAGGTGGAGAGAGGCAGGGAGTTTCTCTTTTTATTGTAAGCCTCGTAGTACCATTTGACTTTTAATACTACATGCAATATTACTTTGATTAAAAATAACTTAACCAAATTCAATGAATACATGAATGACCCTTTTAAAATCCTGAATGTGGAGAAAAGAAGGAAATAGATGACAATAGCCATCGTTTGGGTTTGTAGTAAGTATTAAACAGATAAAAAGCATTGAACACATTTGAGACAGAACCAGCAGCAAGAATTATTATGTTCATGATTAATTCTTAAGACTTAAGAGATGTCATTGTAAGGACAGGCTTTGATAATTAGAGATCACTCTGGTCTCCATCAAGACAGAATGGTGCTACCTTCTACCCTGACCCTTCTTCTGCCTCTTCTTCTCCTCTGGATTTTAATTTCAACCCGATCCACCCAATAGAGTAATTATCCTCACCAACCCCTCTGCACAATTATACCTACCCCTTCCATCATGCTTCCACTTCAGCCCAACCCTTAACCCTGAGAAACAGGAGCAGTGAAATAGACAATCGGGTTTTATAGTTCAGAGGGGAAAGTAATGGCCTTCCCCGGGACATTTATGTTTCTAGGAAAGTGAGTTTGGAAGGAAATACTGAATCACGTTATTCAAGTCCCATTCATTCAGCCATTCATTGCACATTGATTGAGTGCATGCAAGGTGCCAAGCATAGTTCTAGGTACTGAAGATGCAACAACAAACAAGATGAGTAAGTTTGTGTCTCCATGGAGTTTACATACAATGTCACAATGACCCCAGAGAAGCTCTGCTGTCTGGCTGAGGCCTCTGGCAAGGACAGTCACCTCCACTTGCTGCTGACGAGTTTAATGCAGTAGAATGAGAGAAAAAAAGACATGAATTGGGTGCCTGCTCATTCACAGCTCCCTGCTTAAGGAGACATCCTTACACCATGTGATCCTGTTCTCCTAACCACAGCTTTTTGGATCAGTAACAATCTGACCCAAGTTAGGCTATTAGATTCTTTGCCAAAATTAGCTGTGGGGAGGTAAGTTGAAAGGCCATACAGAGTCGGACCCACAGCAGAAACCCGACAGACACCATCACAAGCCAATGTCATGGGCAGGCCAGAATAATAAGGGGCCAGATGCTGTAAGTAGGCTGAGGTGAGGCCTCTGTCTACAAAGAGGAAAATGAGGCAACTATACTATCCAAAGAAGAAACCAGAGAAATTTGACCCCGGGAAGAAAAAAAAAGAGTACAAACAGATGACTTCTTTTAAATATATATTTTGATTGATTTTAGAGAAGGGAGAGGGAGAGAGAGATAGAAACATCAATGATGAGAGAGAATCATTGATCAGCTGCCTTCTGCGCGCCCCTACTGGGGCTGAAATCCCCAACCCGGGCATGTGCCCCTGACTGGAATCGAACCCGGGTCTCTTCAGGCCGACTCTATCCACTGAGCCAAACCGGCTACGATTAAGACTTCTTTTAAAAGGTTAAAGCAGCTGCTTCACTATCTGACAGTCTCCAGACCCAGCTCCATCTCCTGCCAGTTTGTTCAGTTCATTCTTGGGAGATGTGTTCATGCACCCGACAGCTTCTCTCTCCTTGAGGTTTAAATCGTTCTGTCTGTGGCAGAGAGACCCTAGAGTGGTCCCCATGATTCCTGTTCCCTGGTTTCCATGCCTTTCTGAAATCCTCTCACCCCCATGTCAAGATGCAGCAGCTCTAGGTGTCAAATGCAGACATGACATTAGGAGGAAAACTTTTTCTAGAATCCCCAATTCAGAAAGCCACAGTTGCATCACACACCCATGCCTAAGCTAAACTCAGACATGGAATGAGCTGAAAAATGATTAGCCAATAACAATCTTTATTCATCCCTGAACTTGGAGATAGCATCATCTTCTCTGAGCAAAGGATTGCAGCAGGTAAACATCCCAACAAAATTGGGGATTTCTCAGGAACAAAAAATATGAGAGGGAAGAGGTATTGGGATAGATAATCAACATTGTTTCCCTTGCCAACAGATACATTTAATTTCTGTAAAGGTGTGTGTGAGTGTGTATCATGAAGGGTATAGGTCAATCTATTAACAAGATTTAAATTTTGAAATGGGACTGTGTAGAGTGAATGGATATTTTCACTTTTACTTGGGAAATTTTTATTAGTTTATATTACTTTGGTAATTTAAATTTGAGAGGACTGCTTCAGTCTTGAACTTGGCTGATCAGAGATAGAACTAAGCCTGGCCAGTGTTGCTCAGTGGTGGAGCATCAACCTATGAACTAGGAGGTCATGGCATATGCCTGGGCTGTGAGCTCGATCCCCAGTAGGGGGCATGAAGGAGACAGCCAATCAGTGATTCTCATCATTGTTGTTTCGATCTTTCCCTCCCTCTCCCTTCCTCTTTGAAAGCAATAAAAATATTAAAAAAAAAATAGAACTAAGATTTAAAAAAAGAGAAAGTCAGAGAAGCATCTGTTGATAGACCCCATTCCCACCCCTGCCCCCCAGTACAGTCACTCAGGTACCAGAGCAAGTTTATTCCTACTGAGGATTTGGAGGCACAGGGCTCTCAGAGCCTGATGCCATCAAATATTTAAACCATCCAACTCCAACTCCCTCTCCTCATACTCCCAGCGCAGCCTGCACATCACAGATTGGCTTCCTGTGCACATTTTCCTGCAGGGGAAGAATTTGCTGGACACGGCAATGTGAGCATTCTGGCCCCCTCGGCAGTTCCATTTCTCATCGCATATTAACACATTGGTCCTTATAGCAGGATAGGAGCTGAGTTAGTATGATCTACTCCGCAGTACACAGACTCTCTCAGTACTATTAAGCTAAGTTTATGAGCTTGGACCATGATGAATCCACCAAGATAAATGTCACCTCTGAGGCCACTTGGTAGTGCGCCAGCCAACCTGCCCTGATAATATCCCTGTCTCTTCAAACTCATTTCCTTCAGGTTCCTTGCTTTCTAGCCACAAGCATCTCAAAGGGTGTCTCTTCCTTACCCCTCGTTCTGTCTTTCCCTCTTCGACTGTTTCTCTAATTCTCTCTCTGTTCCTACCTCACCAGCGAACCATCCTTTATCCTTTCCCTTTTCTTTCTTTCTGTTGTTCACCTTAATTAGCCATGGAGTTGAATAATAAAATACACCGGAACTATGTGCCAAGCACTGTGTTGGTCCATATATAAGCTATATTCCAACTTCACGATGACACTGACAAGTATTTTCATTCCTGCTTTTACAGAAGAGGAAGTAGAGGCTCATGAGGCTGTGTGTTGTGTTTGATCATTTATAGGTTTTCTTTGTTTAATTTTCAAAGTCAAAAAATGTTCTGTGTTTCTTTTTTCTTAGGAAAATACAGTGTAAGCGTTTGCTTATGCCTCCATCTTATTTTTGCCAATAAGTCTCTTATCCTAGAAAAGCATTCACCCTGACAGGAAGCCTGGGACTCCTTCCTGCCTCACTCAGGTCTGAACTCTCCCAGGCCGCCAGGTGGTGTGGTGATTCTCCAGAGTCTTTCTTCCTCCTCCTACCCCATGCCATCCCACCAGAGCTCACGCCCATGCTGGGGCATCTCCTGGGCACAGACCCACACACCTGCAGCCATCTCACCTGGGGAGAGTTAGAGTCCTGTCCACCTGAGCTTGGCACTCTTGTTGCTCACTTTGCTTTAGGGCCTGCGCACCTGGTGTGTGCAAGTATGTGTGTCCTGTTGTGCCATCTGTGTACCCCACTCACTTGCCACAGTTACCCTTATGAGTACACTACAATGGGGACACATTGATGTTTCTCTCTGATTCTTCCCCTCCCTTCCACTCTCTCTAAAAGTCAATGGGTAAAAAAAATCCTCTGGTGAGGATTAACAAAAAAGAAAAAGAAAAACAAAAGAAAGAAAACTCACCCCATCCAAAAAATACCTCACTCTCCAACATACTCCCCATGTTTCCAGGAGGGATCTAACCTGCCCTTGGCTGACTGACCCCATCACTTAAAGATGACAATAAACCATGGCTTAGTTTCCTTCTAAGGCCCTTCTGAATTTCTTCATGAGGTGTCTATTCTACAGCCTCCCAGTAGAGTGGAGTCGGCCTTGGAGCAACTCTTAAGATTGGGCTGATTTGCATATATCTACATACATCGGGGCTTCTCCATTTTGTTTTTATTATAAACTAGAGGCCTGGTGCATGAAATTCGTGCATGGTGGGGGGGGGGCGGTTGTCCCTCAGCCCAGCCTGCACCTTCTACAATCTAGGACCCCTCAGGGGATGTCCCTCTTGCAATCTGGGACCACTGGCACCTAACCACTCGCCTGCCTGATGGGTCCAAACCATCTCTGCCTGCCGGCCTGATGCCCCTTACTGCTCCCATGCCAGCCTGATCACCCCTAACCACCTCTGCCTGCTGGCCTGATCACCCCTAACCACCTCTGCCTGCTGGCCTAATCGCCCTAACTGCCCTCCCCTGCTGGCCTGATCACTCCTAACCACCTCTGCCTCAGCCCCTGCCAGCATGGCTTTGTCCAGAAGATGTCTGGTCTAATAAGCATATTACCCTTTTATTAGTATAGATAAACTGTTCAGAGGGAGAAAGACCAGGCTTATTTCACTACATTTTCTCCCCTTCTTTCCCCCATGCCTAGGGTCTAGATCTGGCAGTGTCCCTGGAGTGCCTACAGGTGTGTGTGGTGGGAGAGAGTGGGAACCAGATTCTTGAAAGCCAGGGGTTTGTGGGGCAGTCTATGTGGCTTTCCCTGGAAAATTCCCCCCATAGGTTTGGCTCGAGAACGATCCTTGGGAAGCTCCTAGGGAAGTCTGCACTTTGTTGTAGCACATAGGGTCAGAACCTCTGTGCTGAAGTCCCCGGACTCAGGGAAGATGCCATAGCTGGCGCTTAGCAACTGCAGAAGGGACAGGACCTGGTTTTGAAGAGAGGGTGAGCAGTGACGGAGTGAAGACTCATTTTGAAATGAAAGGATTCCTGGGTCTCTAAGCAGCTTCTAAAAATACCATCTCCTAGCGCTGGGGGGCAGGGGGAGGGGGAAGTGAGCGTGAGGAGAATGAAAATGGGGAGCAGGTGGGGGTGTAAGTCAGGTAGATCTGATTTCAGAGGCCCTGTCAGCATCTGAGGACCGGCCAGACCACACACCGCCTTCTGCTGCCTCGGTGGGCTTCCCTCTCCAGCGGGTCCCAGCCCTAGCCCTTCCTGATGGCCTTCCTGTCTACAGGCAAAGAAGCCCTATCCTCCCAGCCCCTGTAAACATATTACACACACACACAGAAATGACACATGAAAGCATCTTGTACATGGCTAGTGGTCTACAATGCCAAAAAAATTAATTACACGTGTGCTTGGGGAAGTATGGATGGTGGCAGAAACAGGGCGATTGGCCAGAGTATCCTCAGCACAGAGCGTGGGACCCAGTAAGTGTTGGTGGGAGGGTGAGGAATACACACATACAAAATGCAGAGACACTCAAGCCAACAGGTCACGTAGACACAAGACTCAACATTCGTTCTCAAGACTTCTTCAGCTACCAAAGGGAGAGGGGTTTGGGGCCCCCAAAAAAGAGCTCTGAAAAGCCACAGGGTGGGTGGAGCTTTCTCCGTTCAAGTTCAGCCCAGATGGTGGCGCTCAATAGCCGCCTCCCTCGTCCTAGACGAGGGCCTAACCCTTCCCACTCCAACGCCTTAAACCCTCGGTTGGCACAAATGACCTTCACTAGATAGAGGTCGTGTTTCCTTGCGGCTTCTCCAGTGCTGGTTGAACTCGCCGAGGATTGCTCCGCCTCTCCAGCAGAAGCCTAGTAGTCCCGGCCGCAGCACGCTTCGCCAGTCCCCTGGGGTGCGCGGAGAGGGATTAGCAAAGGGGTAACTCCAGGCTCGGAGCCGACTGGGGACACGGTTGGCTGTGGAGAGTGCTGCCTGTGTCCTGGCAGCAAGAGCAAGAGCCCGTGAAATTGATCGTTGATGGAAAATCTACCACCGCCCTATCCTGGCATCCACATGGTTTCCCAGCTTCAGAAGTGTGGCTGGTAGTGGGGGAGTCTTTCCCACTTTGCTCTCTTCTGAAGCAGCTCCCGGGGGGCGGGGTTGGCCACTTCCTCCGGCCGGGGTGTGTATGGTGTGTGTGTGTGTGTGTGTGTGTGTGTGTGTGACGAGGGCGGGGAGCTAAGAGAGCCGGATCCAGCCAGGAGACACCGGGAACCTCAGACACTGGAAGAAGCCAAGGCCTGGGAGAAAGAGGAGTTCCCAGGGCTTGGGGTCAGAACATCAAAACCCCTGCAGGTCCTGGGAACAAGGGGCCTTCCAGGCTAGCTCAGAGGCTGCAAGTGTCGCTGTCTCCCCGAGTTTCGCCCCTTTTTTAGCCACGCCCACATTATTTACTTCTCTGTAATGAGGGGCTAAGGTTTAGCCCTCTGAACTACGGACTCCAGTTCATCCTCCTTCCCAGGAGCACAGCCAGCGCTCAGCACTACCCCACCCCCACAGTTTGAAGACTGGAGGGACCCCTTCCTTTCCCCTATCTAGTTCGCTGTTCCGCCCCTGGCCTATGAAACTCCGCCCCTCTACCCTCTGCTGACGGTGATTGGTGGAGCTCCAGCGGCGGTGCCTAGTGATTGGTGCCCATGGATGACGGTAACCGGTGAGGTCCCGCCCCCAGCTGGCGCCGGGGGTCTGGGGGCACTGCTCAGCGGTGCTGGGGCTGGCGCGGCTTGAGCCGCGCCGCACTGACAGCTCGGTCTGCGGACCATGGAGACCGGCGCCGGCCCACATCCGCTGCGCCAGTTCATTTGCCTGGTGCCACTTTCTCTCGCGTTGCTTTTGGGACCAGGGAGGCTCGGGACCGCCGAGGAAGGTGAGACTGGCGGCTGTTTTTGGAGCCTGGGGTGCCAAAAGATAGGGGGCTGGAAAGCGGGAGTGCTGGTGAAGGAGTCCTGTGGAGAGACTGGAGTCTGTATTGGGGTTTGAAGCAAGCTGGCGCGGGAAGCAAAGAACTGGAAAGACGGAGAAAAAGGTGGCTAAGCAATAGAAAAGAGAGGGGCATTGAGGAGCTCCGGGTCTGGACCTGGGAGGTTGGGGAAGAAAGACACCAGGCACTGTGGGAGCCAGAGGCGGTGGTCCAGGGGCCGTGAGACAGACCCGCTGAGCAATTGGAGGTGGGAGGTGTGGGGGCGGGGAGAAGAAGAGAGTAGAAGAGAAGGGGGATGCCGAGTTGTGATAGGAGTATGGGGGTACGAGATGCAGCTGGAACAGCGGGGGCTAAGGGACCACTGTGCAGCCAACTGGAGGTGGAACGCTGCTGCTGCTGCTGGTGGTGGTGGTGGTGGTGTGTGTGTGTGTGTGTGAGAGAGAGAGAGAGCGAGAGAGCGCGCACGAGAGATGGATCATGGAGCTGTCCGCAGTGCTGAATCTGGGTCCTTATTGCGGGTTTGGGGCTGCCCGCGGTACCAGAGCCCGAGTCTTGCCTCTGATTCTGAATTTGGGGGAGCTGTATGCTTAGTTGAATCCAGAGGCGTCATATCCAGGTGCATAATCCCGAGGAGTTGGGATCTGAGGCTTTAACGGCGAGGTTGGTTAGGGCGCTGGATTTCTGAGGCTTTCCAATATGAAATTTCCTATGTGCTGTCAGTTATATTGAAATCCGCTGTTGGCGATGCTGCCCACTGTCGCTGATGCCTTTGGGGCCAAACCTGGTAGAGGCCCTCACTTTGGAGCCCCATCCTTGTGTAAGCTCCAGATGAGTAATCTTACAAGATTTGTCTGTGGTCTGGGCTCCTGTCTCTGAGCTGCTGCTATGCTGTCCAAACCTGTGCTTTTCTGGGACCCATACTGAGAGCAGAATTCAGACTTCTGAGCCAATGCCTCCTGGGGGCGGGGAAATGACTCCAAGCCTCTCTGGTGCAGGAGGGGTCATGGTTTTATATATAAAAGGACCACGGCCATTCTTTCAAAGGCAGTGGAGGTGACAGCCCTGGGGAAGGGGGTGGCTGGGGAAATGAGAAATTTTTGTTATCCCCAGAGGCCCTAAAAGTCAAAGTAAAAAGGCTCAAGTTTCCTCCCTGGTGAAGCCACACCTCAGAAGAGCCCCTGAGTCTACATGAATCCTGGGCCAGTGTCTTCTGATATACTCACTCTCCCTCTTCTTGATGCTTAGTTAAAATTCAGAAAAACTGGGAAGGCTTGGGGGGGTGTCACTGACAACACCCCCCCCCCAATTTTATAGGCAACCTTAGCGTACTTGTCATAGGCTCTGTGGCAGGCTGAATAATGGCTCTTCCCAACATGTCTACATCCTGATCCCCACACCTTTGAATGCTATCCTAAATGCTAAAAGGCTTATCAGATGTGATTAAGGAACTTGAGATGGAGAGATTATCCTGGATTATTTGGATGGGCCCAATGTAACTGCAATGATCCCTATAAATGGGATGCGGGAGAAGTCAGAGCCAGAGGAGAAGGCAATATGATGACAGAAGCAGAGATTGGCGTGATGCACTGTAAAAACGGAGGAGGAGGCCACAAGCCAAGGAATCAAGGTGGCCACTAGAAGCTGAAGAAGTCAAGGGAATGGGTTCTCCCCTCTGAACCTCCAGAAGGAACCCATCCTCTTGACACCCTGACTTTAGATCCGTGAAACTGATTTTCAACTTCTGACCTCCAGAACTGTAAGAGTATAAATTTCTGCTCTTACAAGCTGCCAAATGGTGGTGGCTTGTTACAGCAGCCACAGGAAATGAATACAGGCTCCTTCCCTAATCATAGGGCTACCCCTCTCTGGACTTGAGCCTTCTGGGGATGGATGAAGTGGGGAAAAACGTGTCTGTGCTCTTTGTCACATTCACCATCCCTTCAGTTAGCACATTTACAGTGACTCCACCAAAGGCCCACCCTCCTGACCTTCTGGCTTTCTGACACCTCTGTTCTCCCCTCTCCCAGTCATCCTCTTGGATTCTAAAGCCTCCCAGGTTGAACTGGGCTGGACTGCGCTGCCGAGCAATGGGGTAAGTGTAACCCTTCCCCCGCTGTCACGGGGATCCTGTGGGGTCCAGGACTCAGTCCCTTCAGCTCCCCACGGTTACATCACATCAAAATGCTCCTTGGAACATGTGGTCTGCAGCAGCCCTGGCTTCAAGCCAGAATCGCCTATTAGAAAACGTTGAGTCTTCAGTTACACAGTAAAAAAACGAACAAACAAAAAATGACACAAAAAAACATAAGTGAGGCAAGAACTGTCTGTATCTAGGAACAGAAATGTGGCCTCTGGATGGAGCCAATGCTAGACAGTGCCTTACACACAGTAGATAATACAAGCAATGTTGTTGATTGATGCATTGGTAGAATAAACAAGACTTGGAATTCTAAAAAAGGCTTGGAAAGAGGGGCAGAATGGGGAGATGTGGCATGTGACAGCAGGTTGGTGTCATGGAAAAGGCCGGGTGGAGAGCCAACAGATTCCAGGCACCGTTTCTCCCTTTGCTCCTAACTCCACGTGTTTAGCCAGTCAAGTCCCTGTCACTCGGAAGCTTCAGTTGCCCCATCTATAAAACTTAAAATTGGACTCAGTGGTCTCCAACGTTTCACTTTGCTTTGCATCTTATAACCTCAGGGATGTGTATAGGGAGTGGTGGGGGCCAGCGTGGGTAGGCGGGACGGGAGAGGAGAATGCGAAATGGTGGGGCAGAGGGTGTTCAGCCTCTGTCACCGCCGGGCCTCTACCTATGAGGGGCGCCCTGGCTCCGAGCTGCCCACGTCTTTGTTCTTCCTCCTCTTAGTGGGAGGAGATCAGCGGCGTGGACGAGCACGACCGTCCCATCCGAACGTACCAGGTGTGCAACGTGCTGGAGCCCAACCAGGACAACTGGTTGCAGACCGGCTGGATCAGCCGCGGCCGCGGGCAGCGCATCTTCGTGGAGCTGCAGTTCACACTGCGCGACTGCAGCAGCATCCCCGGCGCTGCGGGCACCTGCAAGGAGACTTTCAACGTCTACTACCTGGAAACCGAGGCCGACCTGGGCCGGGGGCGTCCCCGGCCAGGCAGCGGCCGGCCCCGCAAGATCGACACGATCGCAGCCGATGAGAGCTTCACTCAGGGCGACCTAGGCGAGCGCAAGATGAAGCTGAACACCGAGGTGCGCGAGCTGGGGCCGCTCAGCCGGCGGGGTTTCCACCTGGCCTTCCAGGACGTGGGCGCATGCGTGGCGCTGGTCTCGGTGCGCGTCTACTACAAGCAGTGCCGCGCCACGGTGCGGGGCCTGGCGGCGTTCCCGGCCACCGCGGCCGAGAGCGCCTTCTCCACGCTGGTGGAGGTCACCGGAACGTGCGTGGCGCACTCGGAAGGGGAGCCCGGCAGCCCCCCGCGCATGCACTGCGGGGCCGATGGCGAGTGGCTGGTGCCGGTGGGCCGCTGCAGTTGCAGCGCCGGATTCCAGGAACGCGGGGACGTCTGTGAAGGTATCCAGCCAACTAGGGGGTGTGGCGTGGGGGTGTAGCGCGCGGGTGGCAATTGGGAGAGAGGGTGCCCTTGACGAAAGAAGCAGGAGGGGGGTGGAGAAGCCGTGGGCTGGGGAGCCCAGAAGTCCTGAGCTTTCGTGGAGCTTCCAATGGGTCCAGCTAGGACCAATGAGTGAAGTTACTAGGAGGTGAATTTGACTCCAAATAAAAGGGACATTAGGGGCCTATATTTCAGACGCTATGCTAAATGCCTTGCAAGGCCTTCCCATTTATTCATGGCAATAAAGTTAGTCACCACTATCTCTATTTTGCAAATGGGGAGACAGAGGCTCAGAGAGACTAACACATTTGTAAAGTTAGGAAACGGGGAACCAGGATTTGAATTCAGATTTGCCTACTCTCAAGCCGTTTCTTTTACACTATGGTGCCTCCCTCTGCATAAGGAAGAACTCACCCTGGTAGCTATGGGCTAGTGGCATTGGTTACATTACAGGAAATGGGCTACCTGTCACTGACAATATGCCAGTCAGAGGCAGCCAAGAGCATTCTGAGTTAAGAGATTGAATGCAGAAGCATGGAGGCAGGAGAGAGTGTAGCACGGTGGGGGCTAGGCAAAAGTCAGCATGGCTGGAACAGAGGGCATTTGGGGATGGGAGGGGTGATGAACTGAGGAGGGGATAAGGGCAAATCTTGAAGGGTCTTGAACACTGGGATAAAGAGCGTAGACTTTATACTTTAGACCACTGGGGAATATTTGAAGAAGGAATCTGACATGTTCAGATTTGTATTTTCAAAAGATCACTCAAGTGACAATTGAAAAGAAAGGATTAGAGAAGGAAGAATTAGAGGCCAGACGACGAGGGAGGCAAAGGATACAACAGTCCAGGAGAAGGAGCACCAGGTCTGAACCAAGGCAGTAGCAGAGATCATGGAGAGATGAGGATGGTTGTGACAATGAAACAGCATCCACAACACTTGGTGGCCATGTGACACAGGAGTCCTTTTTTACTCCGATGCTTCTGGAGAAATGAATGGGCAGAGGGTCATTCACTGGGGTAGAGAACACAGGACATGGGTGGACATGTTAAATTCATGGTGTCCATGGTGCGTTCGAGTGGGGGTAGCTAGAAAGTGGGTCTGGAGCTCAGCAACAGGGAGGTAGATGCTACTTGAATTTGTGGGTGTGATTGGGACAGATCAAGGAGAAGGTGTGGGGAAAGAAGCAAAAGGCCAATGATAAAGTCTCACAGAACAGCAATATTTAAGAGGAAGTGTAAGAAATGGAACCTACAAGGAAGGCAGTGCTCAGAGGTTGGGGAGTGTGAATTCATGGCAGCCAAGGGAGATGGAGGTGTCTGGGAGGGAATGGCCTACAGTGCTGGAGAGCAGTCAGGGAAGGTGAGGAGGACGGGACCATGTCTGCTTGGTGAGAGCAGTCTCAGCTGAGTGATGGAGAGGGCGACCAGCTGCATGAGGGGAGCAGAGGAGCAGGAGTCGGAATATAAACAACTTCCCAGAAGGCTGGGCTTGAAAGGGGAGGACAGGGCGTGGTCTCTTGGGGACACTGTGTGGGGTGAGAGTGGATTTTTGCTGCAGAGGAGAGCTTTGCTCATATGACAAAGGAAGGAAGCAGTGGGGTACCAAGGAGGGGGTGGTAGGAGCGGTCTGCCTCAGGAGGGAAAAAGTATTTTATTACTGCTGTGGGTTAGAATAGCTGACACATGCTGCTAATAAAAGCAGACCGTGTTTCAGTTAGTTTTATTGTTTTTTTAAACCCTGTATAGACAGGGCCTTACTGCCTGTACTCTAAATGGATCGTTTCTGCTCCGCCCCTGTGTTCTGCCACTGGGAAGAGCCAGTAGAGAAGGCGAGTGTAAGAGTTTGGAGGTTAGGTAACTGATGGGATATAGTCTGGGAGGAGATGAAGGGGTGAGATCCAGAGTGAAGGATCCACTAGGCTTGGAAGGAAGGAAGGAGAGGGTGTGTGGATAGAGGTGGATTTGATGGCCAGATATTGAGGGAATTACCAACTGACGGCCTCTCTTCTTTCTGTAAGGTGGGAGGAGGGCATCTGTACCAGCGAACAGTAGCATCCTGGTTTCCCTGTTGCATCTCCAGAGCCTAGAACAGCACCTGGCTCATAGTAGATGCTTAAAAAAAAATGGAATGAATGGATCGGGGCTGGAGGGGGAGGTTTAGATCAAACACATACACCCAACACACTCAGAAACCCAATCCCACCCTGGAGCTGTGCTGAGCTCCCTCTCCTTTGGCTGAGACCAGAGATCACTTTTAATGGTATCAGCTCTGCCTTGGGGAGCAGGGAGCTGGGGAGGGTGCCAAGGAAAGCTTCACAGGGAGGTATTATTTTGAACTGGGGTTTGGAGAAGCATGGGAGTTTGCCAGGAGAGAAAGGGTGTAAGACATTATAGGACAAGACCCAGAGTTGTGAGGGAAGAGTTCATGGTGGCGTGATGGCCGAGCGGAGCTGTTGGAGGGAAAGTGAAACGGTCAGAATTGTATTTAGAAAGTGAAGGCCTTCCATGTGCCTTTGTTTCTCTATTTAGTGATCTTGACTCTTGCTCCCCCTCTCCCAGCCTCTAGAGAAACTGTTGAAAGCCTTGGGGAGAAAATCAGGGTGTCTGACCTGTGTCTCCAAATCTCTGTAGGGCTCCCTTTGAGCAGAGGAACCCTTGGAGCAGATGCCCTTCAAGGCTCCACAGGGCACACTGAGACCCTGTGATGTGGTGGCACTAGGGGGACTACAGACAGGGAGACCGACTGGGGCTCAATATAAGGCAGCGCTTTCTAACTGCCAGTGTGGCTTGCAGTCTCAGAACAGGGTGGGCTCCCCATTACAAAGTGTAGGAGCAAAGGCTACAGCTACTGCTAGGAAAGCTGCTGGAGGACTGGGCCAGCTTAGCTAGATGACCTCTGAAATTCCAACTGTGACCTTGAGGAAGAGAGGGAGGGGCTCGCAGTTAGGAGTCCCTTCTTGAGTCTGCCCCTCAACACAAACCTCTTCTAAACAAAGCCTCTCAAAGTAGAGATCCCCAATGCTGTCCCTGATGGGACCACCCATCTCTGAGACACAGATGCTCACATGCACACAGAGCCAGGGAGCTCCTAGCATTCTCTCCTGACAGCTTCGAGGCCCTGCAAGCAGATCGCCTCTCTTGTTTTACAACAGAGGTGAGCAGGCCATGGTTGTTAAAAGAGGTGGAAAGTCCCTCAATCGTTTGTCTTCCCTTTTAAAAAAAAGTCGTTAGGAAGTAGAATCATACCTCCTCTTCTGTCTTAGAGGGACCCTCCATCCCTCAGCCTCCATCTCTCATTTGACTGAGGGTTTCCTGAGACCAGAGGGACAAAGGAAGTGGCAGAGCTGACACTGGGAACCCAGGACTTCTGAGTCCCAGGTGGGGTCACTGCTGCTCACTACACTACAGACCACAAAGTTAGCGGGTTCCATACTTTGTTCTGAGGCAGAGAGGTCCAAAGCTCCTGGGCTACTGAAGCCTGGGCTACTGGGTTGCCCAGGATTCTAGGCAAGATGGATCGTCCCAAGCCTAAGCCTTCCAGATGATGGAAAGCCTCAGCTCTGCCCCTCTTCTCCCAGGCAGGCTGAACGTCCTTCCCAAGGGCTAGTCGTCAACCCTTCCTTTATACTATGTCCTTTTGGTGCTGGAGAGCAGCCAGCCTTCCATAACCAGCTAAGTTTCAGGGGAGGGACAGGGAAATCCTGATGGAGCTAAGGAGCAAGGGAGAATCATCCAGGCTCTGAGAGGAGGGGCCTGGAGCCACTGCCTCCTTCCCTGGCCCAGCTGGGGACACATTTCTTAAAGTAGGTGTGTAGCAGTTTCCATTTCAGGCTGGTGATGGGAGAACAGTAATTACTACCATTATTGTGTAAATGTTGTCTCTACTTGGCTAAGCAGTTTACAAGTTTTATTTCGGTTAATCCTCCACAAACCTTGTGGAGGTATTCTGCACAAGGCTCAGAGAGGTCAACCGAGTTGCCCAAGACCACACAGCAAACAAGTGGCTGCAAATCCAGGTTGTTCAGTTTTAAAAGCCTGTGCTCTTAACAACCTGTGTTCTGGGTGAGGTGAGAGAAGCAAAGTAACGGAGAAGATGTCAAGACGAGAGCTATAGCACTGTCCATCTTCTCTTTCTAATCCCCTGCCCTCCAGCGGGCTGGCCCCATTTTCAAACTGGAACCAAGTGTGTGAGTTGAGGATTTATGACGCATTAACCCGGAATAGTGGTGGGAGGACAAGCTTTGACAACATGTGTGTGTCAGAGTGTTTGTCTCTGTGGCTGGGAGTGTGTGGGTGTCTGTCCCTTGGTAACTGTGGAAGTACCTCTCGTCTGTCCTCACATCACGACTGGAACGTTTGCCTCATTTTCTTCCAATGGGCATTGGGACTCTGGTTGGAATCCCATCATTTACTAGCTGTGGGGCATTGGGCAAGTTACTTAACCTCTCTGAGCCTTAGTGTCCTCATTCTTAAAACGGGGATCCAGCACATACCTCACAGATTGTTGTGAGGATTAAAAGGATTACTAGCAGTAAAAGAGTGTTCTAGCCTGCGTTAAACTCTAAGAGTTAGGTAGTATGGGGTTGCTCAGTCAGGAGCTACCACCCCACAGGGCAGTGCTGGAGTAGCTGAGGCCCTTTCTCCCACTTTCCCCACCACAGTTAGAGGAGATCTGCCCCACCCTAATGAGGGCAGGCTGGAAATGGGGGAGAAAGAAGCTGTGGAGGACCCCCCTCCCCCGTCCTTCTCACATGGCTCCTGCTTGCAGCCTGTCCCCCAGGGTTTTACAAGGTATCCTCCCGGCGGCCCCTCTGCTCCCCGTGCCCAGAGCACAGCCGGACCCTGGAAACCGCCTCCACGTTCTGCGTGTGCCAGGACAGCTATGCGCGCTCGCCCACCGACCCGCCCTGGGCCTCCTGCACCCGTGAGTCCCCCTCCGGAACGCATTGCGCACGGAGGGTGGGGGCGTCTATAAAGTCGGATCAAAGTGTTGGTGAGGGAGGACTGGGGGCTCCGCACTGGGGAGGATAAAGGAAAGCTAGAGGGGTAGGGTGGAGGGAGGGGAGCCTGGGTGGGAATGGGGGCCCGGGCTTTGGGTTGGGAAAAAAAGCACCAGAAAAACGGGGAGCATGCCGACAGAGGGACGAGGTGGGGCTTCTAGGCAGAGGTCTGAGTGGACCGCCCCCATCCGCCCCTACCACACCTTACTTCCTCCTCCAGCCGGGAGGCGGACTCACTTTGTTCTCCATCCTCGTCCAAACCCCCATCCTCGTCCCCTCACTTACCTCCGCCCACCCCACCACTGACCTCGCCCCACTGTCTCATCCTACCCCCTCGCTGGGCCCCACGCGCCCCGTCCCGCCCCCTCGCTGGGCCCCACGCGCCCCGTCCCGCCCCCTCGCTGCCCCGCGCCCCCACCCCAGCCTCGCGGCTGACCCGCCGCCCCTGTGCCGCCCAGGGCCGCCGTCGGCGCCGCGGGACCTGCAGTACAGCCTGAGCCGCTCGCCGCTGGCGCTGAGGCTGCGCTGGCTGCCGCCGGCCGACTCGGGCGGCCGCTCGGATGTCACGTACTCGCTGCTGTGCCTGCGCTGCGGCCGCGAGGGCCCGGGCGCCTGCGAGCCGTGCGAGCCGCGCGTGGCCTTCGTGCCGCGCCAGGCCGGGCTCCGCGAGCGCGCGGCCACGCTGCTCCACCTGCGGCCCGGCGCGCGCTACACCGTGCGCGTGGCTGCGCTCAACGGCGTCTCGGGCCCGGCGGCCGTCGCGGGAGCCACCTACGCGCAGGTCACGGTCTCCACCGGGCCAGGGGGTAAGGCCACTCCCTGCGCCCCCGTGCGGCTCCCGCCCCCGTCGGTACCCGCGCCCTCCCCAGGCAGCCTTCGCCCGCCCCACGGGATCATCCCCACACCCCGCAGCCACTCAAAGAAACCGCAATCAATGCCAGCGCCGCCGCAAACAGGCGCCCAGCGTCTCTTCAGCAGGCGAAGTGAACCCCCAAATCTCCGACCGCGGTGATCCCCACCCAGGCCAGCCCCTTCTCAAAGGCCAGGCGGAGGGAGTGAGGGTGCAGGTGACTCCTTGCCGCTGAGCCCATGAGGATGAGTCCATGGGAGCCAGTGGGCGCTCCTGACTGCGCAGAAAGCCTTTGCCCTACCCAACTGTGAGTTGCCTTGCCTTTGCTTTCCCAGGGAAAAAGAGGTGGAAAGTCCCTCAATCATTTGTCTTCCCTTTTAAAAAAGTCATTAGGAAGCAGAACCATACCTCCTCTTCTGTCTTAGAGGGACCCTCCATCTCTCAGCCTCGGCAAGAATTTTGTTGCCTTGGTCAACCTCTTTCCCGGTCCTGGAGAAGAGCTAGGAAGCACTAGGGTCAGGCTGTAGGGACCACAGAACTGCGATGAGGAAATGAAGATCTAGAACCCTTTTATACTACACTTTCTTCATTCTTGAAATTACTTTTGATTTGTCTCTCATTTAGCTGGGGTTCACCTTTTGCAAGAAGGATAATCGGGGCCGCCGGTAAGGCTCAGTGGTTGAGCATCTACTTATGAACCAAGAGGTCACGGTTTAATTGGGGTCAGGGCACATGGATCCCCAGTAGGGGGCGTGCAGGAGGCAGCCGATCAATGATTCTCTCTCATCATTGATGTTTCTACCACGTTCTCCCTCTCCCTTCCTCTCTGAAATCAATAAATATAAATTTTAAAAAAGGATAAGTGAGTGCTATAGTTTCTGCCTTTCCATATCTGAGAAGATATGATTGGTTTGTGACTCAACTTTCCTGTCTTCTGATTGCAGACAGTCTGAGGCCAGGAATTTTCATTCCTTTGTAAGTGTTTGAAACCACTTGGAATTCACTTCTAAATGGAAGGAAACTGTACAAAAGTGTTTGAAAACGCTTGGAAATCACTGATAAACATCAGCAAACAGTGTAGAAGAGTGTGACCACACACACACACACACACACACACATGCGCGCGCGCGCGCGTGCACGCAGCTGTGCACATGCACATGTGTATAATTCTTTAACCTCCTGATGAAAATAAAATTTAACCAGTAGCACTCTATTTTCATTGAGTTTGGCTGGAACATAGTAAAACTTTCGATTTGCACACCTTTTTTTATTCCTGGAAAAAATATTTCCAGTTACTGCTTTGACTAGGACTTCTGGTAACTCCAGTATCTCTCTTAAGAATCTCTCTAAGCCTTGGGTTGTACATTCATTTTCTGATCCTCAAATCTTGTCACTCCCTTTATCATTTTTAGCTCTTAATCCATTTCATTTGCCTTTTGGGAAAAGATTGGCCAATTTGTCTGGTTTTCTGGAGCAACAGTTCTGGTTTTTTACTATCTCTGTGTGATTTAACATTTGCTATTGCATTTACATTTTAAAAATTCAGTATGGAAAAAAGCACCCATAATTCTATTACCCAGAGATAAGCAACTATTAATATCTTGGAATATATCCTTCCACATTTTTTCCTGTCTTTATCTTAATACCCATATATAGAACTATCTACTAGAAAATCCTTTTTGTATAATACTATATGCAATACAAACTTTTATCTGATATTTCATGTTAACAATCCTGTTTTTTTTATAGAGATGGATTTAGAAATTACGTTAAGGAAATACTCTTTATTTCCAGGAAATACTCTTTATTTTTATTTATTAACAAAAATACGAAACTTCCATTGATTGAATGCTGCTTTATGTTTGGCACTGTGCAATGTGATTTTCTACATTAATTCATTTAAATGGAATGATAATCATCTTTCAGACGATGAAACTGAGGTCTGAGAAGCGAAGTGAGTTGTCCAAAGTCAATCAGCTGGTAAGTAGACACCAGTCTTTAAATCCAGGTCTGTCTACCACCAAAGCCCCTTGGCTATACAATGCTTCCACTTTTTAGTGAACTTTCTGTAAAAATAAGGAATGGATGCTAATTTTATAAAATGCCTCTTAAGCATCTTTCAAGATGACCACGTGTTCTCTTCTCTTTTGACCTATTGGTAGGGTGAACTCTACTAATGGATTTCTCTATCTATGTGAACTCTCTTTGCATTCTTAGATGATTAGAGGCCCAGTGCATGAATTCGTGCACGGGTGGGGTCCGGCCGGCCACCCCGATCGGGATACCCTGCTGGATATGAGTGCATTATTCTTTTAATATTTTGCTGAATTAATTTGCTTGAAGTTAATATTTTTCTCCACCTACATTTATAAAAGAGATTTGTGTAGTGTTTTTTATTGCGTTCTTTGCCAACTTTTGGCATTGTGGTGATTCTGGCTTTGGGAAAGGCGTCAGGAAGAAACTCTTCTTTTTCTCCTCCTCTGGGACAATTTAAATAGCACAATTATACATTCTTTGAAGGCATGGGTAACTCTCTGGAACATGCACCTTTTTTTGTGTGTGTGGGGGAAGTTTGATGATATTCTCAATCTTTAAAGTATCCACCTGGCACCATACATAGTTATTACAATATTATTGACTATATTCCCTACGCTGTACTTTACATCCCCATGACTATTTTGTTACTACCACTTTGTGTTTGTTTTTTTGTGTTTTGTGGTGTTTTTATTTTTGAGAGAGAGAGAGAGAGAGAGAGAGAGAGAGAGAGAACATTGACTGGCTGCCTTCTGTATGTGCCTGACCAGGGGAGGGGATCAAACCTGCAACCTAGGTCTGTGCCCGGACCAGGAATCGAACTGGCAACCTTTTGGTATACGGAATGATGCTCCAACCAGCTGAGCCACACTAGCCAGAGTCCATTTTATACTTCTTGATCCCTTCACCTTTCTCACCCAGCCCTCTTATCCCTCTTCCCTTTGGCAGCCATCAGTTTGTTCTCTTTATGAGTCTGTTTCTGTTTTGTTTGTTCATTTATTTTGATCTTTAGATTTTGCATGTAAGTGAAATCATATGGTACTTGTCTTTCTCTTTCTAACTTATTTCACTTAGTCTAGGTCCATCCATGTGCCACAAATGCTAAGATTTCATTTTTTATGGCCAAGTAATATTCAATTGTATTGTATGTACCACCACTTTTTTACCCACTTGTCTTTTAATGGGCACTTGGATTGCTTCCATATCTTGGCTATTTTAAGTAATGCTATAATGGACATATATCTTTTCAAATTAGTGTTTTGGATTTTTTTTCGGATATATACTGAGAAGTGGAATTGCTGGGTCATAAGGCAGTTCTATTTTTAATTTTTTGAGGAACTTCCATACTGTTTTCCATAGTGGCTGAACCAGTCTGCATTCCCATTAACACTGCACGCCAGTCTTTGTTTGTTGGTTTATTGGTGATAGACATTCTGACAGGTGTGAGGTGATATGTCACTGTGGTTTTAATTTGCA
Source organism: Corynorhinus townsendii (assembly GCA_026230045.1). Classification (NCBI taxonomy): domain Eukaryota; kingdom Metazoa; phylum Chordata; class Mammalia; order Chiroptera; family Vespertilionidae; genus Corynorhinus; species Corynorhinus townsendii. Next base: position 197,352,805 of record JAPDVU010000002.1, read on the forward strand.
TTTTCCAGATGGTTAGTGATATTTAGCATCTTTGCATATGTCTATAGGCCATCTGTATATTCTCTTTGGAGAAGTGTCTGTTTAGGTCCTCTGCCCATTTTTTTTTAATCTTTATTTTTATTAAAAATTTAAAAATTGATTTTATAGAGAGTAAGGGACAGAGAAACATCAATTTGTTGTTCCACTTATTTATGCATTTATTGGTTGCTTCTTTTTAAAATATATTTTTATTGATTTCAGAGAGGAAGGGAGAGGGAGAGAGAGAGAAACATCAATGATGAGACAGAATCACCAATCAGCTGCTTCCTGCATGCCCCCCACTGGGGATCGAGCCCACAACCCAGGCATGTGCCCTTGACTGAATCGAACCTGGGACCCTTCAGTCCACAGGCTGACGCTCTATCCACTGAGCCAAAGTGGCGAGGGCTGCCCATTTTTTAACTGAATTGTGTTTTTATTTTGGGGGGGGGGTTTGTGTTGAGTAGTATGAGTTCTTTATAAATTTTGTTGCAGCTATTCTGGGTCTCTTGTGGTTCCTTATAAGTTTTTGGATTATTTGTTCTAGTTTTGTGAAAGATGCCATTTTTGGTGTTTTGATAGGGATTGTGTTGAAACTGTAGATTGTTTTGAATATATGTACATTTTCATGATGTTAATTTTTCCTATCCATGAACATGATATTTTATTGATTTTTTACAGAGAGGAAGGGAGAGGGCTAGAGAGTTAGAAACATTGATAAGAGAGAAACATCGATCAGCCACCTCCTGCACACCTCCTACTGGGGATGTGCCCGCAACCAAGGTACATGCCCTTGACCGGAATCGAACCTGGTACCTTTCAGTCCACAGGTGACGCTCTATCTACTGAGCCAAACCAGTCAGGGCTATTTGTATCTTTTTAAATTTCTTTCTTCAAGGTCTTATAATTTTGCGAATATAGATCTTTTACCTCCTTGGTTAAATTTATTCCTAGATATTTTATTTTTATTTTTTTAAATATGTTTTTATTGATTTGAGAGAGAGAAAAACAGGGAAGAGAGAAACATTAATGAGAGAGAACCATAAATCAGCTGCCTTCTGCATACCCCCTACTGGGGAGCCAGTCTGCAAGAGGGCATGTGTCCTGACAGGAATGGAACTGGCAGCCTCTCAATGAGTGGGACGATGCTCAACCAACTGAGCCACACTGGTCAGGAATACTAATATTAATATTTTTTTCTTAATGCAATTGTAAATAGGATTGCTTTCTTTGTTTCTCTTTCTGATAGTTCATTATTGGTGTATAAAAATGGAACTGGTTTCTGAATTTTTTTGTATCATGCTACTTTGCTGAATTCATTGAACAGTTAGTAGATTTTTGGTGAAAAAAAAGTGTAGTATTTTTGTTCTGTAGTGTTTCTCTTCCTCCCCCCCCCCCTCTCTCTCTCTCTCTCTCTCTCTCTCTCTCTCTCTCTCTATATATATATATATATATATATATATGCTTTTTTTTTCAAGTCTATTTTCTTCTAATTGTGTACTTGGTGTTCCAAAGATTGAGAAGTTTAAGTTTTCCCATTCTTCTTGTGATTTTGTTAAAATCCCTTATACAGTATTTGTAATGAATTTTCTTTTTGCTAAAGTGCTTTTAGTTTCTCCACAAACCTTTCGCAATATCGCCACTTTTTAAAAAATATATTTTTATTGATTTCAGAGAGGAAGCGGGAGAGAGAGATAGAGATAGAGAGATAGAAACATCAATGATGACAGAGAATCACTGATCGGTCGCCTCCTGCACGCCCAGCAGTGGGGATCGAGCCCACAACCCGGGCATGTGCCCCGACGGGAATCGAACCTGGGACCCTTCAGTCCCCAGGCCGATGCTCTATCCACTGAGCCACACCAGCCAGGGCACAATATCACCACTTTTATCTTGTCTTGCTGCTGTTCTTCTCCACCTGTTTTCTCTTCATGGCCTTCTGCTTCTATTTTGTGGAGTCTGTGTTTCCTTCACCTTCTTGAAGAGGCCAAAGGATCTCCTTACTTGTTCTTCTGTCATACTAAACCACTCTTAAAGATCTGCCTCTCCTGAGTCTTCAGAATAATATTTCTGTTTGCGTAGTCAGAAGTATTTTCATTGCCCAATTTACTTGTTCTTGAACAATAAAAAAGCTGATGTTTGAAAAAAAAAAACAAAACCCGAGATGTGTGAATTGTCCTTTGATTGTGAGACTTTCAGCTGCAAGTACAATAAATCTCAATCCATCTGACATTTGATTAGAATGATTTCCGAGTTTACCTAAAAAGAGTAGAGTTAAAGCCTGGGTAATCCAGCAGCTCAGCAGTGTCCTCAAAGACCCGGTTCTTTCCATCTTTCCATTCTGACGTCCTTATCACATAGGCTGGCTCCTTCATGGCGGTAAGTTTGCTCCAGAAATCACATCCTTACCATCCAGAGCAGAAAAGGAACTGCTTCTTCCTTGTAGGCATCTTTTTAAGAACAAGAAACCTTTTCCAGAATCCCTCCTCCTCTTAGCTGACTGCTCCTTTTGTTGGCCAGAACTGGATTGCAAGCCCAGCCCTAAAGCAATCATTGGCAAAGGGAATGAGTGCACACAGATGTGTTAGAACAATCAGAATTAACCTGCATCATCTGGGGGGAGACAATAGATCCTGAGTCAAAAATTGTGCTCAGCCATCAGGGAAGGGGGACGTGGCTGTTGAACAGGTTTCCAACAGTGTCTGCTGCACTCTTGGCCCCACTTGATGCAGATGAATCTCATCACACATCTGCAGCGGGAGAGCAGGTGCCTGGGCTCAATTTTTAGCTCCATTCTCAGGATTTATCAGGCTCTCATCTAACGTATCTCTATGGGGCTGAAATGGAACCTTCTCTTACCGCTATATCCTGTCCATCTGATGCTTTCAACAAATGTAGTTTAAAAAAATGACATTCCTAGCCCCTTTCTATCTGTGCCATCCCTCTGTACCTGCAAGGGACTGTGCCACCTCCTAGGACACTTCATCCCTCGCTCCCCTTTGTGCCACGTCTTTTCTGGGAGCTGCTGTCTCCAACCGGATTCAGGCTGAGAGGCACTCCCTGGGATAAGGAAGAGCACTTTTCCTGAAAGCAGCTGTGTAGTTGAGTGATGGTTGTGCCTTGTCCAGTTGACAAAGACCTTGCTATTTTTTAAGGGTCAGACATTGTGAGGAAGGATACAGGACCTCTCATATTATTTTTAGGATGAGAGGCAATGTCACTCTGTGGGCTGCTCAGCCTGGGGTTCACTACAATTGCACTTTTTAATCTAGTTCCACTGGCTTTATCACAGGTAGAAATATGCCACTCCACTTCCCCTTCCCTGCCCCCGTTCTGGCCATCAGCCGTCAAGAGTAGTTTATGGTGCTGTTCTGGGTTTTTGACTCCTTCTGTATCCCTGTGGGTTTTTTTTTTTTTTTTTACAGAGAGGAAGGGAGAAGGACAGAGAGCCAGAAACATCGATGAGAGAGAAGCATCAATCAGCTGCCTCCCGCACCACCCCCCCCCCCCCCCCACTGGGGACGTGCCCGAAACCAAGGCACATGCCCTTGACCAGAATCAAACCTGGAACCCTTCAGTGCCCAGGCTGATGCTCTATCCAGTGAGCCAAACCGGCTAGGGCTGTATCCCATTTTAACGGGGGAAAATTTTTTTTTTTAAAATCCTCATCCTAGGATATTTTTTCCATTGACTTTTTTTTTTTTTTTTTTTTTTTAAGAGGGAGTGAAAGGGAGGGAGGAGGGGGAGAAACATCCCTGTGAGAGAGACACATCGATTGGTTGCCTCTGGCATGTGCTCCGACCAGAGTCAGGGATTGAACCTGCAACCCAGGTCCCTGCCCTTGACTGGTAGTTGAACCTGCAGCCCCTTAGGTCCCTGGGCCAATGCCTAACCACTGAACTGAACCAGCCAGGGCTTTAACTGAAATTTGAGAAAAACTGGAGGTGGGGCTGCTAGATGGATACCATTTAAAACTGGAAGCCACACTAACACACTTTTCAAAGAGTGAGCTGCACATACCCAGCCTCCACTTCCTGGGCCTCTCACCACCTGTCATCACCTTCCCTTTAACCCCTTGAAGCCACTAGAAACCTACACAGTGTGAATGCCAAAGGGCACTTGAGATCATCATCTTACCCCTGTCTTCTCAGCATATGACACTGCTGACCGCTGGCCCCTCTTGTTAGCAAACTGTGTCGGCACTGTGCTTATGCTCTTCATATCATCCTATCTAATAAAAAGGGAATATGCTAATTGACCATCATTCCGTCACAAAGATGGCTGCACCCACAGCTGAGGCCAAGTTCCCATAAGGAGCCTTAACAAGCAATCAGCAGGGACCTGAGGCTATGCCCTCCCCCACCCCCATGGGGCTTGACAGGGGACCTCAAGGTGCGCTTCCCATCCTGGTGCTGGGCTAGGGGACCTCAGGCTGCTCCCCCGGCCCTAGCACCAGGCTGGGGGACCTCAGGCAATGCCCCCCACCAGGTGGGGATTGACAGGACTTCAAGCTGCGCCCCCCCCCCACCCCGGCACCAGGCTGGGGGACCGAAGGCTGCACTCCCCGCCCAGCACTGAGCCAGGGGACCTGAGGCTGCATCCACCGCACCTGGCGGGGCTTGACAGGGGACCTCAAGGCACGCCCCCCCCACCCAGGTCTGGGCTGGGGGACCTCAGGCCACAACCCCCATCCTGGCGCCAGGCCAGGGGACCTGACTCTGGGTCCCATAGTGTGCCCCAGACTCTGACAGGAGGAAGGTTTTCATATACATTTTACTAATTTTCTGTCATCTCTGACACTTCTATTATAGAGAAAGGGCAAATAGCAATATTAAATTATTTCTTCTAATTAATCCCCTTTTAATGTGCACAAATTTCGTGCACCGGGCCACTAGTTATTTCATAAAATCCTCACAGCCAGCCTGTGCAGTGTCATCACTGTTTCCATTCCGCATATGAAAATGGAAACAGTGGGCTCTGGCTGGTGGACATGGAGCTAATGACCAGAGGTGTCAGGAGAGAAGCTTCTTAAATGTTCTCCCAGGGCTTCTGTGACATCGTTGGCTCTTGGTTTTCCTCCTCCCTCTCTGGCTCCTCCCCTTCAGTTCCCTCTTTGCCTGCCTCCTAAATGTTGTGTCTTTGGGTTATTTCCTAAAAGCTTTTCCTCCTCTCTTTCTGGGCAGTTTCATCCAATCACTTTCCCATGGCTCTTGGCTCTCCATCTTCCTCGAAGACACCTTTCATGAGCCCTGGAGCCACTTACCCAGCTGCCTTTCCAGCATCTGCTCTTGGGAACTCCTTGGCTCCACACACCGAAGTCGAGTTATGACCTTTCCCCAGTAACCTGCTGGTTTCTGCTTTGGTTTAGGCATTAGTTCTTCTTCTTCTTCTTCTTTTTTTGCTGTCCATCAACATTAAGTTTATTCTTGAGTATTTTATTATTTTTAATGTTATTGTAAATGAAGTTATTTTCTTAATTTTTTTAGACTGTCCACTGTTAGTGTATAATGCAACTGATTTTTGTATGTTGATTTTGTATCCTGCAACTTTGCTGTATTTGTTAATTAGTTCTAACAGGTGCTTGGGGTTTTTTTTTTTTTTTTGCTTGTGTGCAAAATTATTAGGATTTTCTTTATATAAGATCATGTCACCTGCAGACAGAGATAATGTTACTTCTTCCTTTCCAGTCGGGATTTCTTTTATTTTTTGCCTAATTGCTCTGGCCATGACTTCCAATACTATGTTGAATCAAAGTGGCAAGAGTGGACATCCTTGTCTTGTTCCTGATTTTAGAGGGAAAGCTTTCGACCTTTCACTGTTGAGTAACATGTCGGCTGTGGTCTTTTCATATTGGTTTTTATTGTGTTGAAATAGTTTCCTTTCATTTTTTGTGTGTTGAGTATATTACCTCTTAACCAGATCATTAGAATAGTTAAATAGCTGGTCTTCCTGGCTCTTATACTCTCTGATGTCTCTAAACCACAGAAAAATTAGGAAGAGCCTGGGGGATTAGAACCTACCACCAGGAGGGGTGCTGGAGTATAGGGGATGGGCAAGCAGCAGGAGGCCTGGCACTTTTTCCCATAGGAGTCACGGAAGTAGAGAGCAGGGTGTGGAGTGACTGGGGGCCTCGCTTGCCTTTGGCTTCAGAGACTTTGCCCCTCTGGAGCCATTGCCCCTGCTGTAGCCCATTGCCCCCATCCACAGCCATTAGGCCGCGCCCCTCAGCCTTCCCCAGCCCCGCCCCCAGTCCTCACAGGCCCGACCCTTCCAGCCCTCTGACCCTGCCCTGCAGTCAGATAGGGTCGAAAAATCCACATGCCTTTCTTTCAGGGCCCTGGGAGGAGGATGAGATTCGCAGGGACCGCGTGGAACCCCAGAGCGTGTCCCTGTCATGGCGGGAGCCCATCCCTGCTGGAGCCGCTGGGGCCAATGGCACAGAATACGAGATCCGCTACTACGAGAAGGTGGGTCAGGGTCCGTGGGCACCTGGCGCTGCATTCCCAGTTGCCGTCAGTCCCCTGGCCCCTCGTTTCCTCTTCTTCACAATCTTTTCCCAGCAAAATCCTTCTTTCTTTCTAAACATACCCACTGGCCTCCTGAGCGGCCTTCCAGGCTGGAGTTTCTTCCTGGCCCCCGCTCATGGTGGACTCCCCCGCTCTTCCTCTTTCCCTCAGGTCTCCCTTCATCACTAGCCGCCATCTCCATCTTCACCACTTTTGCCTGGTGTTTACAGTTGACAAGAGCTTTCTCTGCGGGCTGAGCCAGATTTTGTGTACCCGGATCGTAGACATACAATTTACAATCCTTAAAAAAAAAAGCAGAGATATTATATTGCTTCAAATTTTACAAAAATGCATGACTGTCTCAGCGCATGGGTAGGTCAGGTGGCCTGCTAGGGCTCTGAGGTGTGCTGGTAAGTGTTTAACAGTCAGCTCTCCGGAACAGGGAATGGATGGATTATTATAATAATTGTACTGACATAAAGGATATGTAACACCATTTACAAATAATAATAAAAAATATACAGTGGCCCTGCTGGTCCATGCAGCTTTGCTTATGTAGATCCCAACTTCACCCCCTTCATGCGAGGCAATCTGGGCTCTAAACACCATCACAATTAGTTACCAACCATTCCAAGCCCCAGGGGGTCATTCTCTGAGATACTGCTGCCTTAGAGGCGTTATACCAGCCTGAGATGAGGCAGCCCCCCCACCCCTACACACACCCCCATTCCCGTGGAACTTGGCTTTTACCACTTGGAACCAGTGTCCTGCCATTACCTTAGTAAAACGGTAGTACACAGAGGCCTGTTTACTTTTGTGAAGGTCAAGGGTAGGGAGAGGAAGAGGAGGTTGATGGACAGGAGGGAATTCCTTCCACTCTTCCTAATGAGGTACCCACAGATGGGAGAACTTCATGCTGCAGCACTGAAAAGCAAAATCAAAGTTAAGTTTTCAGCACATCAAACCCCCTACACACACACACACACACACACACTAGGTGTGGACATCCTACTGTCCCAGCTTTATAAAATTTCAACTGAAATTTTAATGCATTTAATTTTAAATACTTATTTACTGTAGGGATTTAGAAAATACAGAAAATTAAAGTAGCCTTATGTAACTTTTATGATTCGATAAGAGAAGAAGGCATGGGTAGTATAAAGAAGATCACATGAGATTTTCCATTGACGCCATGCTAAGGAGACTGCCCTTGGACAGCAACAGGATATGGTCTGTGTATAGATTTATAGTCCTTCGTCTATAGTTCTGACAGCCAAACCAGAATCTTTTCTGTAATCCATTTGGCATGGAAACCTGGGCTGACATTATATATATAGCACTTCTTATTGTAAACACCTAGAGCCTATTGATTCTGATAGGACACTCCTGCGGATTTTTTGCTCACCTCTTGTGTCTGTTGTCAATCCATGGTTGCAGTCCCGCCATGATTTGACAAATGGACTTACCTCCCGATCCACTATCTCTTTTCCCCATAGCTGCACTGTCTTTAAATGTGACACATAATCTACTGTTAAACTGTTTCCCACGTGCTGCAAATATCTTCATTACTGTGAAGCCTTGCTTTCAACTTCAGCACTGCCTGCGCCAGAGCTTCACGGGCTCCTCAGTCGCTGGAGGAACTTCTTTGCTGAATCACATGATAGGTTTTGAGTACCGGAAGTCTACTGGGAGCTGGGAGTTGGGGGAGTGGTATGTTGAACAGGAAGGTGGAGGGAGCCCCTCTACCCTCTGAGCTCAGTTTCCTTATCTCCAAAAGATGATACCTCCTGTCCTGTGCCTTGCAGGGCAGTTGTGAAAATCAGATGACAAGGGGAAGAAAAGGCTTTGTGAGCAGCAAGGACTGGGCAGGTGTCCGGGCTCCTTTTCTTATTCTTTCCTCAGAGGCAGCAGCCCAGCTCACCCCCTGGACTGCCAGACCCTGGTGCCCGTCATCCTGTCACCCCTGCGAAGGAAGATCCAGCCCCTTCCCTAAAGTTTCCCTTAGCGAGTGTGGGTGGGAACTTGTGGTGGAGAAAGGGGCTGCGAATGCTTTGGGAGAAACCTGTGGAACCCCCGGAGATGATTGGAGTCAGGCTCTTCCTCCTAAGGGTGCTCTCCTGCCTCCTTCCTCCTGCCCCCCATCATTCTCCCAGGAGCCTGTGTCTGGCCCTTGGTCTAGGCCTCACTTCTTGGTCCCTCCCTAGGGTCAGAACGAGCAGACTTACTCCACAGTGAAGACAGGGGCGCCTGCGGTCACCGTCACCAACCTGAAGCCAGCTACTCGCTACATCTTTCAGATCCGGGCAGCTTCTCCGGGGCCCTCCTGGGAGACCCAGAGCTTCAACCCCAGCATTGAAGTACAGACCCCAGGGGAGGGTAAGTGAGCTATGCCAGGGGACCTGGGCAGGATGGGACAAGGAGACAAATTGGAGGGGGGCGGTTATCTGTGCAATTAAGGGAGCCTGCAGTACAGTTTAACGACAACCTAATTAACTAATGCGTTTGGAACCCACCTGATACCCGTTCAGGATGTGAATTAGACGGGTTGCCTGTGCTGGAGGAGCTCCCAGGGAAGGAGGTCACAAACACCCCAGGTCTTGGCTGGTGGCTCCCTGCCTCTCGGGACCTTTCCCACATCTTGTGGAAACATCCTGTGCCCTCCCCAAGATTCTTGCTATTTCCTTGGGAGGAGTTTCAGTCTCGTGGTCACCTCTTGCTCTGACCGCTAATTCTTTTTTAAAAAATATATTCTTATTGATGTCAGAGAGGAAGGGAGAAGGAGAGAGATAAAACCATCAGTGGTGAGAGAGAATCATTGATCGACTGCCTCCTGCACGCCCACACTGGGGGTTGACCCACTGGGGACTGAGCCGGCAACCCAGGCATGTGGGCTAACTGGGAATCAAACCATGACACTCAACTACTGAGCGATGCCAGCTGAGCTGACGGCTAAATTCTCGTTCCCATTCTGCTTCTTTCTCTCTGCCATGATATGGACCCAAACCTGGGTCGCTGTCATGTTCCCCACTAGGCCTTAAAGTATTGAAACAGACTTCGCTGAAGGTTGGGGCGGGGGGGGGGGGGGGGAAGGGGTTGCACCGCAGCAATCAGTGCAACCGAACGCGGGTTGTACATTCTCAATGGCGAATAACTGCTCAACAGAGCTGTCATCCAAACAGAACAAAAGCTGGACATTAGATATGCCAATTCTAAAACAGCTCCGCTTCTACGCGGCCTTGTTCTACCACCCCTTTCACCAGCCTCCCCTGTTCCTCGTCCCTGCACCCCCAAACTCCCTTTCAGGATGCATAAAGAGCAGTTAGCTTCCTCTTTTGTTGTTTCTCTTGCTGCTAACCCAGTCCTCGGGGTCTCACCTCTATCTACCCCAAGCAGCTCATGAAAGTATTTTCCTGGACAAAGGCAGTTCCCCCTAAGAGGCATTCTGGCACCAGCTGTCAAGATAATAATTCTTTCCAACCTGCTACACGAGTCTAATCCAAGATGGGAAGAGCTCTGAGCCCAAAGGGAGGTGGAGATAAAATGTTGAGGGAGTTTGAGTTCTGGGAAGGGAGACAGCACTTCTTGCTCGAATGCCCGTCTGTGCCAGACCTTGGCCAGGTGCTGGCAAACGGAGATTAGAGCCATGTCTCGAAGGCTGGGGAACATGACTGTGTGGAGATGGGCAAGAAAGGCATTTTGGATAGATGAAGCCATCTGAACAAAGGCGCATGGATTTGGCTGGAGTGAGTGGTGTGGGCAGGAGCTGGGACTGTTAGTGGAAGGGGCTGGTGACTTCCATTCATCTGGTGCTTTTTGTTAGTGGATACTGTTCAGCTCCCCCGAATCCTTTGCTGTGGCCCTGGCTATGGGGGCTTGGGCCTCCCAATCTGCATAGCATTTTTTTTCCAGTGAGCTATAACCCCAGATCAGGTTCATGATGAAAGACCATGCTTCAATGCCCCATTGCTGCATAACAAATCGCCCCCAAAACTTAGCAGCTGAAAATAACAAAAATTTGTTAGCTCATGTTTTTTTGTGGGTCAAGGGTATGGGTGCAGCTTAACCGGGTGCCACTTGACTCAGGGTCTCTCACAAGAATGTAGTCAAGGTGTCCTCTGGGGTTGTGATTCATCTGAAGGCTTAACTGTGGGAGACTCTGTCTCCCTACTTGGGTTCTTTCTATATATATATATATATATATATATATATTGATTTCAGAGAGGAAGGGAGAGGAAGAGAGAGACAGAAACATCAATGATGAGAGGGAATCATTGATTAGCTGCCTCCTGCAGGTGGACCAAGCCCACAACCCAGGCGTGTGCCCTTAACCGGAATCGAACCTGGGGCCCTTCGGTCCGCAGGCTGACACTCTGTCCACTGAGCCAAACCGGGGGACCTACTTGGGTTCTTGCTGGCTCCTTGCGGAGGCATGCAGTTCCTTGGCTCATGGGCTTCTCCATAGGGCTACTCACAACACAGCAGCTAGTTCTTTTAGAGACTGTGACCGGGCGAGGGAACACCGAGACAAAGGCATTCTCTCCCATAACCTAATCTTGGAAATGATAACCATTACTTTTGCCATATTCTTCAAAGTCTTTGGGAAGACATTATTGTTCCTCTATTCAGCCCTGCTCAGCTTTCTCTGTTTCTTATTTTATTCTACAGTTAAGTTTTTGTTTCTGTCTTTCCTGCTGGTCTGTACACCCCTCCCGGGCAGAGACTCTGGTTCATTCATCACTTTCTCCCCAGCGCCAGCCTCGTACTGTTGGATGGATGGATGGATGGATGGATGGGTGGATGGGTGGATGGGTGGATGAGTGGATGGGTGGATGGGTGGATGGGGCTGAGAGCCTGAGCTCCTCTAGGCCTCTCCCTTGGTGAAATAATTCAAAGCAGAGGTTTGAAATAAAGGTCAAATCTTATGTTTATTATTTATTAGCTCTGTGACCTTGAACAAGTTATACAACTTGCCTCCATGTCAGTTTTCTCAGCTGTAAAATGGAGACAGGAGCACCGTACTGGCTGGCTGTGATGATGAAACAGGACCATTCAGTTCAGGCACATGGCCTAGTGTCTTGAATGGCATAACTGTGCACTAAACGTTTACTTTTATTATTACTGGTGGTGAATAGTCTCGCTTGGGGTTGGGAAGCTCAGGCAAGAGGCCATTCCCCATGCAGAGCTACCTTAAGTCTGTCATTGCCCATCTGAAAGGCAAAAAGGGAGTCCCAAGTCTGCCTGTCTGGACCCCTGCGCCTCTCTCTCAGAGCTGGGCTTCAGTGGGGGTGCCCAGCCCTGGGAGAACTGGAAGCTGCAGGCGCCCTTGTGTTTGGCGGGACTGCCTTGATCCCTCTGCTGCTGGGAGGCAAAGGTGCTGCGAAAAGCCTTCTGTGGGGTGAGGACACTTACCCAGGAACCCGGTGCTCTGCCTGCCTCAACCTCCTGCTCTTCCTCCCAGCTGCCTCTGGCTCCAGGGACCAGAGCCCCGCAGTTGTCGTCACTGTGGTGACCATCTCAGCCCTCCTTGTCCTGGGCTCTGTGATGAGCGTGCTGGCCATTTGGAGGAGGTAGGTGGTCCGGGCCTGACTGACCTCCGGTGGGTTGTGACCCTGTGCTCACAGGCTCCTGTATCTATACCAGCATTTGCACACACGTGGATTTGCACATGCAAGCACATTGCTGTACAGATGCAGGCATGGCTAGTCTAGTCCTGGCCCCGCCCCCACCCACTGCTCCTGTGGCAGCCAGCACTGCAGCTAGCTCAGCCGCTCTGGGATGAAGGGGATTTAGCTCCTTAACTCATTAAATGTCAGAAGGCATCACTGAGGATGGAGTCAAGCTGTGGCTGCTCCAGTGCGATTAGGATTCTCCTGAGGCGCTCCGAGGCCCCCAGCTGCTGCCCCAAGGGGTCCTGAGGCCCTTGAACACAAGCAAAGGGAAGAAAGGCATAAATTGTGTTGTGTGTGTGGGGGGGGGATGGGGGGGGGGGAGGGAGGAGGACAGGGAGGGGAACTGATAAACCAGAAACTCCCAGCCCCCAGCAGAAGGAAGCTTGCAGGAGAGAGGGCAGAGAAGGGGGCTGGGAGGAGGGGAAGATGGCTCTGGAATCTAGCTCAGAGAAGATTCCAGGCCTTTTGCTTGCAGCAGAAACCTCATGGCACATGCTCCCCAGGCAGGTCTGGGTCGGGTGGGGAGGGGATGAGCTGAGCTCAGCACAGCACACGTGAGGGGTTGGAAAGTCTGCATGCAAAGGGCTGCCGTTGGGGGAGCAGAAGAGAGAAATGGGCTGGCCAGAGAGCCACATCTCCACACATCTCAGCATCCTGGAACGAACTGCCTGAGGCTGGAGGGACAGTGAGCATTCACTGGGCACGACAGAATGTGACTGAGGGGGAGAGGACCTTGTCCTGTGGGTCTGGGAGCCAGCTCTGCCCAGGCAGGGGGTCAGGAAGGCAGGACCAGAGTAGCGAGCTCCTTCCTCACAGAGCCTCCAAGTTCATATGTTGGACCTATTGGAAAAGCAGCTGTGGACAGGAGCCAAGAGCACTGTGTCCTGCCTGTGAGTTCAGGGGCTCAGGGAGGCAGAAAGGAAAGGGGAGAGAGGTGAAGGAGGAGCACCTCCCTGGGAGGACTCTGCAGGCCAGAGCCACTGCCCAGGAGGGCTCAGAGACAGATGTACTGAGCAGGCAGAGCAAGCCAGGTGGTGGGTTTCACAACCTGCTCAAAATCAAACGACAGCGAAGTGGGGAGAACCAGCCGGTCTAGTGCTGATGGTCACGGGGCACACTCCAGACCTCTGCAGCCCTTGCCCTGTGCAGTGGTCTCACCTCCTCTGCCCCTCCTCGGTCTATCCTGGCTCATCCCACTTGTCGATAGAGGGTGTCTTCCAGTGGAAGCTTCTCATTTCCTCTGCCACTCGACCACCCACTCACCTTGCCCCTTCCCTTTATCTCGACCCCCTCTCCTGGATGTCCCCTCACTCATGGAAGTCCTGTCACCATGCTGAGTGACTTGCGTAGCCATTGGATGGCCAGTCCCAGCCCCCCGCCTCTCCGTTCTTTGACTTCCTCGTTCCCAAGGACCTTCTCTTCTATTCCCCCTCCCCCTCCCCTTCCCCTCCCCTCCCCCTCCCTCCCCCTTATCCTGACAAGGACCTGGACATCACCCGGGATACAGGTCCATTTCTACTTTGGTCCTTCAGGCTCCCTGTCCCTGCAGCTTGCTCCCTCAGCCACCTCTGCTGCCCGCCTCCCTCAACCCCCCCACCCCGTCTCTTCAACTATATCCTTAGCCCCTCATCTTCTCACAACCAGGTCGACACACCTGCCTCTCTCATGTCCTCCCCTCCCTCCTTTCACTGTAGAGGAGGTACCTTCCTCCTAGCCAGGATCAGTCTTCCTACCTAGGCCCTGAGCCCGCTCCCTCTCACATCTCAGGAACCCGTACTATTTATAATGTCCCTCTCCCCCACGTGACAGCGAACATTTACTGCGTGCTTAGTAAGCTCTTTGCAACAGTGCTATCAGGTGGGGCCATCTTTTCTTTTTTAAATCTTTATTGTTGCAAGTATTACATATGTTCCCTTTCCTCCTCCATTGGCCCCCCTCCAGCCCACCCTGCCCCCCATCCCAGACCTTCACCAACCTATTATCTGTGTCCATGGGTTATGCATATATGCATACAAGGTCTTTGGTTGGTTATTTCCTGATTTTATTAAAGAGAAAACTGAGCCACTCAGCCCCTCCTCCGCTGAGTAGAGGAGCTGGGAAGCCAGTCCGTGCCGTGAGGTTCCAGAGCCCACGCTGTTAACCGCCCCCGTGACCACTTCCTCCTATGTGACAGCCAGCCAGCCTTTCTCCCCTTCCCCGTTGGTGTGGAACCATGGCCATCTCTCCCCAGCCTCCCCTAGTCCCTCTTCCTCCAGCCTGCTGTGACTGACCTCTCCCTGCTGCTCCTCTTTCCTTGGTTCCTGTGACATCACCACCCCAGTTTCCCTCCCGCTTCTCTGGCGGTTCCGTTGTGATCTTGGCTTCTTTCTCCCCATACCCAGTCTCGAAATGTAGGGGTTCCTCTGACTTGTTCCTAGTCCCACTTCTCACAGCTCCTGAATTTGTGTTCCAAACTCCAGACATAGACACACACATGCTAACTCTCCTGCACCCATCCTCCCTGCTTATCCCAGAGGCCCTGCGAACTCAGATGTCTCGACATGAACTTTTCATCCTCCCTTCTTCGTAAATGGCAGCACCATGAACTCTGCTGGGCAAGCCTTCTTCCTCTCCCTTTCTGCCTCCCCGTCAACTGCCCGTCTCACGTTTCTCACCCCGGAGTCTGAGCCACCGCCATTGCCAGCAGGGACAGCAGCTAGGATGATCTTTCTAAAATGCAAATGGCATCTCAGCGCTCCCTTGCTCGGAATCCCCTAGGGGCTCTCCTCCAATCTGGAATAAAAGTCAAAGTCTTTATCTGGGCCAGCAAGGCCCAGCCTAGGGTCCCCCCGCGCCCCCGCCCCCCGCCCCCCTCCCCGCATGCCAGCCTGTGTTGGTTGTGATGTAGTCCTCGGGTCCCCAGCGGCCTCTGTCTCAGGCAGCCGTCCTGATGGCCCAGAAGGGGTCGTTTCCATGCACTGTGCTCCGCAGCGCACAGCCCTCTCCTTTGCTGGGCCCTGTGAAGGGCTGTGGTGAACTTGCAGTTTTGGTTTTCCTGGCCACACTGGAAGCTGCCCTCGAGTGCAAGGCCTGTTTGTTCTGTTCCCCTGTAGCCAGGGGGGCAGCTTGACCTAAAAGTCAGGGGGTATAGATTTAGATTTGGGCACCTCCGGAGTGGCAAGAATATGCCCTGTGACTCAAAGTGAAAAAAACTAGGAATGCTGATGGGGGTGAGGAATTAGGTCTGGCGCTAGGGTTCCTTGAGTGCCGTGGAGAGGAGCTTTCAAACCAGCTGAATAAGAAGGTCCCTTCCCTGGGCCACAGACCTTGTCCTTTTGAAGGGACAAAGAGGTGCCCCCCCCCTCAACTGGTGAAATGGGGAGGGCTGGGCAGCCTGGCTCAAGGAATGACTCTGCACCCCCAGGCCCTGCAGCTATGGCAAAGGAGGTCAGGATGCCCACGATGAGGAGGAGCTGTATTTCCACTGTGAGTGGTCTGGGCCTGGCGTGCGGTGGGGCGGGCACCCCTACCTCACTCCTCATCCCTCTTTCTGCATCCACTGCACACCCCCACCTCCAGCCATGGAAGCCCCTCTCCTCGGGACCCTCTCTCTTTGTCTGTGTTCCCAGTCAAAGTGCCGACTCGTCGCACATTCATGGACCCCCAGAGCTGTGGGGACCCACTGCAGGCTGTTCACCTGTTTGCCAAGGAGCTGGATGCAAAAAGTGTCACAGTGGAGAAGAGCCTTGGACCAGGCAAGCTGGGCACCCAGGAAGCCTTGTCCTTGGGGAGCATCGCCTCTGCCCTAGCCCCACCCACTCTAGAAGTCCCAGCACCGCTCCACCTGCTTAGATTCTATAAGCCTGCCTCCACCCCAAGGCCCTTTCAGAGCTGGCCTGTTCAGACTGCCACGGGCAGATGGCTAGACGTTCAGTCCCAGGCCTTCATGGGGCAGTGAGGGGGGCCTTTGTAAGCTTGGGGACCAGACATACCTGAGCTTTAGTCCCCACTCTCTCACTAACCAGCTGTGTGATTAGGGGTACATCCTTTTTCTGCTCTGAGCCTGTTTCTCATCTGTAAAATGGGCATGACAGCTGCCTCAGACTGAGCTGATACAGGACTTCACAGGCTCAGTCCCAGGCCTGGCTCCTGGTAGGTGCTCGCCCCCTAATGGTCAGTCTCTTGACTCTCTTTCTTCCTGTCTACACACCCTTGTGCTGTGCTGGGGAAGGCAGCCACGTTCACCGGGAGCCAGAAGCCAAGCCCTGACATGGTTGCCAGACTCACTGGGCAGAAGCCAGACAGCGGCAGTGTGGCACAATGGGTGCCATCGCCATCCTGAGTCACATGGGCTGGAGAAGCCTTTGATGTGCTGGCATATGCCACGCCCCCTCTTGGAGGCAGGCAGGGAGGAGTCCCCTTTCACACGGACACCAGGCAGGAGAGGGAAAGAGAGATGGAACCACGTCACTCTGCTGGTACTAAGTTTAGCATGATTTGAACCCGAGAGCTCCGAGTCCCATACAGGAAGCAACTCGTGATCCAGAAGTTGCTCTCTCCTCAGCTCAACCTGCCCTCCCCGGGTTGGCCAAGGGAGTGGCCACCAGCGGGTGCCTGAGGTGCTGTTTCCCCACAGGGCGGTTTGGGGAGCTCTGCTGTGGCTGCCTGCAGCTCCCTGGCCGCCAGGGGCTCCCGGTGGCTGTGCACACACTGCGGGAAGGCTGCTCCGACTCCCAGAGACTCAGTTTCCTGGCCGAGGCCCTCACGCTGGGTCAGTTTGACCACAGCCACGTCGTGCGGCTGGAGGGCGTTGTCACCCGAGGTAGGGCCCAGTGCTCCACAAGGATGGAGGTGGGGATGACAAGGTGGGAGGTGGGTGCTCCTGTGCCCCAGGGCCCTTCCCTAAACTAAGAGGGAGGCCCTGAAATGCCCAGCATGGGGGAAGGTCTCAGCTTTTCTTCACTGACTCAGGGTGGCCCCTCTGTTCCTGAATGACCTTTCTGACTTGTGGGGACACTCTGTGGGATGGGCTGCTTGGACCTTGGGTGATTTTTCTTAGCAAACTTGTGGCTCTTGACCTGGGCCTTTGTCCCCCTGTAGATGCCTCCTCTTGTTCTTCAGCATAGGGGACCCCGGATCCTGAAGGAGGGTGGCAAGATGAGGGGAGTGTGGCCTTGGTTCTGGGCATTGTGGCCCAGGTCGGGGCCCAGATAGGGGAGCCTGTGTCCAGAGGGAGCAGCCGTCTTAGCCTGTGTGTGTCCACGTCCCCGGGCACAGGAAGCACCCTGATGATCGTCACTGAGTACCTGAGCCACGGGGCCCTGGACAGCTTCCTCAGGGTGAGTGCTGTGGGCCCTGGGGGAGAAATGACCACGTTATTTTCTCTTTGTTGGGACTTGGAGCGGCCTCGTCCCCTAAAAAGGTACCCACTGGCCCGGCCAACTTGGTGGGTGACCGGGCAGACTGAAGCACAGAGAGGGCCACGTGACTTTCCTGGGGTTGCACAGCACCAGGGGAGCTGAGTGTGCAGCCCTGGCCTCCATCTCCTTCCTCCCTCAGCGGCACGAGGGCCAGATGGTGGCTGGGCAGCTGCTGGGGCTGCTGCCTGGGCTGGCGTCAGCCATGAAGTATCTGTCGGAGATGGGCTACGTTCACCGGGGCCTGGCTGCCCGCCGCGTGCTGGTCAGCAGTGGCCTTATCTGCAAGATTTCCGGCTTTGGGCGGGGACCTCGGGACCGAGCAGAGGCCGTCTACACCACCATGGTGAGGAGTTGTTTCCCTGAGGCAAGTTGTTTCCATCAAACTGCCCCCAAGGCCCCCCCCCTCCCCCTTTCCCTGCTGGGTCACGCTAACTCTCCCCACCCGCCCCTCACCGGTCGGTCCTGGATAAATGCCAGTGTGGACATCGCCATGTGGTCAGCTGTGTGCTTTCCCCAGATGTGCAGCTGGGAGGATGGCAGGTGGGGCTGGATCTGGGACCCGGTGGTGTGGGGAACCTGGGTGTCCCTCCCTGCCCCTGACCTGCCTGCCCGCCCGCAGAGTGGCCGGAGCCCGGCGCTGTGGGCCGCCCCCGAGACGCTGCAGTTCGGCCACTTCAGCTCTGCCAGCGACGTGTGGAGCTTCGGTGTTGTCATGTGGGAGGTGATGGCGTTTGGGGAGCGGCCCTACTGGGACATGTCCAGCCAGGACGTGAGTGACCTCGACTCCAGCTCCTTGCCTTCAGATCCTCTTGCCCTCTGACCTCAGTTTCCTGGTTCCTCTTCACTGTTTCTTTGCTTCTAGTCCTGCCTGGCCACCCCAGTCTTCTGGTGTGTGTGTGTGCGTGTGTGTGTGTGCGCGCGCGCGCGTGCGTGCATGTATTGGGGGGATCTAAAGCCTCCCTCTGCACCCCCCCACCCCATGGCCCAGGTAATCAAGGCCGTGGAGGATGGCTTCCGGCTGCCACCCCCCAGGAACTGCCCTTCCCCCCTGCACCGGCTGATGCTAGACTGCTGGCAGAAGGACCCGGGTGAGCGGCCCAGGTTCTCCCAGATCCACAGCATCCTGAGCAAGATGGTGCAGGACCCAGATCCCCCGAAGTGTGCTACGGCCCCCTGTCCCAGGTACATTCCCATCTATCCCCGACCATAGCAGATTCAGCGACCTCTCACCTGTCCATGAATGGCCTCCCACGTGCCCCTTGTACAACAGTCCCATCTCTCCTACCCCACCTGTTAGGTAGGACTGCTCACCCCGCTGTCCCAGATAAATCTGATATTCCAGCTGCCTAAGGCACATGTAACCTTCATCCAACTTAGTCACTTTTGCTTGTCCTGGGTTGTGCTCACGTATTCCAGAGACAGTGACCATTGGATAAATACACTGAGTGGCCAGATTATTATGATCTCTGAACACATAATAACCTGGCCACTCAGTGTATATACTATATTATAAAAGGCTAATATGCAAATTGTCCCCTTGACCAGGAGTTCGACCAGCAGGCAGGCCAGCCAACCACCCATGTCCCCTCCCCCTGGCCAGGCTGGCCAGACTCCACCCATGCATGAATTCATGCACCGGGCCTCTAAAGTGTGTGTGTGTGTGTGTGTGTGTGTGTGCGCGCGCGCGCGCGCGCGCGCACACACACACACACACACACACACTGAGTAGCCAGATTATTATGCATTCAGAGATCATAATCTGGCCACTCAGTGTATGTGGTAACAGTCCTAACTGATTTGTAATTCCAGTAAATAAAATAAGTGAAATTAGTACGAGTTGTCCCAAATATGAGTTGCCTCCAAAACTGTCCTAGGTGTGTCCTACCCCAAGACTGTTCCAGATACTCCCAGGACCTTTGGCTGGCTCAGGTGCAACCCATTCCCACCCACCTGAGCCTGTCAAACACTCACCTGCTCTGAGAATGCGTGGCATGCGGTGTGAGCCAGGTCTGCCCTGGGCCCAGGCCTCCCTGTCTGTCCTTGCACAGCTGGCCTGTCCGCAGGACAGCGAGCAGCCTGGGCACCAGATCCTGCTGTTGATTGACCACCCCTCCTTTGCCCCCAGGCCACCCACTCCCCTGGCGGACCGTGCCTTCTCCACCTTCCCCTCCTTTGGCTCAGTGGGCGCCTGGCTGGAGGCCCTAGACCTGGGCCGCTACAAGGACAGCTTCACGGCAGCTGGCTATGGGAGCCTGGAGGCCGTGGCCACCATGACTGCCCAGTGAGTGGGGGGAACCCAGGGCCCTGCCCCCGCCTATACGGGAGGCCCAGCGGGTCCTGATTCTGGCTGTTCCCTGTCCAGACAGAGGGAGGGGGCTTGAGTGGCTGGGTCTGACCCGTTGTTCTTCGCAGAGACCTGGTGAGCTTGGGCATCTCGTCGGCGGAACATCGGGAGGCCCTCCTCAGTGGGGTCAGCGCCCTGCGGGCACGAGTGCTCCAGCTGCAGGGCCGGGGGGTGCAGGTGTGAGCAGCCCCCACTCTTCCAGGCCGGGACCCCAGTGGGCTGTGGACCCCCGCCTTGACAGCACCCTGGCAAGCTGCGCTCCACTGTGCAGAAGTGAGCATTCATCCCATCTTCCTCCGTCTGAGCGCCTCGGCTGACTCAGTCTCCCTGGGAAAAGGGTCCCATTCCTGGAGAAGACTCTCGAGAGAAGAGGGAGGAAGCGCAGGGTTTCAGACATGGAGGTGGGGCTGGGCAGGGAGGGAAGACAGAGTTTCAATCACCAGGCTCATGCCCTCCTGTCTCCCACATCCATGGGGGGCTGGGACCTACCCCGTATCCCACAGGCCCATTGGCCAGCAGGCAGCCTGGGTCCCTGCTGGGTTCTCTTTAGGCCTGAGTGACCAAGTTGCCTAGAAGCGCGTCCCGATGGGCCCTGGAGGGCAGGATCCTCAGCTCCTTGCGCCCTGGCTCAGCCCTGGCTGGACAGCAGACAGCAGAGGAGGTGCTGAGCTCAGGGGCTGGACCCCGAGGCCCTAGACTCTGGAGCTGGTTTCTGCTTCCCTCGCTTTTGGGCTGACAGTTCAGGGGGAGGGGAAGGGTCCTGGCTGGGCCACTCGAGGTCCTGGTGCTCCCCTGAGGCCCCGCGAGCCTCTCTTTGTACTTTGCATTCCTTTTATAAACTCAGTGGCCAGGACCCCTGGATGAGCAGGAGGGGAGATGTGTTCTCTCCAGGGGGACCCCGGGCTTTGTGTCCAGCCTTGGGGATGGTGAAGAAGAGACTCTCAGAGTTGGACCTTTCTCTCTGACGGGCTAGGCCAACCCTCACTGTTCAGATGGGGAAAACTGAGGCCCAGGGAGGAGTCAGGGCCAGGCCTGCATTACAACCAGGTGGCACAGGGCCCTGTGCAGGGGTGAGGCTGGCTCTGGAGAGAGGCCTTGGTCTTACCCTGTGATACCACCCCGTGTCCTGTGGCACCCAGGGGTACTCTGAGGTGAGCTTCTCTGGGGAGCTCCATCCCCTGGCCACTACCCAGCCCCCACAGAGCGCCTCCTCCCTGGGGCTTCTGCAGGCCTCTGACCAAAGCAGGTGCACTAGGCTGACTCCAGAGTTCCTTGTCCAGAGGGGCTCTAAAAGTGATGGTGACCATGAGGCCAGGCTGTCGTACGTCAGGAAGGCAGCTGGGGCTGGATAGGGCCATGGGGCTGTCTTTCAGGTTACTCCTGACAGGCCTCTCTGGGTTTGGCTGTGTGTGGGGTGGGGTGGGGTGGGATGGGGTGGGGATGGGATAGAAAGGAGCAAAGGGGTGAATGAGACACAGAGCTGGCCCTTGGAGGGCTTAGGCCAGGTGGGGAGATGAGCTCAGGCACCAAGAAGCACCTCAAGGGTGCCTTCCCACAGTGCCCCTGCGGAGACCTTTGGGCTGGCTGGTGGGCTGGAGGGGCAGCTGGACACTCTTGATTGTGTGTGTGGTGGGATGTCTGGAGGGCTTCGTGGCTGAGAGGCTGACTTTGGAAGCTCACAGGCTTTAAAGGTGGGGAAGGTTCCTTCCTTAGGGGCTGAGGCCCTAGGAAAGGAGAAGCCCAGGCAGAAGGGCGAGCTGAGAAGGAGCCTGGGAGCTGGAAGACGCAGTGCACCTTTGGGGAGCACCCGTGGTGGGGATGGTGCCTCACAGCAGTGCCTTTGGCCTGGCCCTGCCAGCTCCTTTCTCCTTAGGTGCCCATCCCCACCCCCTCAACCTGCTTTCTGTTTACTGGGCACCTGCTCCAGCTCAGAGACTCAGGGGGTACTAGGGGAGACCAAGATATTGCTTCCACCTTTGACGGGGCTGGAGGGTCCCGTGCCAGCTGCCCTTCAGGCTCGGCATCCCCAGCCCCTGCCCCCAGGAAGCTTGGAGAAGACATGGTGTGGGGACCAGCATCTAGTCTTGGGTGGAGGGAGCCGCATCTCCAGCTCCAGCTCCATCAGTCAAGGTCTAAAGGTCAAAGTCCCTTCCCCCCAGCAGCTGTTCTGCAGAGTGGCCCCTGTGGGCAGGACTTCGGTGTCCAGGGTAGATCTCCCTCCACTGGAGTGAGGTCCCAGAATCCTGAGGGGTCCCAGGCCTCAGCCCTGAACGGGTGCTGGTGTGATGCAAGCTGATGGCTCTTTAGGAACCCCCTTATAGATCTATTTTTATATGGAACTCATTCACTGGACAGAGGGAGGTGGCCTGCAACCCCCCAATACCCCTATCTGAGCCTACCCAGGGAGGGAAGGGGCCAGTTGGGGAGGTGGTTCCTTTGATTAGTGCTAGAGATGTTTTTATAATTTGGGGTTCTATATGGAGGAAAAGTAATAAAAACTTGTCTGTGATATGGTGTCTCTTTCAGTGACAATTGTTTCACCATTAAGTAGTTTGAGAGCCCCCCCCACACACCTTCGGGGGTTCTCCACAGTATGTCTGAAATCCCTCTGCATGGAAACAAATTAACAAATTAGAGTGTCCCTTTCATGAAAGACCCCTGTCTAGTGGGGGTCACTCTTAGGAGATGACAAGACACTGTGATTAGGGTCCCAGTAGGTTTGCCAGGATGATCTTTGCATCAGATTCGAAGGGGTGTCTCCTTGGAGACTGTCATCTGTGGCCATCCCACGGGTTCTCAGCATATTGTGACAGAGCATGTGCTTGTGGGCACTGCCAATTTGCTGATGGGATGCTGGGATCTTCCTGGTGTCTTGGTGCCAAGGGTATGTTATGTCTTCTATCATATCCATCATCTGAGGATCAGAAAACACCAATGGCATGGATGCTAATATCAACTAAGGAAAGACAATCGTGAAGTGTAGGAGGCAAGAAGTGTGGGTTACAGCTGGTGGGGAGGGAGTGGGGGAGAGAGGAGGCTTGTTCTACAGGTTGGGTGAGGCAGGGGGACTGGACTAGTAAAGGGGACTGGGAAAATGCCTAATCCTGTAAAGGGCAACGAGAAGGCACCTTAGCCAAAGCGAACTGTGTTCCAGACTCCCATTAAGTGGGAGCTCAATGTAGCCCCAGTTCTGATTGATCTTTCATTGTCCTTCCATTTCTGAATTGTCTACTATTAAATCTTCAGCATGTATGTGTCACGCTGAATTTTAGGTATGGGTCAACAACTCGTGTAAAATTAGAGGAAAACATTTGTCAGGGCTTGTGCACATGTGGACATTGAGACATACCAGTACTTTGCTTTTCAGGGGTGCAGGACACAGGGGTGTAGTGATAAGTTCTCTTTTGGCATGTGAAGTTATCTTTGGCAGAGCTGGGGATGGTAGATCCTTTGAACTAAAAGCTATGTCTGATGCTGTGAATAAACGATGCTTAGGTGATGTCCTATCACACACCTCAAGCTCTTTATATGAATAATTTAACCTAACTCTTTGTGAGGCACTACATTTGGAATTCTTTCAATAGGAAGGCCCAAGGAGGGCTTTGGAAAGATCAGGGGGCTTGCAGGGCAAAGAATGAAACTTTACTGAAATTCTGGAGTTCTATGAAATGGCCTCAGGGGCCCCAGTGAAGGGGACTCCAGGCCCCATCTTCCCTTCAACCCAAAGCAGCTCTGCTTAGGATACAAAGTAAATTGCCCAGAAGTACAAGGTAGTAACAAAAGGAAGTCAGAGTGGGAAATGCTTTCAGTGGGGAGAGGGCTAAGGGCCAGAGAAAGCTGCTACTCGACTGCCGCGGACTCGGTTGACTATGGCCTGTGTTGCCAGATCTTATTTTTTGGAGCTAGCAATCATTTTTGTGAACTTTGGCAATTATTAAATTGTTATAATTTAAAAAAACAGTGAACATATGTCTATGGGCCGTTTTTGCTCTTTCTTTGGCTCAGATATATAAAAAATTATATATATATATATATGTTTTAATTTCAGAGAGGGAGAGAAATATCAATGACGAGAGAAAATTATTGGCTGCCTCCTGCATGCCCCCACTGGGGATCAAGTCCCAAACCTGGGCATGTGCCCCAACCAACTGGAAACCGAACCATGAGCTCCTGATTCATAGATTGACACTCAACCACTGGGCCACATCGGTCAGGCCTGCTAGTAAGATTTAAATTTTCTTTGTAGCATTCCAGCCCTTTGATAATTCAGGCCATGCTTTAAATCCTGGGATGGGGAACACATTACTTTCCAAGTCAGCCCTTTATGTGGAATGAACTGTTCAGATTGCACCATGTGATGCATTTATTAGGCACCTAATACATACACACTCCCCACAATTGGGTTCATTTGGGCAGTGGTGCATGCGGAGTGAAATCGGGTGAGCCTGGCTCTGGGTCAAGCATGTTGGATCCTGTTTCCTTGATGTCGAGCTCTTCTTAACACTGTACCAGAGAATGATGGGAATGGTAGAAATCTCTGGGGACATGATTACTTGAAAGAAGTAACCATTATTCCATGCGCTGTCACTGACCAAAGGGTCCTTCACCATAAACTATCCATGTCAGGTGACTGAGCTAAGCAATGACCCAGATTTAGTTCCATGCTGATGGTTTCCATGTAAAAAACTCTGGGAAGTAAGGAGCCCACTTAACTGATTACCTGTGCACACCCTTCTTTGTTCTGGCCAACGAGACTACACAGGCAAACACACGACAGACAGATTTTATCCTTCCCAGTGTACATTTCTAGCTCATGGAACGAATGTGTTGGAGGAAAACATCTTGGGGTAGGTTCCCCATGTCCTGGATCTTGGGGTGAGGGCTCTTCTTCAGGTATCCAAATTTCTGCCTGGAGTAAAGGTTTTCACACCTTCTGTTCAAAGGCTCCACCCTGATAGCAGCAGCTCCAAAACTGCCTCCAGTCCGGGGAACACAGCTTGTAAATGACAGGCAGGTGCATATTAATAACAAACACACAGTTTATTGAAAACAGGTATCTCTCGGAAGCTCTTAGAAGAAATCAGAGATACCATTACTCAGGAAAACAATATGTACAAAATCTCAGGAAAGGGAGCATAAAACAACTCGAATTGAATACTTCAACAGGACTGGGTTACTAGGGTGGTCATGTTGCAAAATAATACAAAGTACAGCAAAGAGACACACATGAGAAAATGGGTGGCCCCCAGGTGGGAACTGTTCCCATATTCTTGGACCACATCCCATGATTCTTTGGGGCAGAGGCACTGGCTGGCACACAGGGATTTCAGTGCTAAGGAACTAGTCCATGCCCACGGCACAGGCCAAACGTGGAATGAGGTGACTAGGCCAGTTATACCTGCTCCCTCAATGAAGCCAGTAAGAGAGAAGTGCTCGCTGCAGGGACCACAGGGCCATGGAGAGCTTAGAGAGCTCCTCTGTGCCAGTCACATAAAATCCCAGACTAATCTCAGCCCTCCGATTCCCTATCCAAATCCCCACTAGCTGGAGAGGTAGAGGAGGAAGACATGGAAATTGCCTTCACACCCAT
Source organism: Corynorhinus townsendii (assembly GCA_026230045.1). NCBI lineage: Eukaryota > Metazoa > Chordata > Mammalia > Chiroptera > Vespertilionidae > Corynorhinus > Corynorhinus townsendii. The sequence goes on from JAPDVU010000002.1 coordinate 197,378,331, forward strand.
TTTTGGTCTTCGGTAGAGAAAAATACAAAACACCATTCCACAAGTCAGCCTGAAAACCACTGGCACAGCAGGTGAAATTCCACAGGAGGGGATGGGCCTGGGAGGGGAGGGATGTTCTGCTGTGGTCACTGCTGGGACAGGCCCTGACTCGCTGTCCTGACCCCGCTTGTACAGTTCCTCCCAGCGTTCTGGATCTGCCCTCTCATGGCCCAGAACTCACTTCTCTGAGTCCCAAACTCCCAGCCTCAAGCATACAGAGTGGAAATGCCAGATGCACAGGGTTCTCAGGCGAGGGTGAGTAGACAGTCTGCCCAAGAACATGAGGTCCTTCCATGCCACCTCCACTAGAGTCAGGGCAGGACAAAGAGGACACGGAGTCCCAGAAAGCAGACAGCGGCAGCTCTAAGAGCAGGAAGAATTCAGCAGGGAGAAGGACAGGAAGTTTTGATCACATGGATGCAGTGGGCAGTGTCTTTGGAAGGTGTGAATAGTAAAACTTTATCTAACAGATGAGGGAACAGTGTCGCCCCACGTCCCGAATTCTCCAAGAGAATGCCACTTCCTGCTCTGGAACATCACACTCAAATAGACAATAAGCTTGAAGGGAAGAAGGTCCCAGAAATGCCCACTGAAGATCCATCCTGTCAAGTTTGGCTTCTTGGAATAGCAGCCTCATTTGTGAGTCCGTATACTGCTGCAGATTTGGGCAAGACGGCTCTATAAAGAAAAGGAGACAGGTCACTTAGAGAGGATGGCACTGGGCATGCTTGTCCAGGGAGCCACTCACAGTCTACTCAGACAGCACTGCACGTGTCTGAGGCAGGTCTGAGGGAATCTCAGCCCTCCAGTCTGTCTGTTTTACAAACGAATTCACCTTCCTGATTCTCAGTTTCTCATCTGAACAAAGGAGCAAAATAACATCTCATCTGAGACAGTGAAAGTATAATTTGGGAAGAGTTCTGCTGTAGGTCCAGCTAGATGATGAATGTCACCAGATTTGAGTGGCTGGCTGTGTGATCTCAGCACTGGGCCTATGTGCAATAGGACGTTTGGGAAAGCAGCCCACCTTGTCCCCTTCCTTGGGTGTCCCCTTCCCAAGCGCCCCAGATAGGTGGGGCTATGGCAGCCATGTTTGCACTAAGTTCTCCCACCCACCAGCCAAGACTATGCTGACTGAACCAGGAAGGCCCATGGTTCAGTCAGCATAGGACCAAACCTGAGCCAATTAACTTCTTCCTCTTGAGCATTTATGAAGACAAGTGTTGGGAAATGAAGTAATAGTTAGAGCTGAAAGTGTGGCTACCCAAGATCACCTACAAACTAACATAGAGGGAGGACAGAACCAAGAGCCTTGTGGAGAGGGTAGGGGGTGGAGGGAGAGGAAGGAAGACATGTGCGGGGCCCCAGAGACAAGAGCTGAAGGAGCTGGCGGGACAGAGTGGAGCTCCGTAACCTCCTGCTGCTGATGGTCCCATCACTCCGAGGCCTGGCTGTTCAGTGCTTTCTTTGATTCTGTGGATTCTTTGTAATAAGACTCCCCCACCCCCACCCCCACCTGAACTGCTGTGAAGAAGTCTAAGTTCCTGGAGGTCAACTGTGCTGTAACATGTAGGCACCAACTGCCTGAATGAGGCAGAATTTTGATTCTGTTAAGGAACTTCTGTGGCAGGCACGCTGGATGGACCTAAATACAACATCAATTTAGGGACAGAATTGCTACCAGGTAAGCATGACATCAGTCAAAATCCACTGGGGGAAAGAAGGCTGTAAGTACAAAGAGTGAGCCTGGACCTGAAAGACAATCCAAGGAAAGCTAACCAAGAAACTCCTGGAGGCAGCTCAGGTGTGGAGACAAGGGTGAGACTTACAGACAGCTGCTTAATGTTCCCCAAGGCCTCTGGATCCAGCTGTGCAATATCGACCCTCTTCAAGTCACTGGCCAATAACCGCATGCTCTGTGTGGAGGGGAGAGTGGGTTAAACTGCATGTCCTCCAGGGTGGGAACCTCCATCCAGCAGCCCAGTGTGTCCCCTTCGTGTCCTGCCCTTGGGGAGGGATGAGGCAAGGTAGGCAGGACACAGGCTGTCACTGTTGTCCCTAAGGATACAGTGACATCAGTGCTCATTCACTGGGCCAGCTGCCAGATCACTTGGGTACCAGGGCATCCCCATCAGCTTAGAAATGCCCTATAGACCACACCTGAGATAAAACACCCTTCCTTCCAGGAGGTGAGGTCAACAACTTGCTCTACTCAGCCCGGAGAAACTGGGCTCAGCCTGCTTCAGAACCCCTGGGAGTTACACAGAGTGGAAGAGACAGCTCGTGCTCCCCTTCCTAGACGACACACTGTATCTCCATTACTGCACACATTGCTTGGTGACAGTGTCCTTAACTGTTAACCTGTATGACTACTGAACTGCTTCTCCAGGGCAGAAGGGTCTTCTACATCTTGGGTCTGCTACAGACAGGTGCCCAAATGTTAGCAGATGAACAAATGGAACCTGAGCTGGGCAAGGTTCTTCCCAGTCTGGGCCCCTAATCTGGGAGAGGAAACTGGGTTCTGAGTCTTACACAAGTGTGGAGATCAGGATCCATGCAACTAAAAGGACTCTGGGTGAGGGAAGTGGGTGATAGACCAGGGAAAGAAATGCTGACTAAGACACACACGGTGGCCAGGCATCCCTCAGACTGAAACACTTACCTCTCCGCCTCCCACTGGCACAGTGAGGAAAATCTCTTTGCTGTCGGCCAGAGGGCTGCCGTTCACTGAGACATTGTAGATCCGCTCTCTGGCTGCTGGAGTTCGCAGGCCTGGGGTCTTGAAGACCCTAGAAAGTGGGAGAAGTCTCTGTAAAGACAGCTTGGCAGACTGCACGACACCAGGCGCTGAGCCCTTCCAGAGCCCCCCTGGCCTTGCCCTAGCCGGTTTGGCTCAGTGGATAGAGCGTCAGCCTGTGGATGGAAGGGTCCCGGGTTCAATTCCGGTCAAGGGCGTGTATTTCGGTTGCAGGCTCCTCCCTGGCCCAGGCCCTGGTCCGGCCTCATGCAGGAGGGCAATGTGTTTCTTTCACATTGGTATTTCTCTCTGCCTTTCCCTCTCCCTTCCCCTCTCTCTGAAAAGCAATGGGAAAATACCCTCGGGTGAGGATTAAAACAAAACAAAAAACAAAGCCACCTGGCCTCAATCTGAACTTTTCAAATCACACATTTCTAAGAAGGCGAGTTCTAAAATTAGGGGGGGACTCTTTCTAAGCAGTAATGACTAAACACAGCTGGAAAAGGGAGATTGTAATTATCAAACAAACATTTAGCAAGTCAATTCTTATCCATGTCAATTTTAGGTCCAGAGCTCCATATAAATGCCAGTCATCCATCCATCCATCCATCCATAAATAAACAAGAGGAATTTTCCAGGGTCCAAGGAGGAGGATTCAGAGATTACATCATTATATTAATTCCCAAATTCTAACTTTCTCAAGACAGTTACAAGGCTATTATTTTTCCTCAAATGTCCTTTGCTATATGCTCATGTGAAAAACAAAGCTAAAGAAGATGGGAATTAAAAGTGGAAGATAAGCCTTCCTCCTCCCCTTACCCCTGGATAACCACTCAGTTCCTTATGCACCCTTCCAGAAACTTTCTATGTATGTAAAAGCAGATGGGACCATCCATCTAGGACAGTGGTCGCCAACTGATGGTCCACGAGGTCCGATAGGTTGGCGACCGCCGATCTAGGACACACTGTGTTCCAACTGCTTGGAGATGCTTGTAATCCTGAAGCTGCCGCCCCCTCCCCACCCCACCACACACACACACACCCCAGCACATACAGATCTACTTCTTTTTAAATGTCTATATGACATTTCCTATTAGTTAACCAGCCCAAGGGAAGGGATAAACTATACTGCAAGAACATCCTTGTTTATACTGGTCTCCTAAAAGAGGATGTCAATTTCCCCCAAGGGTATAGGAGAATGCCTACCCATTAAAAAAACCTTTTGAGTAGACTCAGAATAGACCAAAATTCACTAGAGCTCCTAGTCATCAGAGACAAAGATCACTCTCTCATCAAATAAAGAGAAGAATCATTTTGTTGCTGAAACAGATGAACCTACACTCAAGGGAGAGGCAAACAAGACCAAGAAGCTCAGCCCATCACCTCTTCTGAGAGAACATTATTTTCTTAAACAATGTTCTTTTCTGAAGTTAAATACTGGGCTCCCACCCAAATCCAAGCCCGGCTCTCAGTACTCACCTTGAGTCAAATCTGGGCGTCAGGGCTGGAGTAGGTTTCACCAGGGACAGCTCCATTCGGCCCACAGCTGGGGTAACAGTGTTAAAACTGCTTGACCTACAGGTAAGAAATGGCCATTAGGTGCACAACTCAGGTCCAATGACAGCAGCAGCAGGGGCAGGTAACACTCGGAGCACTGACCTTGTCAGATACTGTCCTGAGAGCCTACATACTCTCGTGTAATCCTCCCAACAACCCTATGAGAAGCACCACTACTATCCTCATTTAGAGATATAGAAACTTATTTTCAAATAACTTGCCCAAGGTCACACAGCCAATCAGGAGAGCCACAACTTTGGACCCAAGCAGTCAACCTCCAGAATCTAACTCCTCAATCAAGCTAACGGAATAAGAGGAAGGAGACAGGCCCCCCCAGCTGGGTTCTGGTCCTCTTGCCAGGAGTTACCACTGCCCAGGAAGAACTGAGAGGAGTCCACTCCTTCAGGCACCCCCATCACCACTTCCCCCAGCTTGTGTAAGATGCAGCCCCCACTCGCAAATGGTTTAGTGGGGTCCAGCAGAATCAGGTTAGGCCCATGGTGATTCTTCTTTTTTTAAAAAAATACACATTTTTATCTATTTCAGAGAGGAAGAGGAAGGGAGAGAGAGATAAAGACATCAATGATGAGAGAGAATTACTGGTCGGCTACCCCCATGCTCACCCGACACTTGGGATCGAGCCCACAACCTTGGCATGTGCTCTGACCGGGAATCGAAGCGTGACCTCCTGGTTCATAGATCGACACTCAACCAATGAGCCACGATGGCTGGGGTCCATGGTGATTCTTTATTTAACGGGACCAGGAGACATTTGAAGAAACTACCTCTTGGGGTAAGTGACAGCTGCTTTGTGACCGACTATGGTATAACTCTGCACACGGACTATCAGGCAAGTAAACAAAATAATCTGCAATGCTTACCACATATTACTGGGCCTCATTCTCCCTGTTTGCATTGAAAAATGTGGGGAAAACTGGAGGAGGTATTGGTTCAGATCATTTCAAGAAGCCCCTCAGTTCAGATACCTAAGGATTTGATGACTTTAAGCTCTACAAGAACATGAGCCACAAAAGTCCTCTGGCCCCCTAGTTCTGCCATAATGAATGTGGCTCTCCAATAAAACCAACACCACACAGCTGAACTGGGAAAAGCCATTACCTTTTGCTTTTGCCTTTTCCTTGTATGGACTGCATTCTTTTCCTGGATGGAGGGCACCTTTTGACCTGCAGTCACAATCAAATGAAAATGAGGGTACAAAAAGCCTTTCCCGAGAAGAGGACAGGGAAACCAGCTCTGGAAAAAAACACCTAATATTGAACACATGAAGTCTACCTCACAGATGTAACTCAGAACATAACTGGTCAACTAGGGCCTCAAACCTGGCTAGGTTTCCAAAAGAGAGGATTTTGGCAAAAATTAAAGTTAAATGTCTTGAACTGATTGCAGCCTGGCTGGTCACGCCCCTCCACGCCCCTACATAAAGTGCCACTGAAAAGGTGCATCCCAGGTGGCCAATACAGGGAACCGCAGCAGTCCTCACGCCTCCTGTGTCCTCGGAGATGCGTGACAAGAACCACTCCTTATCTTCTGACGATTCCCTCCTCCCTTACCTTCCCTCTGCAGTGTCTCACAAGTTTCTCTCTCTCTCTCACCTCCTTCTCCACGCTCTCCCTGCACAGCACCGACTCCCACACTGGGACGACCACCTGAAGACCTCGGAGCCAGTGTGACTCTCAATCTCCTCCTCCTCCCTGAGCCCCAGGCTGAAATTTCTGTCTAGGCTACATGTCCCGGAAAAGTGCTACATGCTCAGCATGTCCAACAACTAACATGTGAACTGCTCCCCAAACCCAGCACCACTCTTCCTCCTGTGTCCCGCATGCCACTAGACGGCAGATGCCTAAGCTAGAAACCATTTAGTCACCTCTGGTTTCCGTTCCTCCCTCCACCAATCTTGCCCATTCTCCCTTTTAAATTTTATCTCAATACCAGCTCTTTTGATAGGGTCAGAGGCTCATCCATGAGTTACAATAGCCTCCCCATTGGTTTCCTTCTCCCCAGTTTTTGCCCTCTCCCATTTATCCTGAATACTATTCTGATATACAGATCAGGTGAGGTCACTCACCACTTCCTACACAATGAAACTGAACTTCCAAACCTGGCGCACAAGGCCATTCATTATCTGACCCCTACTCTACCCAAACTACCTTCACAACTTATATCCCAGCCATTTCAAACTGCTTCCTGTACCTTATATGGGCACTCTCATACCTCCTCTGGGAATTCCCCTCCCTTTCTTTTCCAGCTAATGAAAACTTATTCACCTTAAAGGCCTGTTGTGTCCTAAGAGAATAGGTAAGCCTTAATAGCTTCCTCTCTACGCCTACGCACCCGGTACATACTTCTATGATCATATTTGTTATCAGCTATTTAATTGGGATCTTCTCTACTAAACTGTGAACTCTGGAAGGGCAACACTGTATTTTAAGTATTTTTATATTTCCCCATTTGTCAGACCACAGACGGGGAAATACAAAAATCTGAGTACCTACTTACTTTAGCAGTTTTAAGTTTCTTATTTTTATTTTCTTCTTCTTCATCTTCTTCTTCTTGCACTTTCATTTCATTCATTACCTTTCGTGCTACAAGAAACAGTTTAACAATGATAATTCTCATGAGAATAAACTTTCATACGTTCACATTTCTTATAGGAAAAAACACTAAAGCAATCTTAGGCTGTAAGCAAATAGACCCAATATAAAGATAATTTTTAAAAAAAGAGGGTTTAGACAAAGGAAACTGTAGTGCTTAAGAAATCCGATATGATGCCCTGTTATGGTCAGCCAGCATTCTAATTAATAAGCGCCAAGCTTGTTTTGTCTTCCTTTCCGTTTAGCCGTCATTATCTGATTTCACCGATAATGCTGTCGGCGAGACTGACAAGGTCCAAATGGAAAGTATAGCGCTTAACATGCTAAGAGTGTAGACTGCCTGGCAGGTGTGGCTCAGTGGTTGAGCATTGACCCAGGAACCAAGAGGTCACGGTTCGATTCCCTGTCAGAGCACAGGACCGGGTTGGGGGGCTCTATCCCCAGTAGGGGACACACAGGAGGCAGCTGATTGATGATGTTTCTCTCTCGTCAATGTTTCTATCTCCCTCTCCCTCTCCCTTCCTCACTCTCAAATCAATAAAAACATTAAAAAAATAAAAATAAAAAGAGCCCTCGCTGGTTTGGCTCAATGGATAGTGTTGGCCTGCAGATCCAAAGTGTCCTTCCTGGGTTCGATTCCGGTTAAGGGCATGTACCTCGGTTGCAGGCTCCTCCTGGGCCCCAGCCTTAGTCCGGCACATGCAGGAGGCAACCAATCAATGTGTTTCTCTCACATCAATATTTCTCTGTCTTTCCCTCTTCCACTCTCCCTAAAAATCAATGGAAAGATATCCTCGGGTGAGGATTAAAAAAAAAGAGTGTAGACTGTGTAATCGGACAGACATGAGCTTGAGACCTGGCCTCACCAATAACTTGATCACATGGCTTCATGGTGGCTCCTCAGTTTCCTTATCTAAAAAAGGCAGTGGTCACTTTATAGGGCTATCATGAGACCTGGAATGTGTGCTCCATAAGAACAAGGTCTTTGTTACTTTTATTTGGTGTTCCCAGGGTGGGCATACGTGTGGGTCACTGAATCTAGTAACATGAAACTAACGTGCTGAGAAAGTTAATCCTTTAAAGTTCTCTCTCAACCCTCTGATCAGGGAGAGCTGCAGCTGGTATGGCCCCATCCTGTAACACTTCTGTAAATCTTGCTAACTTCTCCAACTCAGGGGAAGCAAGCAGACAACATGTTTGGTTTCCAGCACAACTTTTTTTTTTTTAAATGTATATTGATTTCAGAGAGGAAGGGAGATGGAAAAAGAGAGAGAAACATCAATGATGAGAGAGAATCACTGTTCGGCTGCCTCCTGCACATCCCCTAATGGGGATCAAGCCTGCAACCCAGGCATGTGCCTTGGCCGGAATTGAACCTAGAACCCTTCAGTTTGCAGGCCGATGCTCTATCCACTGAGCCAAACCAGCTAGGGCACAACTTTTGTTTTTATCCTTTCACTTTCACTCATACATCAGTCTGGGGAGTTTGGTTAGTATCATTCTTGCATATAATTAACTGAATGCAGCTGCAAAAATCACATTTTTTTATTTACAAGACTGAGGATCAGACATGAGAGGGAAGAGGCTCCATCAGTGAGGCATCCCTATGCAGCCAGTCAACCACCCTGGGCCTCAGCTCTCTCAGTTCAACAGGGGATTTTGAAAAGTACTCACTTCTGGTAGATTTCAGGGGTGTCTGAATAGCTTTTGCTGTTAGCTTGTTTATTTCTGTGATATCCAGGTCAGCCTGTGATAAAAACAGCCAGAAAACACTAGGCATAGTCCATCGAATATGAGGAACAATATTTTTAAATGAAAAACAATTCTTTTTAAAGCATATCACTTAATACATTTGAAAGATTATGTTAATTATAACACAACAGAATCCCATAAGCCCACCATACCACCCAGGACCCAAAGCATCGACCATAACTTGCTCCTAGGTATCCACTCTTCCCTGTTCCATTTCCTTGTCTTTCCTCCAAAGGTGACCAGTCTTCTAACTCTGTCATTCTCCAGAAATAACTACTACCATCCCATTTGCTTGGAAGAAAGTGTGTGTATATATTTTCACAAATGTATCTGTGCTTAAAATAGTATTTTGTTTAGTTTTGTTTCTGACCACTATTTGTAGTTAATCTCTTTTTATATAATACCCTACTGTGAGTCTATCATAGTGGATTTGTCTAATCTCTTGTCCAGTCTTTTGCTATCACAAACACTGCTTTGAACTGTCAGACATATACGTCCAAGTTTGCTCTTGGCTATATACGTAGAGACAGGGCATTATAGGGCTATAGGGTACACAAATGTTCAGCCTTGACATTATGCCAAATCATTTTCCAACGTGGTTATACTTGTTTACATTCCATCAGCAACCAATACAAGATCAAAATGACCCACATTGGATAACACCTGGTGCTATGTCAGACTTCTCATTTTCCTCTTTTTAAGTCTAGGTTTTCCACTGTGATCGTGGGTCCTTCAAAAAGGCTTCCAGTCGCCCTTTTAATTAAACTTCTTCCCAATGGTGGCTACCGATATGTAGGAGACTAGTCAAGAGCAGGCATGATTCGTAGGCTTCTCCTTGTAGGGCATGTGTAACTATCAGAATAGTTGCCATAGGCCATGAGTGAAAAGGTTTCATCTCTGGGTTGGTAGGGACTTCATGGAGTACTCAGAGAAGGATTCTGGGGCTGTCCAGGCTTAGCAAGAAACAGTGCTGTAGTAGGTTAGTGATGTCTGATGGTTGATGGTATGGAAAGTGCTGGCCAGCTTTCTGCCATCTCTATAGCCAGCTGGCATGTTATGAAGGGATCATTGGTGGCAGGACATCATTACCTAACATGCAGAAGAGTTAACTGATATCCATGTTTACACGGTTGGCCAGTGGATGGCACTAGAACTTGGACTTCAGGGTCCCCACTAGTCTCTGATAAGAGAGGCTCCCTGTGCCTAAGATTTATACAAATAACATGGTTTAGGCTGAATACCTGCTTTCCTTCTGGAAGTCTGGAATTTTGGTCTTGCTAGGCAGAAGATGTGACCGCCCCTAATGAAACCCTGCACATTAAGTCTCTAAGGAGCTTTTCTGGTAGGTAAGGTGCTGAATTAAGCATGTCCTGTGTGTCTCCATTGGGAGAGGACTCTTGGGAGCCTGAGCCTGGTTTCCTCTGGACTTTGCCCCATGCATCTTTCCCTTTGCTGATCTGCTTTGAATCCTTCCACTGTAATAAATCATAGCACAGTAATCCTTTCACTGTAAGGACGCCACCCCAATTCACGGTTTCACTTTCTGCAACTTTAGTTAACTTGCAGTCAACCTGCAAAATATTAAATGGAAAATTCCAGAAATAACCCACGAGTTCTGAATTGCATGCTGTTCTGAGTAGGTGATGAAATCTTGCATCGTCTAGCTGTGTACTTTATCTAGCGTTTCCATGCTGTGTATATGCTACCTACCCATTAGTCCTTCAGTACCCATCTGGCCCCAAGCATAAGAGTAGTGATGCGGGCAAGTCTGGATATGCCAAAAAGAACTGGAAAGTGCTTCATTAAGTGAAAAGGCGATATAGTACAGTAAGCTATTTTGAGAGAGATCACATTCACATAACTATTATTAAAGTATATTATCATAATTGTCCTATTGTATTATTAATTTCTCACTGTGCCTAATTTATACATTAAACTTTATCATAGGTACCTATGTACAGATAAAGTCCCCTGTGGAACCTCTTCCATAGTAAGCATCGTTGGTTGGATGTGTGAACAGACCCAACTTACAGTTCCAAAACAGGCCAAGCACTTACCGTTGCTGCCTCCTCCAGGGCCTGCTTGTTTCCTCCAAGGGCTTGAAAAAGAACATTTTGTTTAGTTACTATCAGTTTAAGTACAAATCATCTTCCCATGATGAGCTACCTTTCTAAAACGGGACCAGAGTAAGCCCTTGCTCCAACAATTTGAGGACCTTCATAATCTAGTCTAATCTTTCTCCAAGCTTGACTTGTCCCCCTCATGACCTAGTCTATGTTCTACCAAACTAAGAAGTTCCTGTTAGTTCCCAAATGTGCCACTCTTTTCTGACTCAGTGCCCTGGTATTATTTCTTGTGCCCAAAATATTCCTCTGCACCCAACAAATTTCTAACTCATCCTTTGAAACTGAGCTCAAACCCAAAACTCTGCTTGTTTGGCTATGACAGCAGATTGCTGCTAAGTGCTGTGTTAGTTGTTCATCCTCACCCTACCCAACAATCACTCAAAGCCCCGCTCCTCCCCCCCCCCCCGCCCATCTTGAACTGAATTCCTTGAGGACAGAGATAATATCCAGTTTCTGGCAAAACGTGCCATAAAGTAGGTATGTAGTTAATGTGTGTTGAATGAAGAGGTCTGTGCAAGGTTAGATGTAGAATAAAAAGTTATGTTAGGTCTTCCTGCTAGAAACTCTCAAGGAATCCTGTATGACAGTTAAGAACTTAGGGTTTGGAACCAGAAGACGCCTACATTCAAATAAACTCTGCACTAACCAGCTCATGAGATCTTGAGCAAAGCAACCAATCTTTCTGTGCCTTAATCTTGTCATCTATAAAACAGGGGTAATTTTAATAATACATTTTTTATGAGGATAAAATTAGTTAAAACAGCGAGTCCTTGAATAATAGTTTTAATTCAACATCTCTTCATTGGGGTTGATACATGTTCAATGAATATTTGTAGAAATGTGCAAACAAATGGATTAATAAGCAAAAGGGCAAGCCAAAAGGATCATTAAAAGTCTACTTTCTAAGGAAACCATGCATTTCTATCTCAGAAGGAGGGTACATACTGGGTAATTAATAATAACCCTCTGGCCCAGAGGCCTTAAGGTATTATATGGCCTTTTAGAGAAAACATTTGACTACCTGCAGGGGGAGATGATGGTAAGTGCTAAGGAGATTAAATCTGCAGCTTTTTTTTTTTTTAAATCCTCACCCCAGGATATTTCTTCCATTGATCTTTAGAGTGCGAGGGAGAGGAGAAGGGAGGAAGGCGGAGGAGAGAGAGAAAGAAACACTGATGTAAGAGAGAGACAACCATTGGTCCCACCCCATCCCGTGCACAGGCTGACGCTTTAACCACGGAGCCCCCCCGGGCGGGGCAAACCTTCTACTTCCTGCAGTGATCACAGAGGACCTAACTAAGGTGAAGGTGGTTGGGTGAGCAGCGGGGTCCAGGGCGAGGCCCGCGGACACTCCAGCGGCGCTTACCGAAGTAGTCGAGGCAGTTCATCTCGCGCAGCGCCTTGGGGAGCCGCAGGATCTCTATGTTGTACAAGTTATCCATCTCCTTGAGGATGTTCAGCCCGTCAGACAGAATTTGCTTGGATCGTATTTGCACTGCGATAGAGCAAAGTCGACAAACCGGGGTCCCCGGTGGGTGAATGGAGCCTGGCACCCGTGCTGCCCGCGGCCAATCCGCCAGCACCCCGCGATCGCCCCGTAGCCGCGACAACCGGGGCTCTGTCCTTACCTTCACGGTCGAAGTCCTTAAGAAAGGAGGCAAGCTTCCGGTTCCGTAACAAGTTGGTTCTGGTCACCCGACGGCTGCCCTTCCTAGCCGGTGCCATGGCGCCTCAGTGGCGGCTGCGGGGAGCGGGGAACCGAGCCCCAAGGGGTTAGAGGCGGAGACTGGGGAGGGAAAGTAGGGGGCCGCGAAGGTGCAGGAGAGGGCGGACGCGCGTCCCAAAGGGTTCGTGGAGGGGGTTGACCTTCGGGGCCTGAGTGTAAAGCAGTCGCGAGGAACGTACCTGCGGATCCCCAACAAGGGAAACCTCGCCGCTCAAACAGCAAGGGAGCGGTTCTGGGGCTACCAAGACGTGCGACCGCCGTCACGAAATTCAAACTGCCACAGGCTGACGAATGAGAAGTCGCGGTCTTAGAAGGCGGGTCCACGACACCCAACCACAAAGAAGCTCTGTGTCGGCCGCCGGCTCACAGGTAGGACTACAATTCCCAGAAAGCATTGCGGTATTACAGCATATTTTTACGACTTAACTGCGTAGCGGACCATGCTCAAGAGGAACTGCGGGCGTAGGCCAGCGGCTGCGGCGGATCCTCAAAATTGAACAGCCTCTTTAAGCTTTTGAGTTTTCCCGCTGGTTTAAGGGAAGCGACCGGCCGTTTAAAAGACAAGAGACAAGATTCCGGAAGCACAGCCGGTCTGGCGCTGGGGCGGCCGGACTTGGGTCCCAGGAATCCGCAGTCTGCAGCCCCGTCAGATCCTCCTAGGGACAGTCGGGGAAACCCTTCCCGAGTGGCGAGACCAGCGACCCGCCTCCCGAGAGTCCCTCGAAAGGTAAGCCAGCGCCTCGCGCCAGGAGCTCCTGTCGGAGGGGATAGACAGCCCTACCTGAAACTCATCTGGGAACGGAAATAACTCCCACCCTTGACCCAGTATTTCCCCTACCGACTTGGGACCCGAATGCTGTTTTTTTCCCCCCGCAACAGATGACTCACGACGGGCCTTTGCTGGCTGTGCAGGAGGCCCTGAAGAAGTGCTTTCCTGTGGTGGAGGAGCAGCAGGGCCTGTGGCAGAGCACCCTGAGGGACTGCCCGCCCCTCCTGGCCTCCCTCAGCAACCTGGCAGAGCAGCTGCAGGCGGCGCAGAACCTGCGGTTTGAGGATGTGCCGGCGCTCCGGGCCTTCCCGGGTTTAAAGGAGAGGCTGAGGCGCAAGCAGCTGGAGGCCGGTGACACTGTCCTGGACAAGCTGGGAGAGAGGCTGTAAGAGAAGAGGCTCCTTGGCGCTCTTGGCGGAAAGATGTTAAAACCGGGTGGTCCCTAAGTCGCTAGGCTCAGTCAGGAAGGTGTTTTCTTCCTTACTGGAGAGCATGGCATTTGGAGGTGCCTCAGCCTTGCCTTCTTTGCATCTGTTGCAGGGACCTCTGTCAGAAAACCATCTTCGGGCATTTCCCTGGTCAGAGGCCAGGTGTGGCCGCGGTGGACTTAGTAGAAGTTAAACAAGTAAAATAGAGAAGCAGTGGAGAATGCCGATTAGCTCTCTTCTGTAGTTTCCTTTGGCAAAAAGCAATGAGGATCTACCGTGGACCCTTGAACAACACTTGGGGTTAGGGATGACGTCCAGTGCCATGGAAAATCTACGTATAACTACAGTTGGCCCTCCCCGTACATGGGTTCCCGACTGCAGAGTTAACCGTTGAACAATGCAGGTTTGAGCTGTGCTGGTCAATTGAAAAAAATCCCCATATAAGTAGACCTGCACAGTGAAAGCCCATATTGTTTATGGGTCAGTTGTATGTCGTGAACTTGGAGGGTGTCAGAGATAAGGGTGTTACATACATTATTGCATACATTTTTTTCAGCACCTCTGTGTCTTAACCTCACTTAATCCCATTTTGCAGGTGAGGAAACTGAGGCTCAAACAGATTGCCTCTAGTAAATAACAAAGCTAGTAAATAACAAAGCTGGGGTTCTCACCCAAGTGTGCCTGAACCACCACTTTGTTCTGCTGTGCATTGGTGTCTGCAACCAGGAGTAGCACATCTGTCAACCCTTACTATGCCTGATGTTAGACTACCTTAGTTACAGGTTATGAGGGTAGAGAAAAGACAGGGCACATGTGGCCTTTCCTTGACCAGAACAGAAGATGGTTCTACCTAGTGTATAGAGTATATGCCATAGACTAATACGAAACTGTCAAAAATAAGGTCCTTCTTTGTATTCATTTGTACAAAATACATTTATTAAGCACCAGTGGGATGCCAAGCACAAAGTTCTGGGACTACAACAGTGAACTGGATTTAACTCCTTAGTTGAGTAGAAGAGATAGTCAATTAAACGTTATGTCATGGTATAGTCTAAGAAAATGAATTTTTATTTTAATTGTTTACTTGTGTGTGTGGATATTGGGCTGTTATTTTAAGTCTACTTTAAAATTATGGGTCATGGTCAAACATTTTTGAAGGCCACAATTCCAAGCTAAGGAATGCCTTGTCCTTTAGAAAGTTGTAAACTTTGCCTTGGTGGCTGGGCCCCTTGGAGTCACCAATGGAGTAATAACAATATTTACCACAAGCTGGGAACTTCTCTCAGCATTTTCTGTGCATCATTGCATTTCATCTAAACAATAACCCTTTTTATTCATTCAACAAGTGTTTGTTCTATGTGCCAGTCTCAGTGTTCAAGGTACTTAGGATGCGCAGTGAGCAAAACAGACTGGCTTTATATGAGAGAGAAAAATTAACTTTCCTAAGACCACATTAGTCTGTGTGCACTGCAAGCCTATACTTTTACCATTCAAGAATTTACTAGGATGGGGCTGGGCAACATCTGGATAGTTCTGGTGTGTTGCTTCAGTTGCCTCTTACTCCCTTTTCACATTCATGTGTGAGCAGTTGCTTTTCTTATACAGTTTTATGGCAGCCTCAGACAGGCCCCTTGGTCATTACTTTCTTTGAAAGCCATGTAACGCATGTATCTTCTCCATCTTTAAGTAAATTCTTAATTCTTGAGCCACCCCTACCTCCAATCTCCTTACACAAGTGGGTGTCATTTGGAGGCAGTTTTTCCCCATTGGGACATTTGGCAATACCTGGAGACATTATTGATTGTCACAGCTTGGAGAGAGTGGGGGCATGGTTTGGTCCTGCCATCTAGTGGGTAGAGGCCAGGGATGATGCTGAATATCCTACAGTACACAGGGCAGCACTCCTCCATAAAGAATCATGTGGCCCAAATGTCAGTGTGCCAACGGCGAGGAACCCGGTCTTCTGCCTTTCTCATGATAATGCCTAATAACAGACCCTTTCCCCCAGAGCTACCCTCCTCAAGGTGCGTGACACTGTCAGCAGCCACGTGGGACAAGTGCTTCAGGTCTATGAGCAGCACGCAGACGCGATCGGCATCGACGCTGTCCTGCAGGCTTCGGCGGTGAGCCCCCCTGTGGCTGACATGTTGGAATGGCTACAAGATATTGAGAGACATTATCGAAGTTCGTATCCTTTGCACACATTTCAAATAGTATCCAGGGCTGTTCCAGGAAGTTTTTTTTTTCTTTTTCTGTTTTTTAACCCTCACCTGAGGATATTTTTCCATTGATTTTTATTTTTTTATTTTTCCCATTGATTTTTAGAGAGAGGGAAAGACAGAGAGAAATATCGATGTGAGAGAAACATCGATTGGTTGCCTTCAGGAGCCTGCAACCGAGGTACGTGCCTTTGACCGGAATTGAATCTGGGACTCTTCGGTCCACAGGCTGATGCTCTATCCACTGAGCCAAACCAGCTATGGCCCAGGAAGTCTTTTAATTTAATTTTTCACGGAATTACAACATTGTATAGTATGGGTCAGTTCTCTTTGGTTCCTGAACTTTGGTTCTTCCTACAATTATTTCTCAACTCATTTATTGAGTAGCTATTACCTGCCAGGCATTTTTCTAGTTTCTGAGCATTAAAAAAGGAAAACATATAGAATGTCAGATGGTGATGAGTGCTATGGAGAAAAATAAAGCAGAGAAAGTGAGGGCTGAGGGTGAGGTTGTGATTTTAAATAGGATGGGCAGGGCAGGCCTCACTGAGAAAGTGACGCCTGAGAGAAGACATCAAGTGCAAAGGCCCTGAAGTGAGAGCATGCCTGAATGTTCAGGAAATAGCAAGGAAGCCAGTGTGCTTAGAGCAAAGAGGGGAAGCCTAACAGGAGAGGGGCTAGATCTTGTAGGGCCTTGAGGTCTCTGAAAGGATTTTGGCTGTCACTTTGAATGAGATGGAAAGCTATTAGAAGGTTTTTACATAAGCAAACCTGTTTTAAACAAAGCCACCCTGGCTTTATTCTGAGGAAAGACTTGGGATGGTGTGGAGCAAGGGTAGAAGCGGAAAGATCATTCAGTTGGATGGCCTTTTTTTCTTGATTCTTGCCTGATACACTGACTTAAATGTCTACCTTCATTTGAATAACTCCCAAATCCAAGCTTTCTTTAGATGCCTCCAACTGGATTGCTTATAGACCTGCACACTCAGATTTAGAATTGAGCTCCTCTATCTAGCCCTCACATTCTACTTCCTTTTCCTTTAGTTGTAGAATCAACTGTGTATAATCACCCACTCTGAAGACTTAAGCAGTATCTTCCCCCTTTCCCACTGTTTTCTTTTTCAATTCCAGCAGCAACATGGACAGTAGGAGCTGCAGCTGCAGCTAACATTACTGAGCACTTATTATGTGCCAGGTAGTGCTCTGAGCATGTTTACACAGTCACCTGTCAAATCCTTTTAACCTGTTTCCCTGGTGTGCGTTTTATATATTGTTTCTCTATCCGCATTGCCTCTTCCATGGTTTCTTACCTCTCACTTGGACTTTTAATCACATGCAGCCTCTTGCTTCTGTCTCTAGCTTCTTTCCCTGTAAGCCATTCCCAAACGAGTGACCTCACCCCACATTTCTTCAGGAGGTCGAATTTTGATCCTATTGCGTGTGTAGGAGTTTTTAGTAGCTCCTGTTGGGAGGCGGGCAAAATGCAGAATCTCCACGCTGGGCTGCAATGCTCTTTGTGTTCTGGCTCAACCACCTTTCCTGCTACTCGACACATTGTTCCATGCCAGCCACGCTGGAAGGTTTACTTGTCTCTGAGTCCGTCCCAGACTTCCCCATCTCCGTGCCTTTGCTTATGCGTTTCCTGCCAGCTGGAATCTTCCTGGTGCGTCTAACCTGGATGAATTCATCCTCGCACTTCCTGTGACTTTTACCTCATGTGTCACTTAGATTCTTTCTCCTCCGTTTCTGATGTTTCCTCGCCGTGGCGAGGTCCTGGACTTCAGGGCAGTGTTCCACTTCTCTGTACCTGAGCGCAGAGCCACGTGAGTGAAGCGGTGCCCCGTGAAGATGGGTAGCGTGGGCCAGTCCTGCCGGTGGAAAATTTCACGATAGCTGCACTTTCACTTTTATGTGCTCTCTAGCTCTCTCCAGGTATTTTCTCCTTCAATATATTTCCTTTTCTTTTTGAGCGGTCCTTAACTTCCAGGAAGGTATCTGAAGAGAAAGTACCTCCTGTCCTCAATCCATTGGGGAGACTTGGCAAGCATCCAAGCTTTGCCCACAGCCTGGGACCGGATTTCGGAAGATGAACACCAAGACTTGGTACCAGGTACTGGTTTTGGCTTACTCCTTCATGACTCCCTCTCCTCCATTCTGTCCCCGTGTCTCGCTTCTTTGGCAGCATTGTAGAGGTGCCCTCACAGTGCCTCTGTCTCTCCTGTCAACCTGGAGAGGTGGTATGTCATGGTTCTCTCTTCCTATTCCAGACATCCTACTGAATGTTTCCTTCTTCCTGGAAGAGTAAGGAAGCCATGTGTTTATCTGGAGACCAGAGGGACACAGTTGAAGACCAACAGTGCTGCACTCTGCTATTTCTTAAGAAATATCGATATTGCAACCGGGCTTATTTGAAAAATGGCCTACAGCCTAAGGACTGGCTCTTGGGAGAATTGTTGGGGCTTCTCCCTGCCAGGTCACGGCTGAGGGTATGTGGGCCACACCTCGCTCTTTCCTAAGGCTCAGGGGAGTGGGTGGAGGCAGAGAGATGCAGGAGAGGCACCGAAGAACACCCAGGACAGAAGCTGCAGCCACAGAAGTGGTAAGGAAGGAAGGACAGATAGAGAGTGGCACCGCCGTTGGCATCATCCAAAGCTCTGAGCCTGGTTGGCACCAAGTCCTGGTTTGGTGTATTTGTGTTCGTACCTGATTCTTTGAAGAACTAGCAAGTGACTTCGATGATTTAAAGAAATAAGGGTGATGCTGACAGAAAACAGTAATTGTTTTCCAAGTGCAATATAGCTCCTTATGAAGCCAGTTTCAATTCCCAGAGCCTACCACCAGGGGGAGGTGGTGCAGCATGAATGATTCTGAGTGCTATCCTTCGTTGCTTACTATGTGAGAGTAACTGGGGATAGTGGGACTCCTACAATGATGAGTTTTATGACCAATGCTGGCAACTGACTTGGCACATTCCTCTGATCTTAGAATAGCTTCAGGGGTGGGGGAACCCCAGCCCAGAGTCAGTGATCAGGTTTTAATATGTGTTTTCGTCACAGAGATGAAAAAGAGCTGAGAAAGGTTTGCAGCGCAACCAGAGAAAGATCTAAATCCATGTTTCTCAAGCTTTAATGTGCATATAAGTCCCTGGTGTCTTGTTAAAATTTAGACTCAGATTCTGTAGTTCTGGGGTGAGGTTCTAGATTCTGGATTTCTAACGAGGTTCCAGGTAATGTTGATGCTGATGATCCAGGGACAAGACTAAGTTGAGATTTGAATTGTAATACGGTAATAAAAGTGTTGTGTTGGAGCTAAAAACAGAATGCTGTGGGAGAAGAGAGGCGATACCTCATTGTGAGAAGACTTCATAGTGACAGCTCAATTGGGCTTGAGGCTCATTTTACCTGGGGCTAGGAGAGGACTTCAGGGCATTCCATGCACAGGGGACGAGCTAAGCAAAGTGCTGTGTTCCAAGTGCTGTGCTTGTTGCTTTATACAAAATATATATTGATTGAAAAGTTCTCCCCCAGTTACTCAGTCCCTTTCCTCGAGGCAGCCAGTGTTTAATGATTCTGGCATATCCTCCCAAAAATACTCCTTGCTTATATAAGTGCAGTGGTGGGTAACCTCTAAGACAACCCAGAACAATCTCATGCCCGTGTACATCTCTTCCCCGTCAGTGTGGGCCGGACTTCCAGGTTTGCTTCTAGGGAATAGAATACTGCAGACATGGTTGGATGTCACTTCTGAAACTAAATTATGAAAAAGACTGCAACTTCCATCTTGGGTGATGTCTCCCCCTCTCTTGGATCCCTCATCCTGGGGCAAGTCAGCTGCGATGCTGGGGGCAACCTGTGGAGAGCCCAGGTGAGAGACTGAAGCCTGCCAGCTACCACCGGAGTGAGCTTAGAAGCAGATCCTCTCCCTCAGGTGAGACCACAGCCCAGCTAACTGCTTGAAGACCCTCATGAGGACCACGCCAGAGGCAAGCAGCTAAGCTGTGCCCAGATTCCTGACCCATGGGAACAGATAATAAATGTCTTACGTCATTAAGTTTTGGGTTCCACAGCAATTGTTCACAAATACAACAAGCAAATATGTTTATGTGTCTTCTCCATAATTTTACACAAATAATAAAGTATAGGCCCAGTTTTGTGCCTTGTTTTTTCTAAAGCAGTTGCAGAGTTTTCTGTTGTGTGGGCGTACCATAATTTATTTAGCCCCTGACTCATGGATGAGTAGGCTGCCTACAGTCTTAATGTGGGTTAGGTATGAGCAACCCTCCCTCCACTCCCCCCTGCTCATGATGCTTTTTTCCAATTAGCTGATCCCATCCCACCCACTCAGCCCCAATAAAAAGAACTCTGTTGGTATTTTTACTGGAATCATATTACATTTAGAAACTAATTTAGGGAGAATCATCATAGTGGGAGTCCTAACACTCCTCCAACCATGCCACTGGCTTTGGGTCGAGAGAGCAAATGTGAGTTCTTTTCTGTTTCCCTCCACAGCTGGGAAAATAGGCTCTGAGTTCAGAACGCATTCCCTGTCAGTGATACAGTCCGTTGGGATGAAATGAATTTAGGTTTCTTTCTTTCCTGTCTCTACCCTATCCCCATTTAGACATCAACCTCAAGACTGTTCTCTCAGGCAGAGTAGGGATTTTCAAAGTCAGCAGGATCCTAGCTCAGAGGAGGACTTCTCCCCACCCAAGGGGAGTCCAGGCTTTATAGTGATTGTATTATGTTTGATTTTAATCTGGATGATAGGGGCCAGGAACCGTATGTGACTTGTTCAAACATTAGGTGTTAGTAATTCCTTCTTCCCATGGAGCAGCAGGCTCAGGGATGAGAGTGCATTGATAATCAGCTCAGGGAAGTCTTGCTGAATTGCAAGTGACCCAGACCCGGGTTCAAGTCTCAGTGCAGGTGACCTTGAGTGAGTCATTTCCCCTCCAAGTTTCAGTTTCTTCATCTGTATAATGGAGATGATGATATATGTCCTCACAGCGTTGTACATTTTAAGTGAGAGGAGGTATATGAGGGCTTTTGGTAAATTCATGAACATTTAAGGGGTTGAAATTCACTTGAAATTTATTGGTCACCTACCAAGTGCATAGCTCTGCTGTGGAACAGGTATGCTTGAGAGACGGTGTTTTCCGCGCATAGCGTGTCAGTGACTTGCCAGAATTTGCACCAGGTTCTGGTGAGAGGGGTCTTTCCCTTGCACCACTGTTTCCTCCTTGCCACAGAAGCAAAAGCATCCCTGACGCCTCCTCAGCGAGGACAACAGCCCTGCACAGGACGTGGTTCCTCCAAACAGCAGAGGTAAGTGCAATGCTTCCCCGTCTGGCGTGCCAGTGGCACAGGGCATCCAAGGCGCTGGGCAGCTGCAACCTTGCCAGTAACCCTCCCTTCTGGTCCCCTAGCCAGGAGGACTGGAGTGAATCCTGGGCTATCTGCCAGAGTCTTACACGTTTGTTCTTTATGCCAGGGGCTGGGAAGAGAGAGCCAGTGGGGGTGTGTGGGGAGTTGGGGGAGGCTGCCGCTTCCAGGCACTCTCCCTCCTCCCGAAATTCCTGGAAGGCTCCTTCTTGGTTTCTACGTCGTGCAAAGGAAAGTCATCTTTTCTGAGCCCCAGAGATTCTGACCCAGTATGTGCGGGGAGGGTCTAGGTGTGTCAGCCTTCTTACCAAGTAGGCCTCGTTTTCTTTAAGAAATAACCTTAATCTTGAGAAAAAGAAGCAGCTCAGAGAGAGAGAGCTGGCAGAGTAGCCACAAGAATTGCCCTTCTCTGGGGAAGAAACTAGCCTTAATAACTTCCTCATTGCCTGCTTCTTCCCTGTTGGTTCTCAACACCCAGCTTGTCTTCAAGTCCAACAGACACATCAGCTCTGTCCACACCCCCCACCTCCATGCATTTGGAGTGGGGTAGGAGCAACTTATGTATATGGTGCCTTGTAGCTGGCCACATCTGTATTTACTCATTCAGAGGCCTCCCGCGTGCCCAGCACAGAACCGATGACCAGTGATACAAAGTTAAAAGAGAGGCACACAGTTGAGTGGGCCAGACAGATCCGTAAGCCCATGGTGTACAGGGAATGCAGTGGATGAAGAGTGACTGATTCTTTCTGTGGTTTTTTGTGGGAGGTAAGAAAGGGAAATGTAAGAGCAGGCCCCCAGCAACTTCATTTCGGTGGGAATCTTTCCCCTGGTTTGTACCAGAGGAAAGTGATGGGGGAGGGCATCAGCAGGGCCGGACGGCCATCCTGTGGGCTGGGAGCCACCCTCCGTGCTCAGGCTCTGCTCTTCCTGGTTCAGACGTGTGCAGTAGTACTCAATTTGCATAGAGAGCCCAGACTAATAAATCCTCCATTCAATTGCAGTCCCCACAGTGCGTTTATAGGCAGCAGCTGACTTTTATCAGCTAGTTTGTTCTTTCATATAAGAGTTTTATGAGGGTCTCCTGAGCTGGCTCATAACGTGATGAAATGTCTGCAAAACTCAACCATAAATCCCTGGCACCTGCCAAGCGGAGGATGCTGTTTTCCAGGCACATTTTGTCCAGCTGGCGGCTCTGTCCCCTTGCCCAGTTTGCATTTTTGCACTTGTCCCTTTAAACTTGAATTTGTTTTTCAACTCTCTGCGGCCTCTTTAAAGGCAACTGAGAAATGAGGGGCAGGAATAAGGAACTAGAAAGTTACGTCTGTGCTAAAAATTACCTCTGGCTTATGTTGCCCTGAAAGCTGGTTTGGATCCTTCCTGTGCAAGGGAGACGTAAGGCTTCCCAGCCACACGAACCCCCGGGGGGGGGGGGGCGTGTGGTGCAGAGGGGGCTGAAGGACAGTGCCAGCCCAGCCTGTTCTTAATTCCTTTCTGGGGCATCACCTTTGGTTCTTGCCAAAGGGCCCTATCCTAGGTTGTCTGGTCTGTAAATTAAAGAAACCGCTCCAGAAGCCCTTTCCCACATGGTCTCTAAGCAGGAAACCTTTCCCCAGCATTTCGAGCTCCCCAAGCTGGAGATGAAATTTAAATGCCCTTCCTCCTCCAAATAAGGGAAGACCTGGACACTCTGAGGATGCTGGTTGGCCTGAGGTGTTCTGGTGACTTGGGAAAGCTGCAGGCGCCTCAGTGGAGCGTGCTATCCGTTTAGGAAATGTTTGTTTATTCACCTGTGTGTCAACAGGTTCTCTCTTTTGGTCAGGAGACCTCTTGGTCAGAAGGAGACCCCTGTGGCTGCCCTTCATGTGGCCTCATCCTTCGCTCACTTTCCCTGGACCCCACTTCAGGGTGGCTTCATGGGTATGCGACCTTCGCTTACAAGGGTCCCCAGCTTGGCCTAATGCTCTGCTGTCACCCTCTTGAAACTCTTCATAGTTTTTTTAACAAGAGGCTGGGTTTTCATTTGCATAGAACCCTGCAAATTATGTCTCTGGTCCTACTGCAAGTAGCTTCCCCAGAACTGTAGACAGATCCTCTCTCCTAAGTCCAAGTTTAGGCCTGCACAAAGCAGGTTACATTGTTGTTGTTGTTTTAAAATGTCTTTATTGATTTTGGACAAAGACGAAGGGAGAGGGGGAGCATGCGAGAGAGAAACATTGATCAGCTGCCTCCTGCATATCCCTACTGCGGATGGAGCCCGCAACCCGGGCATGTGCCCTGACTGGGAATTCAATCTGCAACCTTTTGGTACATGGGCTGACGCTCAACCCACTGAGCAACACCAGCCAGGGCTGTTGTTTAATGAGGAATCTGGCCTTGCCCTACTCCCAAAGGCTCCTGCTACCCAGTCTTCTGGTTACAGCCAACCTCTACCAATCTCTATCACATGACAGTATCTAACTGCCCTTCCAATACCAGCTCCTTAAGTGTCCTCACCAGCTCCTTGCCCCTTATCACCTTTCACAAGAGACTTCTAGTTAACGCATTCCACCAGGAGGAAGCACCTACTCCTGTGGAGGGGCTGGGGTCTAGGAGCTGGGCCGGTGATGGAAGGGAAACATGACAGGAGTGGACCCCAACCCAATGACAAAGAGCCTCAGACCAGACTAAGCAGAGTATCCCTCCCTACCCCAGCCCCGCCTGGCCCGGGCTCCCAGATCCACCCAGCATTGCCACACCAGCGGAAATGGTGGTTGCTGTCCCAGCCAAACCCTGGGCCAGTGGCGACAGACAGCCCCAACTGGGCCCAGCAACCACATCAAGGGCACAGCTCCACCCTCCTATTTGCACCCCCTCCAACCTCAGGCTTCCTTGCCTCTCTCTTTCCCAGAGAACCCATCTTATAACCCCTGCTTGGGGCCAGGGTCAACCGTGGGTCTCCGTGGCTGCCGCTGAATGGTGGGGAAGGTTCTGGATAGGGAGTCGGGACATCTACCATCACCCCTGTGGGATCTAAGCAGGTGGCTTGACCTCTCTGGGCCCAGGGTCGTCATGGAATAAGCAAACACAAAGCGGGGTGATAGGCAACAGTTTCAACTTCATAAAGGCCACTGCCAGTTAAAGTGGGTTAAAGTATGTGAAAGAATGTTAAGCCCTGTCATACAAATTTAAGTAAATTTCCTCTGAGAAGCAGCAGGATGTAATGGAAAGAATAATTTGGGAGCCACTAAGAATAATGATATAATTACTATTTATTGAGCAGTTTCTCTGCTTCATGCCTATGTCTAGTGCTTTTTATTTTTTAATTGATTTTTTTTTTTTTAGAGAGAGAGGAAGTAAGAGAAACATTGATGTGAGAGTGTGTGGGAACCCAAATCAGAGTACGCCAGATGTTCAAGGCCAATTAGCCACACACATGTGCAAAGGCAATGACACAACTGGATGCACTGTGCAGGCGTACCTGTCTATAACCCACATGTTATCACTGTTGAGCAAGAAGCCTGGTGTCTAAGTTGGTATAAAGATGTGTTACTGACCAGCTGGTGCGTGGCTGCTTTGTAGGGCTACTTTGAAGAGCTGTTTTGTCTAAGAGCTCCTGTAGTAGCAATAGCTACTTAGTCTGCAATAAAGTCTCTCCTATATGTCAACGACTCCTCATGTCTTCTTTCAGTGCCCGGCGTCCAAGGAGGTCAAGTGCCTGGTCGTGGGCCTTGCACCTGACAGTGAAATATCAATTGGCTGTTTTCTGCATGCCCCCTATTGGGGATGGAGCCACCAATCTTTTGGTGTATGAGATGATGCCCAACCAACTGAGCCACACTGGCCAGGGCTGTATAGTGTTTTCTATCCATTACAACAACCCTGTGAGGCAGGTACTATTTCCCGAGTTTTACAGGTAATGACACTGATTCACGAAGATCACATAGCTGGTCTGAGATTTAAATTGTTGATGAACTCTATCTAGCTCCAATCTACTGCACAGTCGTCTGAGACAGGGCTGGCTAGGTGTCCTCAGTCAAGTCACCTAACCCCTGGGTGCCCCATTTCCTCCTCTGTGCAATGAAGACCATCATCTCCTTGTGACAGCCTCCGGAGTGAAAGAGCCCCGTGTGTAGACCCTGGGCGCAGTGCTGGTGCATTTCCTCCCACTGGCAGCCCTGGCCTCGAGAGCGTCTTCGGGTTGGTGGGGACTGACTTCATGGGGGAGCCGTGGTTCCCTGAAGTTTCCTGTGACACTTGGCTACACTTCAGAGGCAAGGCCAGGGATGTGAGCCTCCTGCTTGCCCAAGGCAGTCTGGAGACCTGTCTCATTTCTAGCTCTACTGAAATCACCATCATTCTCAGCCAGTCACCCAAGCCCCAGAATTCCTGGGTGGAAGAGCCGCCATGCAGCAAGCTGTGCAGACCTGTGAGTGACCAGCATCACCTGTGCGGGCTGCAGGGCCCATCGCTTCGATCCAAGGCCCGACGTGAGGAGGGAGGAGGGCACCTCTCACCCACCAAGGACTGTAGCCTGATAGCTTCCCCACCACTGTCCCTAGGCGGCGGCCTGGCCCATTTACACCCTCGAAACTCCCGCCCAGTGAGGAGTGAACAGTCTCTTCACCAGCGAAGATTTAGGAATTTAAACCAGTGGTTCTTCTTGGCTGCAGCTGGTGTCTCTCAGGGAGCTTTATAAAGCGCGGGTGCCTGTGTCCACCCCAAGAGTCTGATTTAATTGGCTGGGATGCAGGAATTTTAAAAGCACATTCTCTCCCCAGTGGCTTTACTGTGCAGTAAAGGCTGAGAAAAACGCTTTTATACAACTCATTTGTTTATAAGAGTCTTTTCTTGAGTGTCTACTGTGTATCATCTGGGCTCCGAGGTGAACAGAGCGCCTGGATCTCAACACATGGGGCTCACATCCTAGTGGGGAGAGATACAGTATCGGCATAGGATGACTTGGGGAGGGGGTGAGAGGGACAGAGAAGGCTTGAGGAGGTAACATTTGTGCTGAAACTTAAATGAAGTAAAAGAAACAGGTATCGGTTGGCACAGCACTTCTCAAAGGGTGGTCTAGTGTGGTCTGGGGACACCAGACTTTTCAGGGACCTGCACAGCTAAAGGTCTGCTGAGATGCTATATGCTCCCCCTCTCATTCTCCCGCATGCACGGGGAGTTTTGAGGTGTCCTGGGAGGTGTGATGACCTCACCATGCTGACAGTTAACGGGCATGTGCTTGTGTATCTAGTGTTTTAACATTCTCGGGTTTACTTTCTATTTTGGCAAATGTCGATAGATACAACCCACATGAACACACATTCTTTGGGGTCCTCGATTTTTAAGAGTGAAATGGAGTCATGGGACCAAAGAGTTGGAAACTGCTGATCTGGTGGGAGAGCCTTCCTAAGGGGGAGGGGGAACCAGCTTGGTGTGTTCAGAAAGGAGCAGAAGGCAATGGGACTAGAGTGAGAGAGAAAGGGATCCGCGCAGATGAGGTGGTCGGGAGGGCAGAGACCAGGCAAGCCGGGGCCTGCAGGGAGACCTCTTCAGGCAGGAGGACCCCAGGCTTTACAGGTGTGAGATGAAAGACAGAACCAGGCCCGGCCGGTGTGGCTCAGTGGTTTAGCGTCAATGCAGGAACTAAGAAGTCACCATTTTTATTCCGGTCAGGGCACATGCCCTGGTTGTGGGCTCGATCCCCGGGGGGTGGCGGGGGTGTGTGTGAGGTTTCTATCTCTCTATCCCTCTCTCTCTAAAAATCAATTACATTTTTTTTTTTTTTAAAGATCAAACCAGGATAGCAGCAGGGGAGATGGATAGAAGTCTGTTCTGGAGATATTTGGAAGGTAGAATCAACAGGACTGGTGATCAATCACACATGGGGAGGAGAGCTCCAGATTGCTGGCCATTCACCAAAGTGGGGGACACAGGAGCTGGATGAGTTTTAGGGTGGGTGGCAGCAGACAATGTGAGAAGTGTCAGGGGTGGGGCATCCCGCTGGCTTCTGGAATAGACGGGTTTGGATGGCAGGGCCACAGTGACCATCAGAGCTTTGAGAGAAGCTGCACAGAGGAGAAAGGGCATCTGAGGAATGTCACTGGGGCACCCCAACCTGCACACCATGGCCCAAGCTGATGCCATAGAGAGTCAGGAGGGCCTGGGGGCCGGAGTCAAGGAAGGAGACGGTTGCAGGCAGGAAGGATGTTCTGGGGTGATGTGTGTGCGGAGGAGCCATACAGGCCATTTCCTCTGTAAGAAGAGTTCCTTGTGGGCTTGGGGGGGTACTAGTTTGCATTGGGATGAAGGGGGAAAAAGATTAAGATGTGGAAGTGATGAGTGCAGACAGAATTTCAAGAGGAAAAGGAAGAGCCCTGGCCGGTTGCTCAGTGGTTAGAGTATTGGCCCTAGGAATAATGGGTGGTGAGTTTGATTCCGGTCAAGGGCATGTACTTTGTACCTCAGTTGCAGGATCGATCCCCAGCCCCAGGTCAGGATGCGTGCGGGAGGCAACCAATCAATGTGTCTTTCTCACATCAATGTTTCTTTCTCTCTGTCTCTCCCCCTCCTTTCCACTCTCTGAAAATCAATGGGGGAGCCCAGCCGGCGTGGCTCAGTGGTTGAGCGTCGACCTATGAACCAGGAGGTCACAGTTGGATTCCCAGTCAGGGCCCATGCCTGGGTTGCAGGCTCATTCCCCAGTGTGGGACGTGCAGGAGACAGCAGATCAGTGACTCTCTCTCTCCCTCTCCGAAATCAAATATATATATATATATTTTATGTAAATATATATATGTATATGTATATATATATTTATAATCAGTGGGGGAAAAATACCCTCGAGTAATGATTAACAACAACAACAAAAAAGAGGGAAAGGAAGAAAATAGCTTGAAGGAAATGCAGAGGGGTTTTTAGATGGAGGAGTTGGGAACCTTTTGTGTAGGCTGAGAGGGGATGGTTGGTGGCACCAAGTCCCGGAGCACAGGGGAGAAAGAAGCTGGCTTAGGCCAGGGGAGGGAAGGACAGAAACAGTTCCAGGGATTTTGAGGGGAGGGTTACAAGAAGGGGGGGGTCATCTGGATGGCAGGTGGGAGGCAAGGTGGTTTGCTCAGGAGGGGCCAGGTAGTGGAGGTTTGCAGGTAGAGGGGACGGTTTGGATGGCCACTAAGGATCCTGGTGAGGAAGCTTCTGGGCTCAGCAGCAAGCCTGGGCCTGGGACTGCTCTGGCCCTGCCCCCAGAGTGGACCTTGAGGGCTCAGAAAACACCGAATGCACGGGCTTCCGGCTGTGATTCCCTTCAAAGAGCTGCTCATACCTTCCCCAAACGTTTCCCAGTATCTTCTCCACATTGGGAGGAACTGGGTGGGAATTAATATTGCGACTGCTGTGGGAAAATAGAAGTTCTCACAAAACCTGAAGGTAGCCAGGATCAAAATGTGGAAGTCCTGGTTCCCTGAATCCCGCCCACTGGACAGCCACCCTGAGGACCCCCCTCCCAGGGCTCCCTCCCTCCCACCATCCACCGAGAAGCTCCGCAGCCTTGACTCCTCCCTCTTTTCTGCCTCCTCAATCCACTCCCCTCCATCCCCGCTCCAGCATTTCAGTCCTCAAGATGGTGACACTGGCCACACCTCTCACGAATCTGTCCTCGATTCTTCTTTCTCACTGTCAGGACTAGCGCTGGCCTCTGCCCTGGCTCTCTCCCTCTGGCCCCTTCTGTACCAAGAGGACTGATCAGAAATGTATATCTAACCTTGTTGTCCTCTTACTCCTGAAGACCTTCAAAATTCCCAGAGTGTCTAGGTAGAGACCCCAACTTTTCACCTTCTCCCCTTGTCCTTTCATGGCTTAGTTGAAAAATCACCTCCTCTGTGAAGTCGGCCTTGACCACTCAGGCTGTCACCACCTGCATCTGAGTCCCCCCAGTGCCATGGGCTGCGGTAGGACAGCCCATCCCACTCTGTGGTAACCGGTTATTAATACATCCATTTCCTCCCCCCAGGCTGAGTTCCTCCAGGCCAGCAGCCAGGTCTGATCCTCTGTTGTGGCCCAGCAAGGAACCGAGTTGGGAGCCTTGTGGGCTGAAACGAATGAATGAATCCATCAATGTTCTCCTGCCTTCAGTATGGGAACCACTGCTATAGCTGTCTTTATTAGAAAAAGGGAATCCGGTTTTATACAATCCAAAAATGGATAGTGGGGGCTTTGCAGTGCATATGGAGGAGGACTCCAGCCCTCGGGGTGTGCACAGAGGACTGCTGGCACCTTGCAGCCAGGGGCCCCTGCAGAAGCCAACCATGAGGTCATGAGCCAGGACCCCTGGAGAACCCCGTTTTGTCAGCAGGGCCTCGGGACACCCTAGACCCAAGAGGCACAGATGGCCAGGAGGCCCAAGAGAGGTAGCCATCCCTCCTCGGTTCAGGCTGGCATAAAATGAATCCTGCTCCAAGAGGCCCTGGCTCCCTGCGCCTGCGTGACAGCCTGGACAGTTAAAAGGGCTGTGCGCAGTCACATCTGCAGGTAATTTCTGCAGCCATCTGCATTGGAATGGATCTCATTCAATTAATTAGAACAACACCCTCTGTCCCAGCACCATCTCAGGCGGGAGGGGCTGGGCCCCCTGGAGAGCACGTTGCTCGGGCTGTGATGGAACCAGGGTCTCCTCCATCTCCTCGTGGGCTCTAATTGCATTAGGAGTAACCATGAGGTCAGCGGGCATGCTCAGTTACGGGCGGCAGGGCCTCCAGCCACCTGGGTGCGTGCGCAAGGAGCAACCAGGCCGTACTGCCTGACATTTGCAATCGTTTAATGGGAATAAGTTCCATCTTTGAGCTCTGCTCAGCCTTTCATACAGCAGCCAAACTGTCCACCCCGGACAGGACATAAATTCTGCTGGCAAGTCACCAGGCCAGCTCCCCGCCTGGAGCTGCTTCCTTCCCAGAGTTTGCCAGGGGCAGCTGTTTGCACCCCAGTTTGGGAAAGGTCCTAGGGAACTTTTATGTTGGGAGCCAAGTTCCAGAGGAGCAGTGTCCAGGCCAGGCAAGGTCCTTAGCTATCTGAGCTTCAGTTTCCTCATGTGTAAAAAGGGATGACGCCTGCTTCTCTTAATTATTCTAAGAGTGAAAGGCTCCCTCTATTCCATCTGTGTACTAGCTGTGTGACCTTGGGTGAGATACATAACTTTTCTGTGCTTCAATTTCCTCATCTGTAAAATGAGACCGTGGTCAAGTCAATCTCCTAAGTCAGTTGTGAGGACTGAATGTAAAGTGATTAGAGCCAGGCCTGCAACATGGTAAACACAGTGCACGTTAGCTGCCGTTGCTCTCATTTCTTCAGAGGACTCAGTGATAGGAGAAAGATCTGGTCAGTACATTACTTGGGATCCTTTGGCGGTTAATCCTTGGTGAGGGTCTAAGCTGAGGTGTGGCAGTTATGAAGAAGGGCCAGTGGGTAGGCTGAGTTCCTGACTGACCAAATGTCTTGTTCATCTAACACAATGGTCAGCAAACTCAGTCAACAGAGCCAAATATCAACAGTACAACGATGGAAATTTCTTTTGAGAGCTGAAAACCGACTTCTGCGCATGGGCCACGAAGTTTCAATCGCACTGTACGTGCGCGCCCGCACGTGGTATTTTGTGGAAGAGCCACACTCAAGGGGCCTAAGAGCCGCATGTGGCTCATGAGCCGCAGTTTGCCGACCACCGATTTAACAAATGGTTCTTGAGGTCCTACTGTGTGTCAAGCATTGGGCTAAAATATAGAGTTGATAGGGACGTCTTCCCAGGTTGCAGCCATTCATACGATCTGATGATTGTAATGTTCTCTTCACTGGGCTATCCATTTTTTGAAAATCACCAATGAAAGAAAAAGGCTCCTTGACACCCCCTCTGTCCCCAGGTGATCCACTGGGGCATAGGTCCTTGGTGACATCTTTCTAGGATCTTCTGTTTACTGTCCTCCGTTCTTTTCCAGTCTTACCTGAGCCAGTCTCCTCCTCCAGGAAGTCCTTCCCATTTCCTCTAGCCTGGGTCAGGTGCGCTGTCCTTGTGTCCTGATTCTTTGTCTATCACTAACAATGCAGATCTCGAAGTTGTTTGGTTCCCTGTCCCTGATGTAGAATGGGCAGGCATCATGTCACTTGTTCTCTGCTCTTCTCCGGAACCTGGTAGATGCCTGGCAGGGAGTAGATGCTCAACAAATACTTGTCAAACAAAGGGGTGAAGTGTGGACTTGGGGCCCGTAGCTAGGTGTGGGAATGGGGCCCCTAAGAGTAACCTAAGCTCCTCAGGCCTCCACTCCAGCCCAGCTGCCAGGGACTGTCTCCAGGGCCAATGATTTCACTGTGTTCCTCTGGCTGCCATTCCTGTTTTAAAGCCCATGTTGGTCAGGAAGTTCTTCCCAATGTCTGCCTAAATCTCCAGGAATAACCAGCTTGCTGTCCCAGAGCCAGGCAGCATGGAGGCAGATGGATGGGTGGCCTCCCTGAATGCCTGTCCTTGCTTCCCCAAGGAAAAGGCCGCATGAGAGACCAGAACAGGAAAGCGAGTGGGGATGGGGGGGGGGGGGGGGGTAGGGAGCAGGTTGGAAATGGAACTGGCAAATGTCAAGCACATGTTCCCAAGGAAACAGAATGCAGTTGTGGTGAGCGGGGCTTGGGAAGTGGGCCTGCATCTGACCAGAATCTAAGAGCTTTCCTGGTGGAAGGACACTGGCACAGAGGAGGGCTGAGCTCTCGAGCATGGCAGCCAGGCCTCCCCCGGTGTGGTGGGTGCCAGCCAGTGCCCAGTGTGGGGCATCAGGAATCCTAGAGTGCATGCCAGGCAGAGGCGGAGGAAGCAGAGTTGGGTGGGACTCTCCAGAACCTCAGCCTTCCTGGGCTGGGCTGGGGTTGGAAGGAGAACCTCAGCCTGGCCTGGACAGAGGACCCTGGAACCTGGGTCAGGGCTACTCACCACCAGGCATGGAGGGCCTCTGGCTGGGGCACTATGCAGGAAGGGAGGGCTCGGTCTACAGTCTGGGTCAGGCCCAAAGGCAGGGCCCCCAGCCCAGCTGCAGATGAGCCGCTGCTGTCCTCTCTGCTCTCCCCACCGGGGTTCCCTGTCGCCTCTGCTCAACCTGTAGAGGGAAAACAGCAACTTCCTAAGACCCCGGGGACCTCCGACTGGCACCCTCCTTCCCACCCCTCCCTCTCTAAGGACCCATTTCTGGTCTCTCTAGTTTCCTGTAGTTACGTGGTTTCCTGCAGCAGAGGGTGGTGGGACCAGGGACCAGCTCTGCTCCAGGAGACAGGGCACTTGCAGTCAAGTTGCAGCTTTGTGTGACCTTGGGCAAGTCTCTTCTCTCTGAGCCCTGAGTTACTTCACCGGCACAGAGTGGGAAAGGGCAAGGAGTTTTTAAATGCTTTTTGTTTTTACACGAGTGGGCACTTTAGTGTTTTGGGGAGAAATCTGAAGTGGAATGTCCATATCCACAACAAAAACGGAGCTGCTGTGGTTGGAGTCCGGGAGGTCTGGGATCCCACCGGCTCAGCCTTGAGCACCTCCCCCAAATCCAAGGCTGTAAGCCATGGGACCACATGACCTCTAAGGGACTTGTTGCCCTCAAGTTCAGTGGGGCTCCTAAGCCAGTTAGGACTGGGAGGTCCAAGTGCAGGGCTATGGGCTGGAAAGATGTCAACAACCTCAAGTTCAGCAGTAGGGAAGGGGGAGGCGGGGCCCCTTGCGCCTTCTCATGAAGATGGTTCTCAAATAGAACTAGCTTCCCGGGATGGTCTTGCTCCTGTGGAATGAGCGATATGAACCCCGCCCACCTGAAGCTGACCATGGAGGGAGACAGGTACCCGAGCCTTCCGTAGGAGGCTGCTGGGGACACTGCCTGGAGGCAGGAGATGATTTGATGACCTCCTGGGGCCTGCACCTTGGGTGGGGACGGCAGGAAGCGGGTGTGGAGGAAAGCTTAAAGCATGCACATGGCTAGGGAAGTGACCGAGTCTGCAGGCCCAGCCCTGCTCTCTCCAGGAGAGCACCAGGCCAGACCCTGCCTCCAGCCTCTGCTCCGGAAACCCCCTCATTCCACCGTGTCTGCTTAATCCCTGTTAACAGCAGGCTGACCTCCCGCCTCCGTGGCCTCACACTGAGCCTGCCCCAGATCCTCATAGGCCGCCTTTGGAAAATAAATAAATACTTTCTCCATTATCCCATTAGCAGCTTCACAGGTTTTTCTGCTATTCGTTCCCAACTCCAGTGAAAGTGGAAACACGTGTCCTGAAGAGCCTCCACTTGCCCACCAGACACTATGGGGGCTGGTGCTAAACTCCTGGTGGGGGGCGGGGGGGGGAGGGGGATGTGCCTGTCCACCTGCTGCTGTCCACTGGGGAGATGGGATTCCGAACCAGGTCAGCTCCCTCCAAGCTCTGCCATCTCCAGCAGATACCAGGGCCTGATAAGGGAGCTGGGAGATGCAGCTTTTGCACACGGCTCCTTATGTGCTGTGTGTCCTCAGGCAAAGCTCTTTACCTCTCTGGGCCTCAGGTATAATTAAAATGGAAATTATAATTGCTATCTTGAAGGACAGGAGGATCAAAGTAATCTTAGAGAACTAGGAAGCGTCTTACGGGGCACAAGTGCTTTGCCAATGGGAGTGGGTACTTGGGAAAGATTTACTTTTCTGGGCTTTGCTCCTGAGATTGAGAAAAGGTAGCAGCCAGGCCTCTCCTCCCCACACCGACCTGCCCAGAAGGGGGGCCTTTGGAAGCTCAGACTCTGGAGTTGTCCTGCCTGCCTTCTCTTAGTGCCCACCTCACTCTACTTCCCATGACCACAGCTCTCTGAGAAGGTGCGGGGAGGCCAGGTCATCAGCTCCTGAGGCGGGACAGGGAGCTGCCCAGGGCCCTTATCTGACAGCCACAAAGCCCAGTGCAGGCCCCGGCCCAGACAGAATCTGCTGGGAGCTGGGGATGTGCTCTCTTCCCATCCCATCTCTTGGACCCCTCTCCCTGCTGCTGCCCACGGCCCCAGGCAAGGGGCCCGGGAAAGGCAAGGCCAGCTCTGCAGCCCAGGTGTGCGGGAGTGTGGGCTGTATCTGGCTGCCCCTGGGCACAGGCAGCTCTGTTTGTCTGGGCAGAGCCTGAGGGCAGCAGGCATCTGTTAGCATGCCTGTGGGGTCGCTGTTCTGCCTTCCTGCTTCTGATGACGTGGCACTGAGCCCCAGCTCAGGACGTCTCTGAAACCCTCTGCCTCTTGACTCCCACCCTTGGGCTCCCAGCCCCTCCCGCCACCCCAGCCCTGCTTCACTTCTTGTCTGTGAGCTTCTCTGATGGAAGGGTGTCTCGTTACCCCTGGATGAGCAGTGTTACCTGGGCCAGGGAGTGTGCCGTTCAATGCCGAGTGTGGTGACCTTGATTGGCAGTGCAGCAGTACACAAGTGACCCAACTTCTCTGTACCTCCAAGTTCCCCATCTTTAAAGTGGAGGTAGCACATTGCCCTGCGGTGAGGGTCTAGTGCAGTGGTCGGCAAACTGCGGCTCGCGAGCCACAAGCAGCTCTTTGGTCCCTTGAATGTGGCTCTTCCACAAAATACCACATGCGGGTGCGAACTTACAGTGTGATTGAAACTTCGTGGCCCAGGCGCAGAAGTTGGTTTTTGGCTCTCAAAAGAAACTTCAATCGTTGTACTGTTGATATTTGGCTCTGTTGACTAATGAGTTTGCCGACCACTGGTCTAGTGGATGATGCATTAACACAGTGCCTGGTACTCTGTGGGCCCTCTGAGAAGAAGCTGTTATTATTCCTCTCCCTCTGTCCCTGGAAACCAGCCCCAGGCCTGGTAGAGCCTAGCAGATGAGTGGGCGAATGCATGCCCAGCCCCAGGCCGGGGCCCCAGCTGCCCAGCCCCTCCTTCCAGGTCATGGCCAGGTGGGAGATGCTGTCTGCTCGGCCAGAGTGTGGTTTCTCCACGTGGGAAATCTATCCAGACACCTGGGAGCAGCAGGGGGACCATGCTGGGCAGCCTCAGCGCCCACAGCACATTCCTGGTGAGGAGCTGGACGTGCCCATCTGCACCCCCGGACTTGGTTTCAGTGTTCTGATGAGTTGGCCTCATCCAACCTTGCTCTCCTCGCTGCAGCTCTGCTCCCGTGGCTCCCCCATAGGTCTCATGAGGAGACTTCCACCTGGGACCTGCTAAGTGCCTCTCTGAGCCCCCCTTGGAGGGTGAGGGGAGGCTGGGCAGCAGCTGCTCCCTCTGTATTGGCCAATGCAGGTCCTCCAGGGAGCAAAGGGGAGGGCTGAGCTTCTCCCTCCCGGGATCCTGAGCTCTCTCTCTGGGCAGGGACTGGGGCGTTTGGGGAGGGTCTCAGGCCAGCTGAGTACTTGGGCATCAGGGTCCTTGCAGACCCGGATGGGGGTGGGCAGGCCCAGTTCCTCTTGCCACACACGGCTGGGGGGCTGGGCTCAGGCTCGTGGGGAGCTGGCCTGGACATCAGCTGCAGGGGGCTGGCTGGCCTGACCTGTGAGCGCAGAGGCAACAATTCCTGAGTGACTCCCTCTGAGCAGCTCTCCTGGGAAAGTGGCCGGTCTGGGTCAAGGGGAGGGAGTCTGGTGTGGACCATATTCAGGGGCGGATTAGCCGGGGAAACTGCTCCCACCAGCAGGGAGGGGAGAGATAAAGCCTGTGAGCTGCAGAAGGCGGCCCAGCACAGAGACATTCCCTCCCCTGACCCCAGGCCCGTCTGTGGTGGGGGAGGGGGCGCCCCCTTTCCCAGGGTACTGGCCAGCAGTGGAGCCCAGCACTTTCTCAGGCCCTTTATTAAATTTCTCAGGAGCCCGAGGGGAGTTTAGCCCTCCCCCTCTTCCCTGGGCTCCCCTCCTTTTGTCTCCCTTCCCAGGAGGGTCGGAAAGGAGCTTTTCTCATTATTGTGGTTATTAAAAAATAAATGAGCCAGAGACAGAGAGACACACGCAGAGACAGAGACCGAGAGGCTGAGAGACAGGCAAGCAAAGAGAGACAAAGGAAGACAGAGACAGAGGAGGTGGACTGGCGGCTCAGGGACTGAGGAAAATAGATGGATGGAAGCAGGCTGGGAGCTGCTGGGCTGTCCACAATCACATCTGTTACGGAGCAGTGTGGCCGGGGGCCAACTCCTTCCACCACTGAGCCTCAGTTTCCTCACCTGCAAAATGGAAGCAGGAATTCTTCCTCAGTGACCTCACCATGAAGCATAGAGAAGTGTCTGTCTGATGCTGAGGTCACGCTGGAAGTTAGAAGCTCACAGCATGGCCGCGTGGAACACAGGATGTGTGTGGGGGGGAGGGCAGGACCATGGCAGCCCAGCTCCATCACGGGGCAGGGGCAGGGCTGTGAGGGTCCGAGCACCTTCCCTGGGAATGACTGTGTCTGGGCTCCAGTCCCTCTTCCTGGTTCCCCCCTCACTTCTGTGAACTGATTCTTGGCTATTGAGTGGAAAACAAACATGTTTTTCATTTTTTTTCTTTTATCTTCCAGATTAAGGATTTGAATAATGGGCTTTGGAAGCAAACAAACCTGGCATGGAATTCCAGAAATTTACTATGAATTTTTTTAAGGGCAAAAGGGCTGACAATGTTTATC
Source organism: Corynorhinus townsendii (assembly GCA_026230045.1). Classification (NCBI taxonomy): domain Eukaryota; kingdom Metazoa; phylum Chordata; class Mammalia; order Chiroptera; family Vespertilionidae; genus Corynorhinus; species Corynorhinus townsendii. Next base: position 197,415,264 of record JAPDVU010000002.1, read on the forward strand.
TCATAGGTTGCTTTTTAAATAGCTTTCTTGAAGTATAAAATTCACTTGTGCAACCACCCATGTTAAGTGTACAATTCAATGACCTAATAAGTGTAGAGCCGTGCGGCCATCGTCACAGAACAATTTTAGAAACTTTCCATCTCCCCCAAGTACCCCTCGTGCCCGGCGGCTGTCCCTCCCCATTCCCACCCTGAACCCCAAGTAGCTACTCACCTACTTCCTGTCTCTGTGGATCTGCCCTTTTCTGGACATTTCTTGTGAGTGGAATAATGCACTGTGTGATCTTTAGTGTCTGATGTCTCTTTTTAGCATCACATTTTGAGACTGACCCCTGCTGTGGCCTGTGGCGGTGCTTCACTCCTTTTTATTGCTCAGTAGTGTTCCGTTGACGGGCGGCTCGCGTGTGGTCTCTCTGTTCACCAGTCGGTTAATGGACATTTGAGTGTCCACGGAGTATTTTAAGGGTTAAATAAGATACTGTACATAAGATGATGAGATCAGTCAATGTCGATTTTATTTATTTTTAAAATATATATATATATATTTTTAAATATAATTTTTATTAATTTCAGAGAGGAAGGAAGAGGGAGAGAGAGATAGAAACATCAATGATGAGAGAGAATCATTGACCGGCTGCCTCCTGCACACACCACACTGGGGATGGAGCCCACAACCCTGGCATGTGTCCTGACCGGGAATCGAACCGTGACCTCCTGGTTCATAGGTCGACACTCAACTCCCGAGCCACGCCAGCCAGGCAATGTCAGACAATTTTAAATAGAGGAAGGAGAGAAAGAAAGGTCTTTGCAGGCTTACCCAGGCCCGGGCACAGTGCTTTACTTCTCACACCACCACTCTGGGGTGGGCAGGGTTATGACCCTCTCTGCTTTATGGAGGAGAACACCACAGCTGGAGAGGGGACTGGTTTGTCTGTGGTCACTCCCAGTAAGTGTGCAGCTGGGGCTGAGCCTGGGGAGTTGGTCACAGCCCTGCAGAGGGGCCAGGACCTGCCCACTGCCCTCAGAGCTGGGATTCACACAGGCCTGTGCCCTCAGTACCCAGCCAGCACCCACCACCACCCACAGGGCCTGCTGCTGCACTTAGCTACCCCCGACACACACCCCTGGCGTTTCCAGGTGAGTCACGCCTACAGGCAGGTGCTGCTTCACAGGTGTTGCATCAATGACCCGCTTGGATTCTCAGGCAGCCCTTGGATGTGGGGGTGCTAGCGCCAAGGTGCAGAGAGGTTCAGAAATTTGCCAGAGATCACACAGTGTGTGTGCAAGTGGTGGAGCCCACATTCCAGTGTCTGCAGCTGTCTGATTCCGAAGGCCATCCTCCCCCTCTCTCCCTCTGCTCTCCGCCTCGCAGAGCTGGAGCCCCACATCTGGAGCTCCACATCTGGCTCCCAAATGACCCCCCCAGGAGGGAAGGCACAGGCCCAGGGACACTGCGGCAAGGGAAGAGGGACTCGAGGGGGTAGGCGCGGGACTGGCTGGCCTCTTCCCTCCGGCGGCCCCTTGCTCGGAGGCCCTCCCTAGGGTGGCAGGGTGCTGGGCTGCCCTACTCCCTCCAGCTGCTTCTGGGAGACAATGTGCTTCACATTAGGCTGGCACCGGGTTTTGCAAAACCGCAGGTCTAATTGTGAAGGTTTGGGGGTGTGAGTAACTGCGCATCTCGTGTGAAGGGGAGAGCAGCCAGGCCTGCCCCTTCCCGGGGTGACCCCTAGCTGTGCCCTGTCCTCTCCGAGTGCCAGCCCAGAGGGGCAGGGAGCAGGTTCCAGGGAGGAGCCTGTTAGCATTAGCGCAGGGGCCGGTGGGACTGAGACCTGGCCACACTGCCTTCATCTGTGTCCTTCGGTCCCTCTGGAAATGGAAGAAGCATTCAGCATTCTGAAGGCAGGCTAGGGCCCCTCAGCTCAGTCTTCCGGCACCGGGCTCCCTTCCTCAGCCTTTCCCCACGCCCAGCAGGAGGACTGCGGGGCAGCGGAGCTGGGGTGGGGGCACCTGCCTGGCTGCAACTTGGGTTCACAGTGGAGAAGCTGTGTAATGAGCATGTAACTGAGTCAGGTCCACGGGAGCCCCTGAAGACGCCGGTTTCCTGCCCACCAGCGGGGCTGTCTGGGTGACTGCGAGGGGCTGGGATGCCGCCTTCTTAAAAGTTCCAGCATCCTCTGAGAGGCTGAGCCAGGCCTGGGGCCAGGCGGGGCCACCCAGGACAGGGCAGGGTGTGAATGTCAAGCTGCCTGCCACTTCCCACTCTGCACAAACGCGCCCTTTCACAGCTGCATAGGCGCACAGAGACCCACATGGGACCCTCCCTCACGTGCACGCACTCACACACTCACAGACTCACAGATGCCCTCTGCCCAGACACACAGATGTCTGTTTTTCCAGTCCCACACACATTGTATGGACTAACACACGTGGACAGACACCTGTGTAGGCACTTAGAGTCACTTACACTGAAACCACTTCCGGGCCCACACTCGGGCACGCACACGTCAATAGGCTCACTCAGATGCACACGCTGGGTCTGTGCAGACACACTCAGGCATGTCCCCATTCTCAGAGCAGGAACCCCAGGGTCCCCCTGCCCAAGGGACCTTGCAAGTGCACCTAGCCCAGACCCCTCCTGCAGGCCCTCCCCAGTGTCTGCAGGATCGCCCAGAAGAGCCCGCTGTTGCCCTGGCTCCAAGGTCAAGGAGTTCGTAACGCGTCTGACCAAAGGCAGATGGACCTTGTGGATCTGGTCCTTTGGCAACCACCTGCCATCGCTCAGAACCTCAGGTGCTGGAGCCCTCACCGTCTCCCAAAGGGCAGGGGCTCTGGGAGGGGTGGGCTGGTAGGAAGACTCACAGGGGCCCTGACACCTTGTCCTGTGCAAGCTGAGAACATTCGTTTTACTTGTTTCCTTAAACAAAAGGAGGAGCAAGAGGCCTAGGCCTTTGTCCCTGTGATGCTCTCAGCAGACAGGAAGATGCCCAGGTGAGGCCCACCGTGGGACAGGTCAGGAAACCTGAGCAGGATGCTGGTCTCGCCCCTCGTCTGCGTCTGCGCAGAATGGAGGGGAGGAGTGGCGTCCTGGGCTTTGGGGGAAGGGAGAAGAAAGGGTCGCATGAAGGAGGAGAGGCCCCACCCTGTCCACAGCCAGAAGGCCAGAATGAGCACCTTGAGAATGAGCTAGAACAGTGGTCGGCAAACCGCGGCTCGCGAGCCACATGCGGCTCTTTGGCCCCTTGAGTGTGGCTCTTCCACAAAATACCACGTGCGGGCGCGCACGTACAGTGCGATTGAAACTTTGTGGCCCATGCGCAGAAGTCGGTTTTCGGCTCTCAGAAGAAATTTCCATCGTTGTACTGTTGATATTTGGCTCTGTTGACTAATGAGTTTGCCGGCCACTGACGTAGAACAAGACTTGCCTCTGTTGGGGCCTGAGGCCTGAGCTCTAGGTCACCGGGGTTGCTTCAAATCACGGCTCCTGGACGGCAACTGGTTGCTCTGTATTGTAACTAATTCTCTGCCTCCCTCACTAGATGGTGACCTTATTTTATGTCATTCATTCATTCACTCAATCACTTGTCACTAGATGCATACCCTGGGCCATTAATTATCTTCTCTAGGAGGTGGAGAATAATATAGTACCTTCCTCCAGGATTGCAAGATCCAATGAGTTATTATATGTGAAGGTCACAGAGCATCACCTGGCACAGAGTAAGTGCCATGAAAATGTTAGCTTTAAAAAATGTAGAGCCACATGCCGGACGCTAATAGGCACTGGGGACCCCGCAGTGAGTAAGGTGGACACAATGGAGCTCCAAGTCTTAGGGGCTGGGGGATGGGCTGGGGGATGGATGGGTGGGGTGTCATCCTTGATCAAGTAATCACAATACTGTGGGGGAAGCAGGATCTTAGAGGAAGGACCAGGCAGGGGTCCTCACCTGGGCAGGGGACTGGGAGGGGCCTCCTGAGGCAGGGGCATTCAAGGTGAGACCCGAAGGTCTCTTATCCCCACCCACATTCAGATCACACTTCCTGAGCAGGACGAAGGATGTTGTAGGCAGCGGGAGCAGCACATGCCAAAGCACCAGAGGGCAGGCTGTCCAGGCCGTTGTTACAGCTCAGAGTCTGGCCCAGAGTAAACCCCTGATCATAGTCCTTGAATGCTGCTCTGCTCTCACTCTTGCTCCTGCAGTGGATGTTCACATTTCTTCCTACCGAATCTTTGTGGCAACCTTGTGAGCTGGGCAAAGTACTTCCAATTCACAGAGACGCTGAGGCCGCAGCTGACAGAGGTGACCAAAGTCGCACAGCTCGTGGGTCAGTGGTGGAGTCAGGACCCTCTACCTTCTCCTTCCTCTGACTTGGAGGACAGAGAACTGTTTCTTCGCTGCTACTAGAGAGCACTCCTGAGCAAAACCCATGGTGAACTGGCGGGCTGGGGGTACCGCTGAGGGCCTCTCCTGGGAGATGCAGCCTCCAGGGCCCCTGAGATCAAAATCCCTGGAGCCTACTATATTTCTGGGGGACGCTGTCCATCCTGAGCCTGTGGTCGACCTCCCACACCCAGCTTCTCCATGGCCTGGACTGGAGACCCTGGCTCCCTCGGCTCACCTCTGCCCACCTCTCCCTCCCTGGAATTCCTGGGCGCTGCATCTGGCTTCTGTCAGAGCGAGGCCTCTGCCTCCACTCCCCGGGCAATTCTCAGTGTCTGCAGCTGCGGAGCTGTGGGCCTGGGCTGAGGCCCTGCTGTGGGGTGGGGGTGAGGCCTGCCAGCACACCCATGTCCAACACCCCTCTCTAGGCCCCTGCCTGCCTCCACCAGACCCTTCAAACCAGCACATCTGGGGACAGGAAGGATAGTGTGTCTTCCTTTGGAAAATTGACATCTGGGAGGAGGACTCGTGTGTGATTGTGGGGGTGCGGGGACCAGGCAAGGATTGCTGTGTCCGGGGGCTGCTCAGGCCTGGGCTATGGCCCTCAGCTCCATGTCTGGCCAACTGTCAGCCTGTTTTCAAGTTAAAAATGCTTCTTCCTTAGGGAGTCAGGTCTCAGCCCTGGGATGAACACCAAGCCCACTGCACAGATAGGAAAACTGAGGCCTGCGGGTGCTGGGAGGGGCTGAGGGCATGTCTGGCTGCCCATCCTCCCAGGGCCATCTGTCTTTTCCGGGAGAGGGGCCAGTCTGTCTGTCCTCCCACCCTCCTATCCTCGGGCCACTCAACCCCCAGCCCCTCTCAATACTCCCTGGCCTGTCCCCAGCGACCCCCTTCCAGGGAATGTGATGAAAGATCTATTTATTATACTTTAGCTCGCACAGTTGTTTCAGATGTTTCCAATTCGTTAGCCTGCTCAGACATCTGTTCCTGGTTGAAGTCAGAAAAGAAAGAAGAAAGGACAACTCGATGCATTTCGCACACCATCAGTCCAATACATGGACTCGCACGTCCCTGTCTCCTCTCGCTTTCTCTCTCTCTCTCTCTCTCTCTCTCTCTCTCTCTCTCTCTCTCTCTCTCTCTCCCCCTCTCTCTCTCCCTCTTGCCCAACCTCTCTAGCATGCCCCCCAACAGACCCTCACAATTCGCTCCTTATCCTCACCCACACTCAGATCACACATGGGTGCACACACTCCCAAGCTTGCCTTGGCTTCCACAAATGCTCAAACCCTAACGCAGGCACACCTTGTTTTATTGCGTGTTGCTTTATCATGTTTCACAGATGTTGCGTGTTTTACAAATTGGAGGCAAACTCACCAGCAGAAGGTTATAACTCGTTTTATTGCTATACTTACTTGCTTTATTGTGGTGGTCAGGAACCGGCCCGCAATATCTCGGAGGTATGTCTATACACCTAGCTGACACACGCAACCCAGCATGCACAGCGTCACGCCTACACACCTCCTTCTCTGTTCCCATGTGGGGGCTCACACCCCCTTCTCTAGGTCCTCCACTACCTGAACTACTGACAGGCCACAGGTGAGCCTCGCAGCATCAGAGGGTGGCCTGGAGACTGGGTTCCGGTCTAGATACCTGTGGGGACCCTCTGAGTCCTGTGACCTTGGTCTGATTCGCTGAGCCTCAGTTCCCTAGTTACCTCCTCTTTACCTCATGGGGCTATTGTGCTGGTTAAGATCTTGTGTGTAAGCACTCGGCCCAGCACCTGCCCGTGACTGTCACTATCGCCCCTTCCCCTGGTCACATGCACACCCACGTCCATATCTGCTCCTGCACTAAATACCTGGGCACGGGATGGGACTGAAAGACCTCTGGGTCCCTGAGAAACTGGAGGTTCTGTGACGCGCCCCTCCCCCCTTACAGATGTGCACAGCTGCACACGACCGTGTGCTCAGCAACCCAGTCCAACACACACAAGCAGACAAAGGCACACACACTCAGAAACAAACCTCCCATTTCACACTTCCTGACACATGCACACCACCACAGTGCACACTCCTACTTGCACTGCCCTTCTCTCAGCTCATTCGCACATTCACACCCAGCTCCACACACTTCGATACCCAGGGGGAGGGGCTGAGGCTGAGTGGGGAGGGGGAAGGTTAGTGGGGGTTCCTGGGACAAGGGCTGGACTTGCTGGGGTGGGCGGGAGGAGCTCAACCTCCCCCCAGCTTCTCTGGGCCGGGGCCGGGGTGGGGAGGGCGGGAGATGATAAACCCCTCTCCTGATGCCTGGCAGTGCCCACCCCTGTCACCCCACCTCTGGGGGAACTCTTGAGCAGCTCTGAGTGAAGGGGGGGCTCTGGGTGGGGGTGGGCGAATCAGCAGGGTCAGGGTGATGACTCCTCTGCCCAGAGCCCATGGGCTGGCACTTCTCCCCCAGCCCCAGATCTAGGCCATGACCTTCGACACAAGAGCCCCTTTCTCTGTCCTCTCATCTCTCCCAGTTCCCACCAACCACAGGTGGCTTCCATCATGGCTTTGTCAGACCAACCCAGGACCTCTCCTGTTTGGGGTGCTCCAGGCAGGCTTAACGGAGCTCTCCACTGGGCTCCCACCCCCAGTAGAAGGCATGGTGGGGGGCTGCTGTGGGTTGAAGAGCTCTGAGAACAGAGAGCCCCGAGAACGGTGTCAGGGCCCAGCATGCCACCTCTGCTTCCCCCAGCTGGCCCTCCAGTGTCTGTGTCGATGACCATGTGTCTGTGGGTCACAGCACTACTCCCCCAACTCAGACCCCACAGCAGGTGGGAGGAGGGATCTTCCTTGTTAGGTCTCAGTGATCCCAGGGCAGCTGGGGCACCCCTTCCCTGGCCGCCAGCTCAGCACATGTGTGTGCTGGGGGAGCCTCAGTCAGAGCCCCGCTGCCACGGGGAACCCAGTTCCCAGCTCCCCTCCCTTCTCTGCTCGAGCTCTGGGCTCTCAGGCAAACTGCGGCCTCCTCCTTCTCTCCTCTGCTCTAGAGTCAGAACAGACCCGAGCTCTCGCTGTTGACTTGCTCTGTGATTTGGGCAAAGCGTTTAACCGCCCAGAGCTTTGGTTTGCTTCCCTGCCAAACGGCACCTGCAGGCTTTGTGGTGAGAACCCACGCAAAGGTGGCCGCAAAGGGCCTGGTGCCCGGGGACAGCTTGTGGACTCTGCTGCAGCCAGGTGACTTGTCCCCACTCCAGGGCAGGCTGCATCCTCGGGGATCCCCTCCTTTGGTAAAGTCTCCTATTGGGAACCTTCCTGGATGAGGAGGGAGCCTTCCCTGGCCCTCCCAGTTTTCCTGTCAAATCTACATCCTACAGACTACAGGCCCTTGGGGAAGGCGGGGGGCTGCTTGGTGGCAGATGGCACTGATAGTGCTTGGAGCTGCCCAGTGCCCTCCGATGGGATCTCTCCTCCCAGCCAAAGGGTGGCATTTAGGACACGAGCCCTCTTCCTGTCCCTATCCGAAGGCCGAGGGCAGCACTTCCTAGTGCTGTGCTTTCCACTCTTGCACCTCTGTGCGGTTTGCGGTCGTCTGCCCACCCCATTCCTATCCTTGAAGAATGGGGTGGCGACTGCAGGTTTCTGGGCTGGGGTCAAGAACTGGGAGGAGGAAAGGGGGTGAGGAGAGGGGCTTTGCCTTGATCCTCACCCGGGAAGTAATAGCAGGTGGCAGGAGAGGATAAGGAGTCAACATTTATTGGGCACCTACGGTGTGCTGGACAATACACATGTTAGTATGTGTGCACCAGAATGTAACTCCATGAGGGCAGAGATCTTTCTGTTTTGTTCACTGTTGTGACTCCAGGGCCTAGCACAGTGCCTGGTACATGGTAGGCACTCAATAAATACATGTCAACGGAATGAAATGTACCTGACATTCTCTCATAACTCTATGAAGCCAGCATAACTATTATCTCCATGTTATATTATCTTCACCCGAGGCTCAGAAAGGTTACGTGACTTGCTCAAGGTCACACAGCCAAGTAAACAGCAGATCTGGGCCTGTTTGCTGTAAAGCCGTCACTCTGTCCACTTCACTCCTGAGCTGGCCCAGATGATCCACAGACACACACGTCACAATGAACAGACTCAGGCTCAACCTAGGACTGTAGTCAGCAAACTGCGGCTCTTGAGCCACATGCAGTTCTTTGGCCCCTTGAGTGTGGCTCTTCCACGAAATACCACGGCCTGGGCGAGTCTATTTTGAAGAAGTGGCATTAGAAGAAGTTTAAGTTTAAAAAAATGTGGCTCTCAAAAGAAATTTCAATCGTTGTCCTGTGGATATTTGGCCCTGTTGATGAACGAGTTTGCCGACCACTGGGCTAGGACTTCCTGCCTGACTCCTTGACCTGCCCCATCAGTTTCCGCATCAGAACGCTGGAAATGCTAATACCTTCCCTGTGGCGGGGCTTTTGATCACAGGCAGGGTGAGTGTGCAGCAAGCACACTACATGTGGCAACCCGAAGAGCTATGTATTCGCACCTGCTTTGTGCTGCCTGCCATCTGAGACTCGGGGTCTGGCCAGGAGAACGGACGCTTGCTCAGGAGCCTGCTGCACAAATGAGGGCCCGGGCAACAACCGGCTGGGGAAGGAGCTGAGATGAATACGACAAGCAAATAATTACAGCTCTTGCCACGTAACAATTTCATACAACGTACGGGGGGAACCCACAAAGACCCCAGTAGGTTAATGGGCAAATGATAGGGATACAAAAAGTCAGCGGAGACAAATTATAAATGTTTAGTGGTAGACTTTTGTAAAATATATTCCATTTTACCAATGGTCCAAGAGAGGCAAATTACTAGTAAAGCGATAATAACATTTCTGCCTATCGTTCAATAGCGAAGTTATTTTTCTCAGAAGAGACTACCTGGTGTCGGTAGCATCCTCATGGAAAGACGACCTCAAACATTGCCACTTTTTCATTCATCGGTTCAGTGTTTCTCAGGCACCGTCCTGGGGCTGGAAAGCAGGCTGGCAATAGAGCTGCAGAGGCCTAAAGGCGCTCACACCAGCAACGCGCAACGCAGCCGAGTCTACGGCGCTGACTGACACAGTGGCTGGCACAGATGGGAATCCCGATGCACTACGTGGCCGAGCCCTGCTTCCTTGTCTGTACAAGCACAGTGTTCCTTGTGAAACACTGGAGAAACAGCAGGTACAGGCGCACCTCAGAGATGTTGTGGGTTTGGCTCCAGACCTCTGCAATAAAGTGAACGTCTTAATACAGCAAGTCACACAAAACGTTTGATTTCCTGGAACATATGAAAGTTATGTTTACACTACAGTGCAGTCTATTAAGTGTGCAATGACATTATGTCTAATTTGAAAATGCAGAAATAGCCCTAACCGGTTTGGCTCAGTGGATAGAGCGTCGGCCTGCGGACTGAAAGGTCCCAGGTTCGATTCTGGTCAAGGGCATGTACCTTGGTTGTGGGCACATCCCCAGTGGGGGGTGTGCAGGAGGCAGCTGATTGATGCTTCTCTCTCATCGATGTTTCTAACTCTCTTCCTCTCCCTTCCTCTTTGTCAAAAATCAACAAAATATATTAAAAAAAATAAAAATAAAAATGCAGAAGTAGCTACTGGGCAGTCACAATGTACCGTCACAGAGTTGAGGCTGCGTTGGGCCACGAGTGGCCTTGTGGAAAAAGAAGAAAGCTGGTCTTCAGAGAGAAGGCACAGATGCAGAAACAGGCGTTGTGATAAGGGAGGGATGGAGAAGGATAACTCACCTTTTGGGCTCCAGGGAGCAGCCCATCTCTCCTACATTTTTGTTACTTTCCTGGATCCTTATTGGATGATGGGTTGTAGCATTCCAATAAATCTCTTTTCCTTCAGCTGGGTTTATTTTGGCCACCAAAGACCTTGACTTAAGATGTGGCCCTGGCTGGTGTGGTTCAGTTGGTTGAGCATCGCCCCGTGCACAGAAAGGTCGCCAGTTAGAATTCGTTCAGGGCACATGCTTAGGTTGCAGGCTCAGTCCTCAGTCAGGGTGCTTGCAGGAGGCAACTGATAGATGTTTTTCTCTCATATCAATCTTTCTCTTTCTCTCTCTATATCTCTGCCTCTCCCTCCCGCCCCCCCCCCACCAATAAAAACATATATTTTTAAAAACCCAAAACATTCTACCTTAAGTGTCAAATCCTCAGTGAAGTGCTTGACTTATTGGCTACAAAGAAATGGTTACTATTTTTATTATCTCATTTACTCCTTAAAGTAACCTGATAAGACAGAAGGTATTATACCCATTGGAAAAACGAGGAAACTGACGCTCACTGATGCATTCAGCAATACTACTAGTTGAGTTCCAGTCCTCGGGATATAGAGAGACAAGGTCCCAGCTTTGAAGATGCCTGTATTATTCTAAGCAGTGGTTCTCAACCTTCCTAATGCCGCGACCCTTTAATACAGTTCCTCATGTTGTGGTGACCCCCAACCATAAAATTATTTTCGTTGCTACTTCATAACTGTAATTTTGCTACTGTTATGAATCGTAATGTAAATATCTGTGTTTCCCGATGGTCTTAGGCGACCCTGCTAGCAGTTCTCAACCTGTGGGTCCCAGGTTGAGAACCGCTGCTGTAGAGCCTAAGACCATCGGGAAACACAGATATTTACATTACGATTCCTAACAGTAGCAAAATTACAGTTATGAAGTAGCAACGAAAATAATTTTATGGTTGGGGGTCACCACAACATGAGGAACTGTATTAAAAGGTCGCGGCATTAGGAAGGTTGAGAACCACTGTTCTAAAGGGAGACATAGGCAACGAACAGATAAATAATAATCAAGAAAACATCAGGTGGAGATAAAGTGCTATGGAAAAAATCATACAAAATGGCCCATTAGAGTTACTTTAATGTCACCCCCTCAGAGAGGCTTTCTGACATTTGAGCTGAGACCTAAATGACAAGAAGGGGCAGCCACAAGACAGAAGAACAAGGAAGGGAAGGGGGTGGGGGGAGAAGGGGGTCCTAATATGAGGTGACAGGAGAAGATTTGACTTTGGGTGGTGGGCACATGTTGCAATATACAGATATTGTAACACTGAAACCCAGACCTGAAACCTACATGTTCATGTTGACCAATGTCACCGCAATCATTTTAATAAATAAAAATAAAAAATAAGGAGACACAAGGGAAAGGTTTTCCAGCAGGCTTGGTTTTGGTGCGCTCAGGGGACAGTGAGGGGACCACCACAGATAGAGTAGACAAGCAGGAGCAGGCCATCGAGGGCTTTGAGAATCAGGAGAAATGTTTGCCTTTAATTTTAGGTGCCGTGGGAGGATTTAAGAGTGTCTTGCTAAACAGTCTCCCAAGGATATCTACATCTGAATCACCAAACCTTGTAAATACGGCAAGAGGGATTTTGCAGGTGTGATTCAGTTAAGGATCTTGAGATGGAGGCATGACCCTGGATCATCCAGGTGGGCCTGATATAATCATAAGGCTGCTTAAAAAAGGGAGGCAGGTGGATCAGGGTAAGAGGAGGTGTGATGATAGAAGCAAAAGTCAAGTGATGCAAGGATGGGGCCATCAGCCAAGGAATGTGGGTGATTTCTAGAATGTGGAAAAGGCAAAGAAACAGGTCTTCCCCAGAGCCTGCAGAAGGAATGCAGCCCTCATAACCCATTGTAGACTTTAAAAATATATATATTTCAGAGAGGAAGGGATAGGGAGAGAAAGATGGAAACATCAATGATGAGAGAGAATCATTGATCGGCTACCTCCTGCATGCCCCCCAATGGGGATCGAGCCCGCAACCGGGGCATGTGCCCTTGGCTGGAATCAAACCTGGGACCCTTCAGTCTGCAGGCTGATGATCTATCCACTGAGCCAAACAGGCTAGGGTCCATTGTAGACTTTTGACCTCTAGAACTGGAAGATGATAAATTTGTGTTATTTTAAGCCATGGCGTTTGTGGTAATTTGTCACAGCAGCAACAGGAAACTAACATAAGTGCTATGATATGGTTTATATTTTTAAAAAGTCAGAGTGATTTTGTGGGTGCAGAAGGGAAGCCAGGAGACCAGGCTGGTGATGAAGATGCTTGGAGCAGCGTGATGTGAGGAGTTGGATGGACCCCAATTCACTCTCTGCCTCTGGAGGCAGAAGAGAAACAGCTGGCTGATAGGTCAAAGGTAGGAAGCAAAGGAAAGATGCCAACCAAGCAAAAACTCTTGGGTTTTACCTTGAATAGGTCGGTGGCTAGAGATGCTCTTTACTGAGATGGGAAAGAGTAGAGGAGAAACAAGTTTAGAAACATCAAGGTACTTGGATAGGATCATCCAGCCAGCAAGTGGCAGGTCTGGGACTAGAACCTGGGTGTCCTGCAGGCCCAACATGCTTGTATCTGTGAGAAAATGTCCTGAAGGGAAAGAGTTTAGGAGATTTTTGGTTAACATTTGGGTAACACTGTATTAAAATTCTACAGAGAAACGGAACCAATAGTGTGTGCGAATTTTAAGGAACCGGCTCAAATGATTGTAGAGGCTTAGGAAACCCAAAATCTGCAGGGCAGGCCAGTAGGCTGGAGACGTAGGGAAGAGCTGGTGTTGCATTTGAGCCCAAAAGCCATCTGCTGGCAGAATTTCCTTTGCCCCAGAGGAGGTCAGTCTGTGTTGTATTAAAGCCTTCAACTGATTGGATAAGGCCCACCCACATTATGGAGGGTAATCTGCTTTACTTAAAGTCCACCAATTTAAATAGTAATCTCATCTAAAAAATACCTTCAGCCCCAGCTGGTTTGGTTCAGTGGATAAAGTGCCGGCCTTCGGACTGAAGGGTCCCAGGTTTGATTCCAGTCAAGGGCACATGCCAGGGTTGCAGGCTCGATCCCCAGTAGGGGGCAGGCAGGAGGCAGCCAATCAATTATTCTCTCTCATCATTGATGTTTCCGTCTCTCTTTCCCTCTCCCTTCCTCTCTGAAATCAATAAAAATATATTAAAAAAATAATTTAAAAAATAAAAAATACCTTCACAAAAACTTCTAGAATAATGTCTGTACCATGGCCTAGCCAAGTTGAAACATAAAATTAACCATCACACTTACTTTTCTTACTATTAGACCTTGTACTTTTTATCTATATTAGTTCATAGTTGAAGAGAAGGGTAGAAGGCCAGAAATAACTTTGAGCTTGCCAATAGTAAGGGCCAAGAAGAGAGGTAGGCAGAGGGACAAGGAACGGGAATCGGGATGATGGAGAAAAGCATTCCGAGGAGGGGATGTCAAGAGTTGCAGAGATAGAGAAAGAGGAAAGACAAAGGAGTTACAGGACATGGTGAGTAGGAGGTTGTTGGTGACCTTAGCAATGGATCGTGCAGGGAGGGTGGGGATGGTGAGAGGAAGGACTCTCACACGCAGGCCCTGGGAATTCGAGTCCAGTAGGAGAGCAAGCAAATAAGCGATGACAAAATACAGCATCCGATCAAATGGAAAGGCAGCTGTGATAGGGGATGATGGGGAACCAGTTAGGCAAAGCAGAGGTCAGGAAAGGCCCTTCTGACAAAATGATGTAGAAGCTGAAGTTGGAAGGACAAAAAGAAACTGCCCGCGTGGAGGACCTGTGCAAAGGCCCTGGGTGGAGAAAGAGTTCAGAGTTCTCCAAGAATTGAAAGAAGCCCAGTAAGACTGGAGCTGAGGGAGGTAATAAATGAAGCCGTAGGGATGTGGCCTTATAAGGGATGGTGTTTGGATTTCAATCTAAGTGCAATGGAAAATCACTGGAAGGTTTAAGCAGGGAGTGAGTGATGGGACCCGCTTTATAATTTTTAAAGTTTTCCCTGGCAACTGTGTTGGTGGGGGCTTGAGTAGAAGTGGGGGAACCAGTTAGCGACTCTTGCAATGACCCAGGTAAGCAAGGAAGATGGCTTAGAGCGGGAGCAGTGAGGTGAGCAGTAGATGGGTTTGCGAAATGGTCTGGAGGTAGGTCCAACGGAATTTGCCAATGGAGTGGATGTGGGAGGTGAGAGGGGGAAGAATGAAAAACAACTCCCAGTTTCCTGTTTATCAGGTTCACTGCTGTTTACCAAGAAGGGGGAAATCTGGGGAGAAAGAGGTTCTGAGGAGGGATCACGAGTTTGGTTTTAGGGGCAGGAAATTGAAGGAGTCACTCTTGGCTGTCTCAGCTGTCTTGATGAGGGTGGGGCCCGGGTGGCTTGAGGGATCAACACTAGTGGCTGAGGGCCCAGTGGAGGCTGGCTGTGAATCCTCGGTGGCACCGGCCCAGGTAGCTGGAGGATTCTCTTGCAGAACTCAGCAGGAAGAGGCAGAGGGTTGGCAGGGTAGTTGAGATGTTGAGGAAAGGCCAGTGTGGAAATCATTATCGAGTGATCAAAATGTCAAGCATCTGAATTGGGAGGAAGAGAGCAAGAGGCTGGGAGCAAAAGGAAGTCCTGGTGGGCATCTGGGGGTCTGAGATCTGGGGGGGAGGAGGGTCTTAGAGTCTACAAATTCAGGGATGGAGCACTTTGGGTGAGGCCAAAACCATGTGATCTGAGTGGATGGGAATCTCAGCGGTGTTGGGAGTGGCACTGAATGGAGAATGAGGTCCCCAGGCTGATGCTGGAGTCCCAGATGGAGAAGAGGACCTTGCAACAGATGTCAAAGTCCTGTGGGAGCAAAGGAGGTACCCAAGGCCACTTGGCAGGTCCCAAAGCCCAAAGGTGAGAAGAGGAGGGAGGTATCAGCAGGATGTGAAGAGAGGGCCACCAAGGGAGGGTGAGGGGGAAAGGTGCTCACTCCTCCTGTGAGAGAATGAGTGGTTTCCAGGTGAGGGCTGCTCCCCAGGTATGTGTTAGAGGAGCTCAAGCTCCTTCGGTCACACAAGGTGGAGAAGCTGGGAGGGTGTTTAGGGTGCAGTGCGTTCCCGGCTGACACAGCTGGGACTCTGGAAGGGAGACTGAGAGAGGAAAGGGGAAGAGCAGTGTTCTTGCAAATGACCCCCTTAGCCTCTCTCACTGGGACTCCCCACCCGCTTCATTCTCTCCCCATCAAATTCAGCCTTCACCAGAGCTGCCAGGCACTCCTTCTAAAGCACAACTCCAATCCTGCCTCTCACCCACCTCATCACCCCTAGCAGGTTGCCCACGACCCTCCAGGTAAAGTCCCTGCTCTTTAGCCTGGTGTCTGAGGCCTTCTGGAAGGATCTCAGCTGCTGCCCTCCTCCCATAAACCAGAGCTACTTCTAGCTCTAAGGCTCCCATGCTGCATCCTCTGGGCCTTTGCACATCACTCCCTGTGCCTGGAATGCCTTTTCATCGCACATGCCTGGAAAACGCCAACAAGCCTTTCAAGCATCTCCTCCTTGGAGAAGCTTCTCTGACTCCCTCAAGGATCGCCCCTTCCTTTGTGCTGTCTCTCCGCCTCATCTACCTTGTCTCCTAAATCTTCTCTCCCACTAGACCAAGAGCGCCCTAGGAAAACAGACTGGGGATATTCATTTCTCTCTCCTGCATTTCCAGTTTGCTCCTGGGGATACGAGAGCACTAATATTTAATGAATGAAAGGACAAAGTTATAGCAAATTATAAGAGACAGCATGTACTAACTACTCACTATAATGCTTAGCACAGTGTAAGCTTTTTTTTAAAAAAAATTTTATTGTTTTTTACAGATAGGAAGGGAGAAGGATAGAGAGTTAGAAACATCCATCAGCTGCCTCCTGCACACCCCCCCACTGAGGATGTGCCCGCAACCAAGACACATGCCCCTGACTGGAATCGAACCGGGGACCCTTCAGTCTGCAGGCCAATGCTCTACCCACTGAGCCAAACCAGTCAGGGCTGTGTAAGCTTTTTAAATGCATGGATCTGTGTTACCATCATAAGAACTGTGGTGGGTGGGTATTGTAACCATGTCTGTTTTACAGATGAGGAAACTGAGGCGAAGACTTGCCCGAGGACATTGCCAGTGGTAGAGATGGGTGTTGAACTCAGACAGGGCTAGTTCTAGTGTCCATGCACTTACCCACTGTCCTATATTGCCTCCATAAGAGAGACAACCGCCAGATCTCAGGGACCAACAGGCCACGGAGACAAAGGTTTGCAGGAGAGTCTGCAGGAAATGGACAATAACCAAGTCAGCTTTTCTTTGAGTAATAGTGATGACCACCAACACTGTTGGTTGCCTACTCCAAAGCCTATCTCCCCTTCTTTTGCCTGTGAACACCCTTTCCTACACAATGCAGGTGAATCCTGACTGGTCTAAGCCAGTGGTCGGCAAACTCATTAGTCAACAGAGCCAAATATCAACAGTACGATTGGAATTTCTTCTGAGACCCAAATTTTTTAAACTTAAACTTCTTGTAACTCCACTTCTTCAAAATAGACTCGCCCAGGCTGTGGTATTTTGTGGAAGAGCCACACTCAAGGGGCCAAAGAGCCACATGTGGCTCACGAGCCACAGTTTTGCTGACTACTCTAAGCTAATCTTGTGGCATCACCCCTCTTGTCTGCGCTGGCTTCATTAGTGGGTATGTAATCCAGGTGGCGCCTTAAAATTTTTTAAAATTATGGTAAAATACACACAACACAAAATGTAGCACTTTAACCATCTTAAAATGCAGTTAACTCTTTACAAGGGACAGCTGGACTTGTTGGACCTGGTTGGTAAAGATGTGGTGCCTGGACCCTCTGCAATCATCTTGGGATCGTGAGGATAGCAGCCAGCACACTGAGATGATAGAATGAAAATACAGGAAAGACTCTGATGTGGTTGCGGAATTTTTGGATCATTCCTAACTCGGTCCTTCTCCATACATGAGATAATAAATCGCCCTGCTATCTAAGCTCATTTGAGTTGGTCCTCTATTACTTAGCTGCACGTACACTGATACACGGACAGTGCCCGTGGTAGAATAGTTTTTGCCTGGTAAGGGATGACAGTAAGTCTACAAACTTGAACAGTCTCTGGGAGCTACTGCCCTGTTCCGGTCCACTGACCTCTGGTCTAATGAGAATGATGACCTTGTCCTGGGTGAGGAGTGATAGTGACTTGGAACATCGTCTGAAGAAGCTTGAAGGATTTACAGAAGGTCTAGTCCTGGCAGCCTTGGGGTTCAGCTCACTAAACGTCACGTAAGTATGTTCCTGGTGCTGGGATCATATGGATACATCAGGTACAGTCCTTGCCTTTAAGGGGCTCACAGAGTAGTGGGAGGGACGGTCGCATGCCAGTGGTGAGTGATGCACAGTCTCCATAAGGTCCAGCGGCTGATGTGCAAGGTGGCTGGATGACACTTCCTGGGGGCATTTTGAAGAAGGATGAGAGAAGGGTCAGAGGGAAACAACATTTCTGGGCAGAATGAACAGCCATACAAACTATGGGCAGCTTCGTTCTCTCGGGGAAATGACAAGTCATTTGGCGTGATGGGAACTGGGCTAGCCACTTTCAGGGCATGTGTTTCTGAGCAAATTACTTGACCTCTCTGAGGCTCAGAATTCACGTTTATAAGAAAAAGAGAAAAAGAAGAAAGAAGGAAAAATGGTTGCAAAATTAGGTAACACTATATATGCAAGCACAGTGCCTGGCATGTATTAGGTGCACAAGAAATGCTCTTTATTATTCCTCCATTGTTGTCACATGGTTCTAATTCATTATCTTCTCGGATCCAGGTGGCTTTCTTCCCTTTCTCACTCATTCCTGAGCCTCGTAGTGAGCCCTCCACCCCCACCCCAACTCCCACAGACTTTTCCTCGGGCAGGAAACCCGAGCCCACTGCCTGGCCTAAGATGGCTTCTAGGGCTGGGTGGTTTGTATTATTCCTTCTCTTCTCTTTCTCTCTCTCTTTTTTTCCCTGAATGCAACAAAATAAAACCAAACAAAAAGCCCAACGCCTGGCGTGGCTTGTCGGGGAGTTATGCAAGTGTGTAAAAAAATAAAATAAAATAAACATTGAGTTTTCAGCATTTGGGGCTGTTTGATTAGGCAAGGAGCAGAGCCAAGGGCCAGTGAGACATAAGGAAGGCTCAGGGCAGAGGGGAGAGGGGAGGGGCTGGAGAGGGGGTTGGAGGGGGCCCAGGACCAACTCGGAAGTGGCTGTTTGCCTCCTGCAAACTTGGCAACGCTCTGGCTAACTGAGCCCAGACGTAGGGCATTTGGGGCTCAACTGCTCCACTTTCTCTGGCCATCCACCATCCTGGTTCCCTGGCCATCCGGACGCACGAGGGGTCCTTCCATCGGTTCCCCTGTCACTGTAAGAGACACTGTGCTCTTTTCCCAGTCGTCAGGGTTGCCCAAGAAGGCGATTCCACAGCCTGTCTTCATTACCCACCCCCCACCCCACTCCACTCCACCCCCACAATCAGTATAGCTTTTCTGCTCTAACTCACTCCTGCTCACTACAGTTTTAGCCCATTTTCCTTTACCCTAAGTCCGTGGTCAGCAAACTGCGGCTCGCGAGCCACATGCGGCTCTTTGGCCCCTCGAGTGTGGCTCTTCCACAAAATACCACGGCCAGGGCGAGTCTATTTTGAAGAAGTGGCGTTAGAAGAAGTTTAAGCTTAAAAAATTAGGCTCTCGAAAGAAATTTCAATCGTTAAACTGTTGATACTTGGCTCTGTTGACTAATGAGTTTGCTGACCACTGGCCTAAGTGAAGCTGGAGAGCAGCTGGGAGCCACCCTGAGCGTGAATCTCACCTGCCTCCCTTCTTCAGGCTTGGCTTCACCACCATCGGCAGGTGTCTGCAGCCCTTCAGGACTCCTTCACAAACAGTTAAAGAGCCCCTACCACTTACCAGACAGCTGAAGCCTTTGTTTCATTGACCTCTCAAAACAGATGACAACCCCGAGGCTCAGAGAGGTTGAGTAACTTCAGCATGGCCACACAGCTGGTAAATGATGGAGCAGGAATCTGAATCTAGGTTTTACTTCCAAGTCTCCCTCACTCTCCTACAGCAGCTTCGTGGGAAGTGTCCTCCCCGGGGTTCTGGGGATCCTAGAGCCTCGCGTTTTCTCTGAACTGGAAAGATGCTCTTGAACACCTGACCCTGAGAGGAGGAGGGCGTGGCCAGGACTACAG
Source organism: Corynorhinus townsendii (assembly GCA_026230045.1). Classification (NCBI taxonomy): domain Eukaryota; kingdom Metazoa; phylum Chordata; class Mammalia; order Chiroptera; family Vespertilionidae; genus Corynorhinus; species Corynorhinus townsendii. Next base: position 197,434,712 of record JAPDVU010000002.1, read on the forward strand.
ACCCTGTTGCGCTGGTTCCTTGTCACCTTCCAGGATCCTGATGGGGAAACTGAGGTTTCCAGAGGCTCCTCGGCCCTGTTCTGCCCCCAGGATGCCTGGAACTGCAGCCCCTGCTCTGGAGTGTGGAATCCCCGCGGTGCGGGGTCGGATGAAGGGAGGAGCGAGGGCAGAGGGTCTGCGCCAGGGTCCAGAGCGCGCGCGCGCGGCTGCCAGCCCTGCGCCCCAGCTGCGGGCAAGCGCGTGCGGGAGGGGGCTACGAACTCCCAGGCCTGGCGCTCCAGTCCGTTTTTTCCTGCGGATCCCGGGAAGGGGGGCCGGTTCGGGGGTGGGACGGCAAAGGGGGGGATTCCCTCCCTCGTGCGAGCAGAGGACTGGCCCCTCTCCCGGCTGGGAGCTGCGGCCGAGGAGGCGCGACGGAGAGAGCACGAGCTGGGGCGGAGAGCGGGGAGTGGACCGCCGAGCGGGGCATTGGGGAGAGCGAGGCCGAACCGAGCCGCCCAGAGGACCGATGCGCCGGGTGGGGCGCTGGCCCCGGAGGGCGTGAGCCGCTCGTAGATTGAGCAACTTGGAAACCGGCGGGCGGAGCGCGCGAGAGCCCAGGACAGTCGTGCGGCGGCGGGTGAACGGGCGCACCCTCACCCCTCCCGGGTCTGCTACCGCCGGGCTGGCAGCGCAGAGGTGAGTCCCCCCTGAGCTGCCCTGTGCTCCCTTCTGGCGCCCCTTCCCCGGGATCTGGGGCGCCACGGGCTCTCCCGTCGGGGCGCAGGCGAGCTGAGTTGGGGGGCAGACAGCGAGAGGGAGAGAGGACTTCTGGCTGCTCTCTGGTCAGCGAGGGCGGAAAAGGGCACCACTTGGAGCTCCTCCTGCAAGTCCTGCCGCCCCTCGCCCGCCCATGTCACCCCTCGAGCCAGTGGGCAGCCCCCTCCCCGTTGCTGCCTCGGTTCCCCTCAACCCCGCAGCCCCATGGTCGTCTTCACTGGTAGTTCTGAGCGCCCCACGCCCGCCAGCCCTATTCACACCACCCCCATCCAGAGGCTTTGATGCCTGGTCTCGGCACCACGGATTACCCCAATCCTACGGCCCTTGGTTACCCCACCCCAGTCGCGCAGCTCGGCCCGGGTCCGACGTGGCAGGGGCATGCGTGGCCGCCCCCTTGCACTGCGGGGCGGCGCGGCTCAGGGGCCCGCGGGGTAGGTCGCTGAGGGTCGCATGGCATTGCTTGGCTGGGGAGAGGTGGGTTGTGCATTTGCCCCGGCTCCCAGGAGGGCAACGGCGGATTGTGGGTGCGAGCACTTGGGTGCAGGAGTTTTCTTAAGAAACTGGCCTCTCGGGCTTGGAGAGTACTCTTGGATTTTGAGGGGCAGTCAGGGGACTTCAGGTCCGCCTCTCCTCCCCCTGCACCTGTCCGGCCTCTCCCGGATGATGGAGGGGCGTGTGTTGGTTGGGGAGGGGTGGGGGGCAGAATTTACACGCTTGGAGAGGAGATGAAGGGATGAGAAGCAGCCTTCCCCGCTGCTCTCCGTTTTGAGGGGCGAGCGGGGGGCAGCACCTGCCTGACTTATCCCTGGGGGACACTCTAATCCCGACAGGTCCCACAGGCACGCCCTTGGTTCCTCCCGCTGCCCCGCAATTCTTTGGCCTCCACCCGCCAGCCCACTCGGCGGCCAAAACTCTCCACCCGTAGCGGGTCTCGGGGAGGGCTAATGAGAAATGATGTGGATGGTTTACATTTTTGGGTCTGTGTCCGGCCCCGGATGGAATACTAATTTATCCTGAGAGTGTTGCAGGCAAGAAGGTGAAAGGTATTTCAGCCCTCGGTGGGGTGGTGGGGTGGTGGGGTGGTGGGATGGTGGGATGGTGGGATGAGTCCCCGCCCTCAGCTCCACCCCCAGCTCGCATTCCCCCTTCCCTAGCTCGCATCCTCCTCTTCCCGGACCACCTAGCACGTGCATCCTCTCTCCTCTGTCTCCTGCCCCAGGTCTGCCTCTGCCTCCAGCCCTTCCCACCACCTTCCCCAGGCTGGGTCATACCCCCCTGCCCCAGCTCCCAGCCTCCGGCCCCACCCTCCAGCTCCCCAGTCTAGATAGCAACCCGGCTGGTCACTGAGTATGTTGTCACCCAAGACCCTTAACCTCTTGGTGCCAGGAAAATGGGAAGGCTTTTACTTTCCTCCCCAGGAGTAAATGAGGACCTAGCACATGGCAGGTGATGAATGTGGATCCCTCACCCCCACCCTGGCGGACACAAAATGCCCTTCCTCACCCCCACAGTTGTCTGAGACCTTGATCACTGCCAGCAGTTCGCATTGCTGGCTCTGCCTGTGCAGAGTCATGGGCCTCAAAAAGATGAACTGCTTGTGCCATGTAGCCCAAGGGACCAGGGAACTCAGACAGAGGAACTAACAGAAATGAGATGGGCGGGCTACTTAAAAGAAAGTTATCAGCTCCTATCTCCTCTCTCAGCCTGTCCTCACGGTTGTGTGTGCCCGTGCCCATTGCAAGTGTGTAAGGAGTGGGTGTAGCAGGGTTCCTAGTCTGAGACCTACCCAGCTATTTAAATCAGATTTCACATAACATTCTGAATTTTCAACTTTAAAAAAAACAAAAAACAGAAGGTCAGGCAATATTGAGTGGTTATTTCTGCCTATCTAGTGATGGGTGGCAGAGGCCGGTGTCCCTTGCTCCAGAGAAATTCAGATCTGGATCCTCCTCCCTACTTCCCAGCTGAGATCCTGGTTTGATGGTGATTCAGGTGGAAATAGACCGTAAGGTCCTCACTGGCCAGGACTGGGTGAGCATGGCAAGATGGGCTGCAGCTAAGACCTGGGAGATTGGAGGTGGGGATAGAATGTAGAGCAGTGGTTCTCAACCTTTCTAATACCGCGACCCTTTAATACAGTTCCTCATGTTGTGGTGACCCACAGGTTGAGAACCACTATCAGGGTCGCCTAAGACCATTGGAAAACACAGATATTTACATTACAATTCCTAACAGTAGCAAAATTACAGTTATGAAGTAGCAACGAAAATAATTTTATGGTTGGGGGTCACCACAACATGAGGAACTGTATTAAAGGGTCGCGGCATTAGGAAGGTTGAGAACCACTATCCTAGAGGAAGGGAGAGGAAGGGAGCTAACCTTTGCTGAGCACTGCCCCTGAAGTGCCAGGTTCCGTGCAAGGCAAACAGAGGGGATTCAGAGAGTCAGAGGAGGCCTTTTCTGCACCCAGGCCCCAGGAGTCCTGATCCCACAGTGAGACCAGAGAAAGGCTCACAGACCCAGGGTTTACCACCAGGTGTGTCTGGTGTGGTCTTCTTTCTCCTCCAGGGTCTGTCTAGTATATCTGCCTGGGGTCCTCAGACCTCGGTTTGAAAAATGCAGCAATTATAGGTTAACCCTATCACTTTGAGTGATCACTTTGGGGCCAAGGCGGTCAATGATAGAAATATGGAAATTGCATAACAGTGCTCAGTGTTAAGATACGTATCTAGAGGACACAAAACTGTTTATATTACTTCTTTGATGACCATTGGAATGTAGGCACAAAATAACGTCTTGGTCATAGAAAACACAACAAATATTATTGTCTTCCCTATGTGCCAGGCACCATTCTAAGCAGTTTCATGTATTAACTCATTTATGCTATAAAAAAACAGCAACCGCCCTAGCCAGTTTGGCTCAGTGGATAGAGCATCGGCCTGCGGACTGAAGGGTCCCGGATTTGATTCTGGTCAAGCGCACATGCCTGGGTTGCAGGCTCAATCCCCAGTAGGGGGCAGGCAGGAGGTGGCTCTCTCTCATCATTGATGTTTCTATCTCTCCCTCCCTCTCCCTTCCTCTCTGAAATCAATAATGTATATATATAATATTGGTTTAATATATATATTATATTGATTTAATATAATATATATATATTTTAAACACACACACACACAACAACAACCCTCTTGCAAATAAGGAAAGTGAGGCCCAGGCCAGTTAATCAACTAGCCCAAGAACAGCTAATAAGTAGGAGAGCCAACATTTGAAACCAGGCAGTCTGACTCTGAAGTTTATGCCCTTGACCATCATGCTCTATGGCCAACCGCTGAGACCATATACTTGGCACTGAAGATCCCAGTTTGATAAACTGAAGGGGATGGAAAAGTGTAGTGGGGGCTGGGGAGGGTGGGAAGGCTTTAGCAGGTCGTGCAGGGAGTGCTGGAGGGGCAGGTAGGGGCTGGCAGCTGACAGGCATTGGGGGTGGCTGGCCCTAGCACCAGGTGGGATCCATCAGCCTTGTGTAAACACTTCTCACAGGCAGCTTAACCACTTGAGTGTGTCTGGCCTTCAAAGCTGGTGGGAGAGGCTGAGGAGGGAGGTGCTAAGCTCCCCTGTGGGATAATGATTTATCTCCCATGCAGGTGGGCTCTCCTGGGGCCTCCCTGAGAGGCCAAGGGGAGAGGATTGGGACAGGGACTGGAAGGGGCACCTCCACTTCAGCAATACAGATTTCTCATTTGTAAACCAAAACTCAGCCAACTCTCAGAGCAAGCCTGTGAAATAGGCATATCTATCCCCATTTTATAGATGAGGAGACTGAGGTTCAGAGAGGCTGTGACTTGTCCAAAGATCTCTAACCCGTGGATGGGAGGGTGATACTTCCTTGGCATGTACAAAGCTTCCTGGAGGTTCGCTGTTTCCTCCTGTCCCTGTGTGAGTGTGGGTGGGTGTGGGGCAATGCATGGGCCGGCCTCTGCTGTGCGTTGGGAGCACGTGTTCCTGTGAATGTGCCGCGGGGTTTCATCCTCTGACTCCCAGGTTGGGCTCCAACTTCCCAGACACATTTTGTTGGGGAGGGACCAGCTCTCCCTGCCCCCATCACCAGCCAGCAGTCCAGAGACCTGGCTCTTACTGGGCTGGGGGATTATCCCCATTCTCTGGGTCTCTGACCAGGGCGGGCATAGCTGCCTCTTTTATCCTCTCACAAAGGCCAGGCCCGCCAGGTCTGCTGTGTCAGAGTTTCTGTGGCCTGGGGAAGCCTTACTTCCTCTCCTCCCGCCAAGCCCAGAGGGCCATGCAGAGTCTGCTGGCTTGTCGGGGCCACTGTTCTAGCTCCAGGACAGGTGAAAGGCACAGGGGTGACTCGACACCAGGAAAAGAAAGTTGAGGGGTCACTCACAGAAGGACAGAGATCTCATCTTCAAGAGACACGATATAACTGCAGCATGAGGTCTGTAGAGTAGACCTAAAGGTTTTCTGTCAGAGCTGGCCAGTACTGGGCAGGGGTGGGGCCAACTGGTTCCCAGTGACCCACAAGCTTGGTTTGAGGGTCCACTGTATTCCAGCTGCTTGAGTAGCCAGCTCTAGTCCCAGGGAATTCTGCAACACAGGAAAGGGAGCAGATTTCTTCTATAGGGGTGCCGGGTGGGCAACTTATAATGTTCAAACATTCTGAGTTCTCATACTCTCCTTGACAGGATGGTAGGAGGCATAAGTTGGGATGGGGGGTGGGGGGAGGGTGCCCTCCTGGCCCCTCAGAATTAATCCTTCTCTCTCCTCCCCCAACAGGTTGGGTTTTGGAGGTGTCCCTGCTGAAGTGACAAATTCTGCCAAGTGCCTTTGAGGAAAGCTCTCTGGACCACCTTACGGGCCGATAGAGAAGTGGATTCCTCAGCTGAAATCATGGTGGAATTGGGACACGGCCCAGGCCTGGGCCTCCTGCTGCTGACCCAGCCCCGGAGGCATTAGCAAGAGCCCTGCGCCACCCATCACCCCAAAGACCACCCCTCCTGCCAGGGGCCTGGAGCTGGCGAGTGACTATGCGGCTTGGGCTGTGTGTGGTGGCCCTCATTCTGAGCTGGATGCATCTCACTGCTGGCAGCCGGGGGATCAAGGGGAAGAGACAGAGGCGGAGTGAGTAATGACGGAGCTGGACCATGGAGGGCCTTGGAGCTAGGGGCATGGCAGGGGGCTACTTGGGGGACTAGAGGGCCTTCGGTGGCTTTATTCTGTGATGACTATTGCCGATTTGTACTTGTGTAGAGTACTCGATAGATTATCCTGTTTGTGGATTATCCAGTTTGTGGATTAATTTGTTGAGATTGTGCACTCTGTAGACTACGCCCTTTGTCTATTTCCCCCTTTGTAGACTCTGCTTTCTAGATTAACCCCTCTCTTGTGAGGATCCCGTGTGTGGATTATGCCCTCTGACATTATAACTCCAGCTCTGTGTGGTATCCATGGAGATGATCCCCCATCCCCCTGCTCCAGGATGCTTGGTTCCCTCCTCACCAACACTTCAGGGCCCTTTCTTTCAGTGGTGGCTAAAGTGCAGCCTCAACCCCTTTGGGCCAAGATTTCTGCCCACCTGGTGGTAGGCAGCAGCCTTCCCTGCCCAGATCATGGGCAAGCACGGTGGAGCTGGGAGCTCATGAGACTGTCCACTCCTATGGTGTTGAACCCTGCCCAGGGGGAGTCTCAGAGTTGCACTGGGGGAGGGAAGGGGAGGCGAGTGGGCAGGAGTCAGGCCGTACCACCCTTCTAACCAGAGCAACTTTGCTTTTCCCTTCTTCCTGTAAGATTCCACATATGATATCATTGGAAGAAAGGGTTCTCAAAATAAAATAAAACCATCATTGTACAGATGGGGAAACTGAGGCTTGGAGAGGGGAAGAGATGACAGTCCTAAGGACACACCTACTTCCTGTGAGCCCAGTCTTCTTGAAAACAGAGCTTGACAGAGTTCAAGTTGAACTTGTGCACGCTGCCATCGCTGTCCCTCACAGAGTCCCTCAGAGTCCCATTCTAGGTGCTCCCAAGAGCAGGTCCTCTAGCCTCTGCCTAATGTTTCCAGTGATGGGGGCTCGGTACCAGCCTGTTGGTGTGGCCACTGCATGTGAGAGATGTGTCAGGAGTGAGGTGGAGGCCTGTGTTACAGACCTGAGACAGATCTTTCAACATCCCCATCAGAGATGTCACGCACATGGGCAGGCAGCTCCTCTGAAGCCTGGCCCAGCCACTTCTTGCTTCCCTTTTGAGGCCCGGAGACCCAGGCTGCCAGTAGAGGTCGAAAGGCAGAGGAGTTTGGTTGGATGTCGATGGGAGCAGCCAAGGGCAGAACCCAGCCCAGGACAGAAGCTCAGAGAACTGGTGAAGCTGAAAATCCTAGCTTAACAAACAATTAGAGACGGTTAGGTTTAATTAGCATTTAAACCTTGATTTTTCCTCCCTTCTCATCTGTCGCAGCCAGCATTTTGGACTCCACAGGCCAGATGCAGTTTAGCGGTTTATAATATCTCCTCCATTTCCAAGATGAGAGAAAGAGTATGAGTGGAGCCATTCACGCTCGTGTGATGTGCGCTAGTGATCACACTGTCCCTCACATGTGCAGAGCCACACACCCACCTAAACCAGAGGTCAGACTTGTTGTTCTAAACATGGTACTAAAAAAAAAAAAAAAAAAAAAAAAGCACTGGCCTGGCCATCAGAAAGGGCCCGGCCCCAGCCATGACCAATCGAATACAGCAGTTATGTCGCTTTTGATAATAGCCACATCCCACAGCCTCTGCAGCAGTAACCCAGTTTTTATTACCAAGTGGTGTGTGACAGACATCCTTGATGGGGAGGTAGGAGAATGGGGTAAGGTGAGGGGAAAGCCTTGGGGTGCAGTGAAGGTCTAAGAGGGACATGAGCTCAGAGAGAGATGAGTGTGCATGTTGCTGGGCTGTACTGCTTAAAGAATAACCATTAAGCTACAAGTGTCGTTGTATAGGAATAGAGTGAGGCTTGCATGAGATGATGTGTACGTGCAGTGAATCCTTTGTGAAATATCAAGCTCTCTGTTGACTTCAGGAGGCATGTGATTGTTACATAAACAATGTGTGGACCATTTTGCCCTAGGGTGTCCAGGGAAGTGGCAGAGAAAAGAGAGTGGAGCCAGACCATTGTGTTGGCTTCTCTGGCCTCCTGACCACGTGGAAGGGCACTGGGCAGCCTTCGGGGCAGAGGCAAACTTGCTATGAATGTGAGCCTCAAGTCTGTTGACTCTGTCCAGCATCCCGTGACTGAGTGTCGATAGGGCCCCAGAAGCCAACCGATATAATTCTGATCCCAAGTCACACACAAGTTTTGAGCCCAGAAATGGCTGATTTCAGGCAAGAGTGATGGCCTCCCTGCATTGAGGGGCAGAAGTTGAGCAAAGAATTCTTTTTTTAAAGCTTTTTATTTTAATTTAATTTTTTAAAAAATACATTTTATTGATTTTTTACAGAGAGGAGGGGAGAGAGATAGAGTTAGAAACATTGATCAGCTGCCTCCTGCACACCCTCTACTGGGGATGTGCCCACAACCAAGGTACATGGCCTTGACCGGAATTGAACCTGGGACCCTTCAGTCCGCAGGCCGACACTCTATCCACTGAGCCAAACTGGTTAGGGCTTTAATTTTATTTTTTAAAATATATTTTTATTGATTTTAGAGAGGAAGGGAGAGAGAGATAGAAACATCATGATGAGAGAGAATCATTGATCGGCTGCCTCCTGCATGCCCCACACTGGGGATCGAACCCACAATCTGGGCATGTGCACTAACCAGGAATCAAACTGTGACCTCCTGGTTCATAGGTCGATGTTCAACTTCTGAGTCAAATCGCCTGGCCGAGCAAAGAATTCTTTAGCTATGAGTTATGAACCCTCAAAGGGTGTCCTTCTCTTCTACTTAGTGAGGACATGTCCCCACATCTTGATCACTCACCCTCACTAGCACCCACCCTCTCCTGCCCACCTGCCCACCTACGTTTCCTGCCCCTCCTGGAGCCCTCATTCCTTCACCATCCCTCACATTGAGTGCTCCTCCCTCACTGAGACCCTTCTCCCATCAGATTCCTTGGCCCCTTTGTTCCGTCCTGTCCCCACAAAGCCCCCATTCCTTCCCCGACTCCTCCAGAAACTGCCTCCCCCCCCCCCCCCGCTTCTGTCCTTTCTCACAGCCCCATCCTCCATCTGGAGCTTTTGTCCCCTCTTGCACTGACCATTACTAGTCCTTCTTCCCTCACTGAAGCCCATTCATTCCATGGGCCATTCCACCAACACTCAACCTATGGAGCATGGCCTTAGTCACAGAAAAGAATCCTGGAAAAGGGAGGGAGGGGGGGACAATCTTAATCTCGTGTCTCCATGCTACAACAGGATGAAGGTGGAGAGCTAAGAGGGCACAGAACCAGTACCTCCGAGTTGTGTTTTTAGAGACCAGTAGATGATCTCTAGGCAAGGGGTGGGGAGTGAATGAGGGTGAAGGCATTCCAGGCAGAGGGGCCAGTGTGTGCACAGGTGTGGACTTGTGGGGAGGCAGAGACTGTTTGCTCAGGAAATGGGGTACAGCTAGGAGTCATAGATGGAAAAATGGTTTCTAAGAGGGGTTCTGGGGAGCTCTAGGGTTTTAACTGGGGCAGCTGTGCTCATATCTATTTTATACATGGAGGATCTTTCCTATTAAAGAGAAGGGTTGTGCTGCTAAAACGAACAGCCCAACACCTCTCAGGACAGAGCACAGACAGCTGCCTGGGGCCTAGGGAGTGTTTTAGGGGGATGATGCTCCAGAAGTGGCAGAGGTCAGACGGTGGGGGTGGGGGTGGGTGCTTTGTACTCGCCAGGCTGAGGAGTCTGCACTTGACCTGCCTTGAACTATGGGTAATCAGGGGAGCAGCAGGCCCAGCTGCCCGACAGAGGGCAGGTGGCTTGAGGTAGGAGGTAAACAGATTAGTTCAGAATGCATTTGGGCCCAGGTGAGAAAAAGTGAAGGTCTAAACTAAGCTCCCAGCTGAGTTAAAGAATGCTGGATCTTCCCAGGGATGATCTTGGGCACCAGGAGTAGATGCCCACCCCCTCACTGAGGCCCCATTCCCTGTCACCCCCCCCCTCACCAACTTAACCCCCCCCCCCCAACTTACGAATCTAGTTCCTCCAAGGCTAGATACTACCCCAATACCAAGGGCATCCCTCCTCTGGGTCATGGTGAGTTCCTCTCCACCCCTCATTGACCTTCAGCCAACCCACCCTGAGCCCCCATTCCTATCCAATCCCTCTCCCCACACTCTCAGTGAGCTCCATTCATATACCTGCCTCTCTGAGCCTCTGTCTCACTCACCACATCCTCAGCCTTACATTCTGGGGGGACCCTTATCCTTTCACTGGGCTCGCATTCAAAAATGAGATAGACTCGGCCCTCTAAAACTCTTTCTAACGGGGAAAAAAGACGTTTCAGGAGATATTAATGACATGTGGTGATGTCTACCACGATGGCTTTAAGTATGAGGGCTGCGGGAACACAGAGAAATACTCCCTCCAGACTCAGCAGGGAGGCAGGATCAGGAGAGACTGCCTGGGGGAAGTGACTTTCGTTCTGAGGCTAAAGCTTTTTAGGAGAAGTGGAGGAGCTGAGTCTTAATTCTGCAGGCATAGGGAGCTATTAAGGGATTTTAGGCAGGGGTGTAACACCCTCAGAGTTTTGGTTTTAGGAAGATGAGTAACTGGGAGAAGACAAGCCTTGGGAGAAAGGTCAGTGGCCAGAAGCCATTCTTCAAGGAGGCAGGGCCACTGAGCCACACTGGGGCAAGACCTGATTATAGGGACATCAACTTGCAGGGTTTTGGACAAGGATGAAGGAGGCGGAGAAGCAGCAGAGGAAGTCAGGAGGGCACTTTCTCCTTGCCTTCCTGGCTCAGTGAGATGGGCTCACTGAGTGCTCAGGAGCAGAGTGAGAAGGGGGTGGTGGAGGGCAGAGCTGTGTGAGGAGGGTTTGTGAAGAAGGGAAGAGGGTGCCACCCCCTCTCTGAGCCCCACCCTCCACTGAGCCCACCCAACCTCCTTGACCAAGCTCTAGCCCTGCAAGACTATCTTCTGCATGCCCCCCATCAGCCCCCATCATAGACACAGGAGCTGGAGGGAGCTTATCAAACGGAATCTGACCATGCCCTTCTGTGGTCCCTTTCCCTGCCAGCAGAATAAAGCCCTATTTTTTTAAAAAATATTTTTATTGATTTCAGAGAGGAAGGGAGGGGGTAAGAGAAATAGAAACATCTATGATGAGAATCATTGATCAGCTGCCTCCTGCACACCCCCTACTGGGGGTCAAGCCTGCAACCCAGGCATGTGCCCTTGCCTGGAATTGAACCTGGGACCCTTCAGTCCGCAGGTCGATGCTCTATCCACTGAGCCAAACCAGCTAGGGCTAAAGCCCTATTTTCAAATCCATGAACATCTAGGATGTCCTCAGAGCCTTTGCACAGGCCATTCCTCCGCCTGGCACACCCTCTTCACCTAGCCGGCTGGGTAAGGGAGTGCCTTCTATTGCTCCTCCATTCACCACAGTGCATAGCCAGCCCTGTTTCCCGCATTCCTGGGTGGGTTTTTGTTGTTACACCTCCACATTCCCAGCTTCTAGCAGCTCTGGGCATGTGGTAGGTGTGCAGTAAACAAACATCTATGGGATGAATTAACTTTGGCTTTTTCCTTTGAATCATTATGCAACACCCCTAACACCCACCATCTTTTTGGACATCACACCTAACCCTCCCACCCCCATCCCCTGGCTCTCTATCCTCTCCTTGCCCATTCATTTGCCTTGCTTAGCTGAGAACACCCTTTGGTTGCTACCCCCTTGATAAGCATTCCTTTCCTCATTGAACTCACCCCTGCCCATCACTAAACCTGTCTTCTCTTTGCTGAGCCCCCAGACCTCATGGAGCTCAACTCCCTAGTCCCTTGTCCCTGACCCTGGCCTCAAGGCCAGTCTTACCACCTGAGCCTTATATCTTGAACCTCCAATATTCTTGGGCCTTTAGCCTGCCTCTGAGTCTTCTGTCATAGTCTCTCTCTCAGCTGGTCTCTCCCCTTTCCTTTTCCATATTCTCTGACTCTCTCTGCCCCTCTCCTTGCTTTACCCCCACCACCGTCCCTTCCCCTCACTCTTCAGCCCACTGTGGTTTGGCTCTCATCCCTACCACTCCACCAAAACTGCTTTTCTCAAGGGCACCTCCTAATGCAAGGTCACCTCCTTAGATTTGCCTCAGAGCTCATGGCCATGGTCTCCTCCCAGCTCTGTTCCCTGTGTTCTCTCCCTTTCCAACTTGGCTTCTAGCCCCACTCTCTCCTGGTCTCCTCCCACCTCTCCAATGATTCCTACTCAGCTTCTCTCTGCCCGTCTCCCACTGCTGAACATGAGTGTTGCCCAGGCCTCAGCCTTTTGCTGTCTTTCCAGCTGCACAGCTTCTACCCTGGGATGCCTTCCACTCCCAGGCCTTTAACCCCAGTGACGGCTTCCAGGATGGATCCCAAATCGCTCCCCACCCCCCAGCCAGCTTCTTAAAAGAAGATGGCCCTGCTTCCTCACTTTCCTTTTACTCCTCAATCACTGCCCCTGCTCTCCACCCCCACCCAAGGCACCAATAACCTATATGTTGCTGTTCTTTATGGGACACTTCAGCAGCATGTCGTGTGTGATGCCTCCCTCCTCTTTTGAGTGTACTCTTCTCTTGGCTTCCATGATGCACTATGCTTTTGAGTGCCCCCTACCTGTCTGGTTGCTCCTTATTGGCCTCTAAGCTACCCCAGTTTTTCTGCCCTTCTCTTAAATGTCTTATTCCTCTTCTCACTCTCCCTTCCGACTCTCCTTGCCACCTCATGGACCTCCATGCCTTTAATAACTATTTACATGTTAAGGACTTCATGTCTCAATCTCCAGCCATAATGTTTCTTTTGACTTCCAGACCCACAGGTTCAACTGCCTAATAGACACCTTCCTCTGGGTGTCCCACAGGAACCACAACCTCAACACATTTAAAACTCAACTACTCATCATTTCCCCACCCAAACCTGCTCTTCCTCCTGTGGTCCCTCTCAGGGTGAAGGGCCCACAGCTACCCTGTGACCCAAGCCCAACACCTCTAAGTCACCCTTGACTTGTGTTTTCCCTGACATCACCTCGTCTTGCTGATTCTACCACTTGAATGTCTTACACGTGTCTACTCTTTTCCATTCTCTTGGTTCAGCTCCATGTCTTTGAACCTGGGAGTCCTTCTGCCTCCAATTATGCCCTCCTTACAATCCCATTCTCCACACTACAGAGTGATCGTTCTAATATGGAATCCAGACCGTGTCTCCTATTTTAAAGCCCACAGTGATTCCTCACTGCCTGTAGGATAATGTCCGAGCTCCTCTCTACACATTTAAGACCCTTCCTCATCTGGACCCTGCTTCCCTCTCCAGCTTCCTGTCTGACCACTCACTCCAGGTTCCAATTGTGCTGAACTAATTTCTTGCCATATTCTTCATGGATCTGGAGGGAAGCACACTCAGAGGTTTGTTGTTGGTTGAGTGGGGGGTAGGCAGCAGGATTCTGAGAAGGCCTTCTGCAAATCTGTCCCTAACAAAAGTGATAAGAAAAGAATAAGTGAATATGGGAACATAGCTATTGAGGCTTTAATGGGACACCTGAATGACTTCAATTATTGAAACCAAGGCAAAAACCTAGAGGGAACATTCATTTCAACAATGAATGAAGTAAAAACCTTGAGCAATAGAGGATTTAATATATTTGAAGTAGCAATGATATCTAACAACTCCAGTGATTTAATTAATTTGTAATATAGCTGAACAAAGGCCCAAAGTGGAAAAATAATCCCTAGGGTTCTCTCATGAATCCAATACAACATTTGGAGTATTTTTGCTCTCATAATAACTAAACCAAGAACAATATTAATTTTTAAATCTATTGATTAATGAAATACCATCAACTCTGTACAAATAAACCTAAAAATCAGTCTAGTCACACTTTCAGTTTCCACAACCCCTTGTAATGTCCTACCGCTGGCCTTCTGCACCCTCTGCCTAGAACTCTCTCTGAAGCCTTGTTCAAGTAATTTAGCTTCTCTTTTCTCATCTGTAAAAATGAGGATTAAAAACAAAATAGCAGTACCTACTTCATGGGTTGTAAGGACTAAATGAGTCAGTACTTGTCAAGCCTGAGAGCAGCGCCTGCCACAGAATCCGTTTCGACATTTACTAACACGCTGCCATTATGATGCTTTTGTTGTTATTGTTATCGTTGTGTTTGTTATTCTCCTCTTCCCTTCTGCTCACCTTCCTAAGTCTTACTCCTTCTCCTGTTATGAAATCAAGGATCATGCATGGAGCGGGTGCTCCTCCCAATAGCCCTCCCGAGTGGGCATCCACGTCTTCCTTTTCCAGGGATGGGAAAGGGAAGCTCACAAGATGCAGTGCTTCACCCTGGGTCACAGGCTGGGGATTGGCTCCAGGTCCGGCCTACTCTGCAGCCTGAGTTCCACATCCTGCACAGTCTCCTGCATCTCCGTTCTGATGCCCCAGCTCACTGTCTACAGCCTGTATCTATAACATCTCGATGCCTGGCTCCTCCTAAGTGACTCATACCTACTTTCCTTCCTTCTCAACTTGCTTCTCTTCCTATGAGCCTCTTTTAGTGACTGGCCCCACCGTTCACCCATACCTTAGGCCTGAATACTGGGCTGCATTCCAGTCTCACCCCTCCTCCCCGTCTTACCTCTCCTCCCCCTCTTATCCCTCCTCCTCCTCTTATCCCTCCTCCTCCTCCTCTTGCTGTTGGTCCCCAGGGCCTACTGATTGTATTCCCTAAGCATTTCTGAACCAAATTTTAAGACTCATCTTTCTCACCTGGATGTCCTGGTGAGCTTCTTTCCAAATGGTCTTTCAGTCTCTGGTCTCTTCCCAGGCTGCCAAGGGAACCTTTCCACCATGTCAATCAGAGAAGGTCTTGCTCTGTTGTCTTATCAGCTCTGAGAAAGGTCCCAAGAAAAACTCTGCAAAACAGGGTTCTGTGGCCAAATTGTTTGGAAAATGCAGCTCTCTCTGTCCTCATCTTGGAACGGCAGTTGACTCAGGAGCATCACAGAGGGTGCAAGAAGCCCTACAGTAAAGAATCTTGTTTAGCCTAGCTGGTTTGGCTCATTGGATAGAGCACCGGCCTGCGGATTGAAGGGTCCCAGGTTTGATTCTGGTTAAGGACACATGCCCAGGTTGCGTGCGGGCTCAATCCCCAACTAGGGGTGTGCAGGAGGCAGCCGATCAATGATTCTCTCTCATCATTGATGTATCTATCTCTCTATTCCTTTCCCTTCCTCTCTGAAATCAATAAAAATGTATTTTAAAAAAATAATAAAGAGAAGTGATAATTAAAAAAAAGAAAAAGAATCTTTTTTAGCATGTTGGACCCAGTGATTCTCAGTCTTACCTGATGCAGTGGCCCCCTGTGATCATTTAGGGCAGTGGTTTCCAACGTGGGCCACACACCCCACAGGGGGGCAGTTTGACTTTTAAGGGGGGGTAATTTGAGTTATTTACAGTGAATTTTTTGCATTTCTTAAGGTTCTAGGGGCCTCATATACACTATATAAATATATATTGTGACATATTTATGCATTTCAGTTCTCTATTATATGTTTTGAAACTTTATTTGCTACTTTTTCATATCACTTCATGTTATTATTATTTTTAACAACTTCTTCCTCAGTACTTCAACTGTCCTTTCGTTCTTTTCTTTTTCTCTTTTAGTGACTGGCCCCACCGTTCACCCATACTTTATGGGTGCCATGTTCTTTGGAAGCTTGTTTAGATAAAGTTAATGGCCTTTTCGACTTCCTCCATGTGAATAGGAGTTCACTTTTTTAATAATAAGAATTATATGTCACGGGGCGGGGGGCATCAGGAATTTAGAGATGCTCAGGTGGGGCATGGCCAAAAAAGGTTGGGAACCACTGATTTAGGGGAATCGTGTTGCATGGAATACTCTTTGGGAAACACTGCCTGGCAGGATCAAGTGCAAGTTCCTTAGCATGATTTCAAAGTCCTTTTAAGATAGGACTCCTTATCTTTCACCACTCCCCTCCCCCATCCCTCCTGCACCCAAATTATCTGCTATTCCCCTTGGGTTGTTCTGTATCTCTGTATTCCTGCTCCTAGAAGGCCCTTGCCTCTACTTCCTCATGGACAAACGCACTCATTCTTCAAGAGTTGGCCCAAATGGCACCCCTATGCAACTCCTTCTCTCTCTCCTTTTGGATCCACTGTTGCTTGGTCTGGTGGCTGACAGCATTTGCCTGTTTGTGGGTCTGTCTGTGCTACTGGAGGATCAGGGCACAGTGGCTAGACGTCTTTGCCTCCACATCCCCAGCCCTCACACTGCATTTGGCACCTGGGAGGGGCTCAGTAAGTGTTGATTGAACAAGTGGATGAGGAAACAAGATCAAAGGTATGCAGGGCTGGAGATCACACTACCTCAAAGAGTGGTTCTAAGCCAGGGTTGCTCAACCTCAACACCACTGACAGTTTGAACCAGATAATTTGTTGTGGGGGCTGCCTCATGCACTGCGGGCTGTTGACTGGCATTTATGGCCTCCCTTAGATGCCTGTAGTACCCCCCTCTCCAGTGTAACAATAAAAAATGTCTCTAGCCCAGCTGGTGTGGCTCAGAGGTTGAGTGTCGACCCATGAACCAATAGGCCCCCGGTTTGATTCCCTTTTAGGGCACATGCCCGGGTTGTAGGCTTGCTCCCTAGTACAGGGCATGCAGGAGGCAGCTGATTGATGTTTGGCTCTCATCCATGTCTCTATCTCTCTATCCCTCTCCCTTCCTCTCTCTCTAAAATCAATAAAAACTTTTTTTTTTTTTTTTGTGGGGAAAAAGTCTCTAGACATTGCCAAATGTCCCCTGGAGAGCAATATTGCCTCTGGTTAAAACTACTGTTCTAGACATAGGTTATTCTAGTTGTCTTCTTGTCTCCGGGCAGGTGATGTTTTTCTCAGATAGTTTAACCCATTATCCTTCTTGTCCTTAAGACTTTCTCAAGGATAAGAAGCCTCCTTCCTCTGGAGAGGGTAGGGGTAAGTTCCAGGAAGGGTGCAGCTCCAGTAGCTTCTCTGAGGATGGTGAAGCGAGCCTGGCGGGTGAGCTTGTGTTGCGCCTGGAGCTACGGAGGCATTTAGAATGGATGGGAGCTCTTGCTCCAGGAGTCTGTGCTCGTTCCCTCGCGAGAGGGTCCTGGAGAGGCTCAGAAAGCAGTCTTGCAGAGAGCTGCAGCCTGGCTTGTGCTTTCTGAGAAACACGGTGTTTCTGTAGAAGAAAAGTACAATCAACTCACTTCCCATCCTCATGGGAGCCTGGGAAAGACTGAGCTCTCCCCGACAGCCACCTTCTCACCTTGTTCCACCTTTGCAGTCAGTGCCGAGGGGAGCCAGGCCTGCGCCAAAGGCTGCGAGCTCTGCTCTGAGGTCAACGGCTGCCTCAAGTGCTCACCCAAGCTGTTCATCCTGCTGGAGAGAAACGACATCCGCCAGGTGGGCGTCTGCCTGCCGTCCTGCCCGCCTGGATACTTCGATGCCCGCAACCCCGACATGAACAAGTGCATCAGTGAGTGTGGGCAGGGCGGGGGAGGGCACAGGGCCGCCGGTCACTGGGGGAGGGTACTCTGAACTGTTGGTGGCCAGCAAGAGAAGGAGGGGGGATTCTGAGATGAGGGAAGAGGAGGCTTCTGATTCAAGTATCTGGTTACTGGTCAGACATCCCCCCCCCCCCGCCACTCCCGATACCCCTTCCACATTTCCAACTCAGTGTGTCTGTATCAGAACTGCATCTCCTCCATCCAAACCCGCACCCACCTGTATCCCCACAGGCCACTCTGTGTCCCAAGCCATCACCCAAGCCATAGACCTGAGAGCCAATCTCTCATTTGGGCTATTCCCCATCCATCCAATAACTGAATCATGTGTGCTCCATATCTTTTCATGTGTGTGTGCACGTGTGTGTGTGTGTGTGTGTGTGTGTGTGTGTGTGTTTATTGATTTTAGAGAGAGAGGATGGGAGAGGGAGAAATAGAAACATCAGTGCATCAACATCAATTGGCTGCCTCCTGCATGCCCCCTGCTGGTGATCAAGCCCGCAACTCAGGTATGTGCCTTGACCAGGAATTGAACCAGAGACCTCTTGGTACCTGGGATGATGCTCAATCACTGAGCTGGGTTCCATCTCCTTTCTGTCCTCACTGCCATTGTCTTACCCAGGCCCCTGTCATCTCTCCCCTGAACTATTGCAATAGCCTGTTGATCTGTCCTCCAACTCTCGTCTGGTTTCCTTCCACCTGCCTCCACACTGCAGCCAGAAAGATGCCTCTGAGACACACAGCCTATTCCATCACACTGCTGCTTAAAAACCGCCACTGGCTCTACTGACTGCAGAGAAATTCAAGCCCCGTCAGCCTGCTTTCACCTCCTT
Organism: Corynorhinus townsendii; assembly: GCA_026230045.1. Classification (NCBI taxonomy): domain Eukaryota; kingdom Metazoa; phylum Chordata; class Mammalia; order Chiroptera; family Vespertilionidae; genus Corynorhinus; species Corynorhinus townsendii. The sequence continues at coordinate 197,453,012 of JAPDVU010000002.1, forward strand.
CTCCCCCTGGTCTCCTCACTCTTCAACTTTCTCTCACACCAGCCACAGTTCCCAGGTACCTGCTGTCACACCTGCATCCATCTTGGCTGTGACATGCTGGGGATACGCGGTGAACACACTCCAGTGAACAATACCCATGCCCCTCTCGTGTGTTCAGTGCCTGGGAGCTTAGGATGCATTTCTGGATCTCATACCAGTTGAGTCCGCGACACCCCTGGAGGGAGACAGGATCTAGGTGATGGTACCTTTTTATAGCTGGTAACAGCGAGGCTGGAAGGGACACGACTGACCCCAGATCAACCAACTAGGGTTGTACTCTCAACTCTGCTGCTAGTTCATTGTGTGACTTTGGGCGTGTCGTAACCTCTCCAAGATCTCATATTTTAAATGGGAGTACTCGTTTTTACCTCTGGGGTTGTTGTGGGAGGCATATGTAAAGCCCTTCGTGTCTGGCATTCAATAAATGGTAGCTGTTATTGTTCTTACTGTGTTCCACCTGCAGCCAAACCCAGGCATCAGAGCGCGAGAGGGGGGGGGGGGGGGGAAGCTGAGATAAAGCCACAGAGGCTAAGAGGCACAGAGGAGGGTGCGGTGGGTATGGGGAGCTTGTGAGGTTGGAGGTAGGACCCTGGGGCTGCCCTCTTGGGCTATTCCCCATATTTGGGGTGGGGAGTTCCTGGCTGTGGCAGCTCCTGGGAAACTGGCAGCCCAGGCTCCAGGTGCCAGAGACTGGGAGGAAGTTAGCCCTGCCCACAATCTGGGAAGGGAGAGATTGTGAAAGACCCTGCCTGCTCCTTCAGCCCTGAACCCTCCTCCCCCTTCCCCCAGAGGAGGGAGAGCTGGCAGGAGGGGATGGGGAGGGACCCAGGAGTCCAACCAAGGCGGTTCCTGGAACTCGCCTTGTGGAGGGAGAGGAATTTGCCCTGGGATGGCTTTCCTCTTCCAAACCCATTCTTTCTGCCCAGGCAGGAAGAGATCCAGGGTTTGGGTCTGTGGATGCCCAGCAGTGGGGGAAGAGGAGACCACACAGGTCAGGGGGTCACTGTATCCCTCAATCCAGCTCTGAAGAGGTGGTCCTTGGGGTTCCATGAGATGCTGGGATACTCCTCTCTTACCCCCACTCATCCCCAGGGGTCCTCCCCCCGCCTCTGAAACTGGCTCTCTCGGACCTTACCTTGGGTTCCAGGGCCTGGAATTGAGTTTGGGTTGGGATTAGCTGACCCTGGTGAGGCCCAGCCAGCCCAGAGAGTGACCACTTTGGCCCTTTCTTCCCCCGCCCTGTCCTATCCCAACACACCTCTCTGCAGTGATCACCGCTCTGGACCCCCATCCTGCTCTCAGTGTGGGTGGGCAGGCACGGTGGGTGTTGGGATGGGGATGAGGGGAGGCTGAGCCAGAGGCCCCCACTCTGATCCTCTCCTCAGAATGCAAGATTGAGCACTGCGAGGCCTGTTTCAGCCACAACTTCTGCACCAAGTGTAAGGAGAGCTTGTACCTGCACAAGGGCCGCTGCTACCCAGCCTGCCCCGAGGGCTCCGCAGCTGCCAACGGCACCATGGAGTGCAGCAGTCCTGGTACGGTGCATGGGCACTGCAGGCAGAGGGCCCAGGACCCCCTGGAGGAGGGCGGGCCAGGGAGAGTGGCTGGGGCACTGTCCAGAGAAAGCTCACCCCATGACCACCCTCTGGGGTTTCTCTCAGGACTCTCCTGCCCTCTGGGCCTGAGCCCCAAGGTAGAGAGCAAGTGGGAAAAGCTCCCCTGGGGCATTCTGTGACCCTCCTCTTCTCTCTCTCCTCTCCCATCCTGCCAGCACATTGTGAAATGAGTGAGTGGTCCCCGTGGGGGCCGTGCGCCAAGAGGAAGAAGCTCTGTGGTTTCCGGAGGGGCTCTGAGGAGCGGACTCGAAGGGTGCTCCATGCGCCTGGGGGGGACCATGCCATCTGCTCGGACACCAAAGAGATCCGGAGGTGCACAGTGCGGAGGACGCCCTGTCCTGAGGGTGAGCTGCAGCCTCCGCCTCCCCGGAGTCGGGGGCCAGGCCCAACCACAGAGATGGGACCACCTTGCTTCCTGCCTGTTGCCCAGGAGAGGGTCTCAGGCCAGGCCAAATGGGGCATCCCCAACTCAAGACCCCATGCCGTGCAAACCGGTGCCAGGCCTGGCAGAGATCCAGAACTCTGTGTGGTGGGAGCTGGAAACTTACGTGTGGAGATCCTTTCAGTGTCTCCATTTCTTCCGAGCCAGCAGCTGTGGGCGCTGGGAGGGCCCTGCGAGGTCAGATAGGTCATGGAAGGAGGTGTAGTGATTAAAAACATTTTTAACATGTTTTTATTGATTTCAGAGAGGAAGGGAGAGGGAGTGAGAGACAGAAACATCAATAAGAGAGAGGCACTGATGGGCTACTCCTGCACGCCCCACACTGTGGACTGAGTCCACAACCCGGGCATGTGCCCTGACCGGGAATCAAACCTTGATTCCCGGTTCATAGGTTGACCCCCAATCACTGAGCCACACGAGCCTGGGAATGGTGATGGAGGGGGCTAGTGATTTGATCAAAGTCACTGAGCCTGCAGTGGGCAATGATGTGGTGGCTGACCCCGGAGGAGGTGGAGCCATCCTGTGGGCCCTAAAAACTGCACTGAACCACTTGGCCCTTTGGAATCCCAGGTCTGAGGAAGACAGGAGGAGGAGGAGGGTGTGTGTTTTATCCAGGGGTGGAGGATGAAAAGGCTCTTGGGACCCCTCTCAGTGCCCATGTTGCAGGGTCCTCTGACGTGGCTGATGGTCAGAGGAGGCCTTAAGGGCGCCTGACTGCCTAAAGGCAGCCATCCCAGCCTCCTCCCTGCCGCCCCTGCCCAGCTTCCTCACCACTCCCCTCCCGGGGCCCATGGCCATGCCCGGGGCCTCCCTGCTGTGGCAAGATGTCCTGTGTTGAGTCTTCCTGCTGTTGGGTTGCAGGGCAGAAGAGGAGGAAGGGAGGCCAGGGCCGGAGGGAAAAGGCCAACAGGAACCCGAGCAGGAAGGAGAGCAAGGAGGCAGGCACCGGCTCTCGGAGACGCAAGGGCCAGCAGCAGCAGCAGCGGCAGCAGCGGCAGCAGCAGGAGGGGACAATGGGGCCGCTCACATCTGCAGGGCCCACCTAGGGACCCTCTTCAGCCTCCAGGCCTGTGTGGAAAGAGGGACGGAAGCTTTACTGAACTGGAGCCCTGGAGGGCAACATGTACACACACTCCGCACACATACATGGACACACACACACAGCAACTCCCATGTCTAAACATGGAATCAACAAACATGCACACACACACACAGCGACTCCCATGTCTAAACATGGAATCAACAAACATGCACACACACACACATAAACACACAAACACACATACACACTCGAGGCTACCGGAAGACACTTCTATCCCTCGGACCTCATGATATGAACAGGGCAGGGAGGTGGACAGGTAGGTCATCTCCGCCAGGAGGAGGCCCCGGCAGCACACATTTGGTTTGCGATGCTCCCTGCGGACACGGCGGAGAGAACATTTCCCGGCGTCCAGGCCCAACCTTTGCCGAGGGGAGCCTTCTGGAGGAGCCGGTAGGACCAGCCCCATGTGGCAGACGGGAGCCAAAGCGTGAGGACGGTTCTGCATTTCCAGCTGTGCGACTTGATGGTTGTTACCCATCCACGATCCACATCAGGGCTGCCCCGACTCTGAAAACTGCTTAAAGGTTTATTTCCAATTAAAAACAAAAACTAAATGACTGCAGTGGCCCCAGGCACCACATTCTTTTTCAGGGTACAGGTTTTGGTGGGGCACGATTGGGAGCAGGAAGAGACAGGGCTGAATTTTAAGAGACCCCTGCTGGCCCCCTGGACAGAGCAGGAAGAAAATGTTGGGGATACTCATGGTGGAGCCCAGAGTGTGGTCTGTGGACAAGCATTGACAGCATCACTGGGCAACTTGTTAGAAATGAGACTCTCGGGTCCCATCCCAGGCCCGATGTGCCAGGTGTGCATTTTAACGAGGCTCCAGGTGACTGGCGTGCAGTCAAATTTGAGAAGGCTCTAATTACCTCTAAGGATGGCAGGATTCTGGTCAGCTATAGAGGAGGACTTTCCGTCTGGGAGAGGTGCCGTCTCTATTCCGAAGGGCCGTAGTGGTGCTCCTAGGGAAGGGGTGCTCAGGCTCTCTGAGATGGTTGGGGACAGGAAGGACAGCGGGTGGAAGACATCTTGTGGCATTTGGAAGTGTCCACTGGTGGCCACTCATGCACCAGGCTCTGGACTGTTTGCTTTCAGGAGGGGAACCAGACATGGCCCTTGCTCTTATGGAGCTTAGAGGTTGGTGGGGGTGACAGAGGTGAATCAAATAATTATTCGAAGAAATGTATAATTGCAATGGGGCGGAGTTAAGGGAAGGCAACCACAGGCACGTACACATAGCTATGAAAGTGAATAAATATAAAAGACTTGATCTCAGGAAAGTTTTTCAGAGGAGGTGATATTTGAGCCAAGCTCAGGACAAGTAGAAGGCGTTAAGACGAAGAGAAGAAATGGCATTCTAGACCAGTGCCGTCCAATAGAAATACGTAATTTACATTTTTCTAATAGCCACATTTAGAGAGTAAGAAGAAACAGGTGAGATTAATTTTGATTATATCTTTTATTCAACAAAACATAGGCAAAATATTATCTTTTTAACATGTAACCAATACAAAAAACTATTAATGAGATCTTTTACATTTTTTTCTGAGTCTTTGACACAGATTTTTTACACTGAATTTTCACCAGAAATAGTTTAGCTAGATTTAGATATCATAAACATTAACATTGACAAGTGAATTCACATACATTCTTTCAAGAACAGTTGTTTGCCAATATTTAATGTTCTTTCAATTTAATTCATTCAGTTTTTCATTTGCACAAGCCATGCTTCAGGTGCTCACTAGACACATGCAGCTAGTGGTTTCTGTATTGGACAGCATAGTTCTATATAGAGGGCACAGCACGTGCACATGTCCTGCGGTAAAATGGAGCTCGGTGTTCAAGGAACTAAAAGAAGGCCAATATAGCTTAGAAGGCCTAGAGGGCAAGTGAAGTGAGATCATCTCAGAAAGGTCATCTGGGGTGGCGGGGGGATGGGGGGGGGGCAGAAAGGTCACCTGGAGTTGGGTCTTTATTCTCAGAGCCAGGGGGAACTGCTGAAGGGTTTTTTAAACTGCAGGCCAGCATGACGAGATTTGTATTTTGCCAAGATCATACTGGCTATAGTGTAGAAGACAGACTGGAGAGAAGCTGCTTAGGGTTTGGAATAGGTTGACTAAAAAGAGTACCAGGTGATGAGAGAGCTCAGGTCTTCAAGTACGAAGATCAGATAATGGAGACTTGGTGGGGAAAAGAGTCAGAGAAGGAGCAGGCAATAGGGAAACCAGGGGATGATCATGTCCCGGAAGCCAGCAAGCAGGAGGGGAGATCAAGAGGCACAAAGGCTGCTAAGATTCCAAGTAAATGAGGACCGGGGATTGACGGCTGGGCTGACAGCATGTGTACCAGGAGGGACCTTCACAAGAGGCCGAAATCAGTGCAAACAACTCCTTCAGGGAGTTTAGCTGAGAAGAGGAGAGAAATAAGACAGGAAATAGAAAGAGACCTGAGATCACGAGAGAGTTTTGTTGTTGTTTTGTGGTTTTGTTTTTGTTTTTTTTTTAGGTGGGAAAGACTTAAACATGTCTAAAACCTCCTGGGAAGGATCCAGTTAAGAGAAAGAATAAATACACAGGAAAGACCAGGGGAATGAGTAGTGGAAGGCTCCAGGTGAGGGAGGGACAGCTCTACAGGAGCCAGGAGAGTGTGGCATAGGTGTGAGAGGTTTGGAAGGTGGGCATCTCAGGTCTGCACACCTGAAACTCCGTGGGGTCATCCCTTCCATACCTGTGAGCCCATCCCTCCCAAACCTGTGATCCCTTTCACTGCTGGTCAGGAGCCTGGGTGGTCACGGTCTGCCCATGGCCAACTCTGGCCTCTCCCCTAACTCCTCGCCTTGCCTTCCTTCCCTGAACCTGGCTCTGTCTTTGTGAGTCTCTCTGGCCCTATCAGTCTTCCATATCTGGTCTGGTTCTCTCTGCTTTTGCCCTCTCTGTTTCTCTGACTGTCCCCCTTCTCTGTCTCTCTTTTCATCACCCATCTTTCCCTGTTCCCACCTCAGCCTCTGATTCTATGTGTATGTGCCATTGTTTGTCTCTGGTTTTCTGTCTCTCTTCTGGGTAACAGTCATCAATCCCCGTGTGTCTTGGCTGTCTCTGGCTCTGATTTGCCCCAATCTGCCAGATCCTTAGGTCCTCTCTACTCGGAGTAACCTCATTGGGTGGGGCAGGGGGGCTGTTTGAAATATAGAATCTCAGGGTCCTCCGAGACTGAATGAATCTGAACCTGCCTTGTAACAGATTATCATCCAGGTAATTTCTGTGCATGTTTTAAAAATATATATATATATATATATATATATATATATATATATATATACACACTAGAGGCCTGGTGCACAAAATTCGTGCACGGGGCGGGGGTGTCCCTCAGCCCCGCCTGCACCCTCTCCAATCTGGGACCCCTCAAGGGATGTCCGACTGCCTGTGGGATCGGGCCTAAACAGGCAGTTGGACATCCCTCTCACAATCCAGGACTGCTGGCTCCCAACTGCTCGCCTGCTCGCCTTCCTGATTGCCCCTAACCGCTTCTGCCTGCCAGCCTGATCACCCCCTAACCACTTCCCTGCCAGCCTGATTGATGCCTAACTGCTCCCCTGCCAGCCTGTTTGCCCCTAACTGCCTTCCCCTGTAGGCCTGGTCACCCCTAACTGCCCTCCCCTGCAGGCCTGGTACCCCCCAACTGCTCTCCCCTGCAGGCCTGGGTCCCCCCCAACTGCCCTCCCTTGCAGGCCTGGTTCCTCCCAACTGCCCTCCCCTGCTGACCATCTTGTGGTTGCTATCTTGTGTCCACAAGGGGGCAGGATCTTTGACCACATGTGGGCAGCCATCTTGTGTGTTGGAGTGATGGTCAATCTGCATATTACTTTTTTATTAGATAGGATAGAGGCTTGGTGCATGGGTGGGGGCCAGCTGGTTTGCCCTGAAGGGTGTCCCGGATCAGGGTGGGGGTTCCCTTGGGGTGTGGGGTGACCTGGGCGAAGGGCATGTGGTGGTTTGCAGGCCGGCCACACCCCCGGCGACCCAACCAGAGGCCCTGGGATCTGGGATTTATGTATCTTCTATAATTGAAACTTTGTAGCCTTAAGCAGAGGCCAAAGCAGGCCAGGGCTGCAGGAGCTTGGCTTCCTCCATCGCTGTGGGCAACCCTAGTCTCCTGCTCTCTCCAGCTCGGTGGCTATCGCCATTTCTGTTGGGATTTATTTATCTTCTATGATTGAAACTTTGTAGCATTGAGTGGAGGCCTGGGCTGGCAAGGGCAGGCAGAAAGCTTGGCCTCCTCCATTGCCAGGGAAACCCAAGCCTCCCTCCTGCTCTCTCCTGGCTGTAGCCATCTTGGTTGGGTTTATTTGCATATTCCCTCTGATTGGCTGGTGGGCATGGCTGGTGGGTGTTTTTTTTGCATATTTCTCTTTTATTAGATAGGATAATTTTTTTTTTTTTTACTGGTTTCAAAGAGGAAGGGAGAGGGAGAGAGAAATAGAGATGTCAATGATGACAGAGAATCATTGTTTGGCTATCTCCTGCACGTCCCCCACTGGGGCATGTGCCCTGATGGGGAATCAAATTGTGACCTCTTGGTTTGTAGGTCAACACTCAACTACTGAACCACGCCAGCCAGGCTCCTGTGCATGTTAAATGTTGGTGCAGCATCATCTTAAACTTTCCTCTAAAACAGCATCAAAACAAAAATCCAGAATCTTAGCAACATGGGCTGTGTCTCCTGCATCACTGTGGGGAAGCTCTGAGGCATCTGGCTTCCCTACATTGCCCCCTTGAGCCTCCTGAAGCTGCTCCTGAGCCTCTAGGCAGCGAAGGGAGTGGACATCATGAGCTTCTGAATCTGCAAAATGCTGGTGGGAGGGAATTCTCCCGATACTGTTACATCGGGTGCTCCCAGGTGCGATCCCCATGCCTCCCTGAAAACAGCCCTACCTGTACCTACTCTTCTCTGATTCACTCTGTGCTTTCAAGAGTAAGCATACTTTTTTTATATATAAGTAAAGTCAGCTTTTCTTTTTTTAAATATATTTTTATTGATTTCAGAGAGGAAGGGAGAGGAAGAGAGAGATAGAAACATCAATGATGAGAGAGAATCATTGATTGGCTGCCTCCTGCACGCGCCCTACTGGGGATCGAGCCCACAAACCAGGCATGTGCCTTTGACTGGAATCGAACCCGGGACCCTTCAGTCTCCAGGCCTATCCACACGCTCTATCCACTGAGCCAAACCAGCGAGGGCAAGCAAACTTTTTTTCAAGCAGGAGTTGGGATGTGAGTTTCAAGATGTGGGCAGTTACCTGCTCATAGCCCTAGAAGCAGCCCCCCTGAGGCCAGAGACCATAAGGATTGACCAGAAGTTACATGTGATTTTCAGAGTGAGTGGGGTGCTGGAGAGAGGGAGTCATGTCACAATTCCTAGCCCTGCTCCCAAGATTTAGGCAACACTAGCACATGGGTTGTTTGTGACTGTTATCTGCCCACAGGTTCATTGGAAAATATAAGCCTTTTCCTCTACAGGGTCTCAGACTTGTCCAGATTAACACGTTTCTTGGCCACCTTACCCAGAGTCAGCTCAGTATGTCTCAGACCAAGTCTCCAGAGAAAGGGTTTGTTTTCCATTTCAATATTTTGGGTGATGTGATTGCGTTGTCTGGGTTTGTTGTTGTTTTTTTAAAGTATTTCTCTCCTCCCTCTGCCCCCGTTTGGTTTGGTTTAGAAGGACTAAGAGGGGATTTAGGAAAGGGGTCAGCTTCCTGGGCCCTGAGTCAGGTTGCTGACCCAGAGCCAGTCACCTAAGTGCTGGCTTTTTTGCCCCTGACATTTCCAGCTGTGGTCCAGACCAGACTGTAACAGACTACAGGTGGAAACCTTGCTGAAAGATGGTAAAGAAGGAAAAGGAAACCAGAGAGAACAGGTTCCATTTTCAAAGACTGAGTGGGTTCATTGCAAAGGGCCTGGAGGACTGTCCGGCCAGGAAAAATGAGTGAGAACAAAAGCCTTATTGTAGGGAAGTAGAGATCTGAAGATCAGATGCCTCCGGGGTTGCTGAGACGGAACACCGGAGTTGGGTGAACCTGTTTGGGTCAACCTCCTGGTTCTCCCAAGAGAAAGAGCCAAGAGGCAGCAGAGTGTAAAGAATCACCAGGTTTTGGCTGGAGGTTTTGTAGAGGCTCCTTCAGCATCACATAGACCTGAGATGAGCAGCCGCTGATGGGGGTGGTGGGACTGCCATTACCTGGGCCCCTTTGTCTAGTATCACTAGCCTACCAGGTTGGTGGTGAGGAGGAGAAGAGAGCCAGGTCGATGGCTGGAGAAGGTGGCTTGGGTCCTACCCTAGAGCCTTCCAGAACTTAAGTAGGAAATTGCGAAACAGGGCTACATTTTAAAAGAGAAAGTATGTGAAATATGGTTCCTCCCTCGCCTGTCCACTCTCCCGGAGCTTGGTGAGGGGAGGTCAGTGAGATGGGATCCTGGCTGGGCTCAGTCTGGTGTGAGAATAAGGGCAGAGCCAACCCCCCAAAGGACCCCCAGCCTGCCACAGCCGCTGCCAGCCTTTGGTTATTGATTATTGTTATTGGGATGCACTTTTTCCATCTGTTGAACATCAGCCCCCATGGAGAAGGCCAGCTCCTTCCTCTGGCTAAGTTTCACCTCCTGGAAGGGCTAGCTTCTGAGGGCTCCCTCTGCAACCCAATATGTACCATGGGCTGCTGATTAAATACTTGGAATGTCTTCAGATCGAGCCAGGCCTGTCCATAAAATGGGAGGCATTTTGGCAGTTCCAAGGCCCCTGGCACCCAGTCTTGGCACTGGACTGGCTGTCTTCTTCAAGGAGCTGCGGTGGGCCTCCCGCCAGCATGCTTCCCTGGGAAACATCGAAGTGAGTTAAAGTCAACAATGAGTTCATCTCCAAAAGGAATAAGCCGGCAGCCTTTAGGGCAGAGGAATGGGAGGAGGGGGGAACAGGGATTTGGGGCAGTGGAGGGGGTTAAGTGATGCTGGAACAGCCAGACCAGGTCCAAAGCCTGTCAAACAAGCTGGCAGCTCAAGGAACAAAGAAAAGTGCTTTCCCAGGCCAGCCCTGAAACACTCACTTGGCAGAGTTGGTGACAATGAGGGTGTCACAATCCCAGAGACCATGGGAAGTGTCCTCTCAGGGATTGGGAGCTGGAGCAAGACATTGACATGGAGCGAGGCTGGACCAGTTGGGTTGGTAGATCCGCGAGCTCTGGCTCCGCTGGCCCCAGGCCTGGGCGCTTGAGGATGGCCATTTGGGCAGTTGAACTTCACCGTCTCATTTTCGAGGATTCAAGGAGGGAGGACTCAGATATTAAGGCCAGTGAAGAGCAGGCTCATGATGGCAGAGCCCAGCATTTTAATGCGACCGTCTCTATCATTAGATTGATCTCTGAGGGCTTTGCATTTGAATGATTGTTCAAGTCTCACTTCTGTGCTTTTTGCTGCCAGGAGCACAAAGGAAACCACATCCTAAAAGGCATCAGATGGCTCTCAACTCGGTTGGATGCACAGTGGGACTGAGGGACCAATGGCAATCAAAGCCCAAAATGAGTCCTGTTCTGGGCCTGGCCTGAGCACCGAGTGGAGGGAGGGGAGCAGCACCTCCCCACTTTGGACAGAAAAGCCGGATGATGGCCCCACAGCTGCTCGTGCCAGTTGAGATACACATAACCCATCTGGTTCAGACTTTGGATCTGCCCCCAGGGCTGGGAGACTGGCAACAACTGCCTTGAATATATACTTGGCCTTTCTCCCAAGGGCAGGACCATTACCGGTAGACTGTGTTTGATTTCTCTCGAGCCCTCACATTCATTTTCACAAGGTATTGTATTGTACAAGGTATTTGCCTACCATGCATATTTACAATTCTTTTCCCAAACCAACAAAATGCCCACAGACATCGCATCTCAATTTCTCACAAACATACTCTCTTCGCATTCCCATGGTTTACCCTTCTCCTGTTTTCCTCTTTAAAAAAAATTTTTTTATTGATTTCAGAAAAGAAGGGAGAGGGGGAGAGAGCTAGAAACATCAATAGAGAACCATTGATGGGCTGCCTCCTACACACCCCACTCTGGGGATCGAGCCCACAACCCGGGTATGTGCCCTGACTGGGAATTGAACCGCGACCTCCTGGTTCATAGGCCGATGCTCAACCACTGAGCCATGCCGGTTGAACCCCCTCTTTTTATTTTTAAACCTGTTTCACCCTTCTGGTCCTTCTGATTCTCTCCACGTTGGCTAACTTAGGCATTTCTACTCAACTCCTGAGAACTTTACACCCCCTCCCACCACCATCCTTTGTCCTCCTTTCCTCCTCATGTGTAGCCACAGGTTCTTCATAACCATGGCTTGCCCAGTCTCCATTTCCCCTGTGTATTTGACAACTGCATTTGTCCTTTGTCATTTTAGGCCAGGTGTTTGTTGAAGGAATGGAAAGGTCCCACTGGCATGGGTTTATTCTCACATGATTCCTGGAGATCATAGTTATTGATAGGGCCTGTTCCTTTTTCCTTCTGGGAGGAAAAACAAGGCCAGCATCAAAGTTCATTAGGGCACTAGACCGAAAGCAACTTGACTTTGATCTTTTTGTCATTTGGCCACAACGGGTTGTGACAACACAGCTTTCCAGAATTATCTCCTACCACTCCCACCCCCCTCGAATCTAAACTTCTCAGAATCACTCAATGGTGCCCAATATAAATGAATTTTCAAATTTCAGTGCCTTTGTTCAAGCTGTTTCCTCCCCCTAATATGCATACTTCATACCTAGATCAAATTATTATGTGAAGGAGGGGAGGTCCCCTCACTGGCAGTTGCTCCCCACTCTGTGATTCTATGGACTGTCTACACACTTTCATTACATCTAAGTCTCTGCCCCCAGCCTAATGTTAACTCCTGAGAATAGGGGCTGTGGGATTCATTATTGAATTCCCTGTCCTTTCTCAAGTCTCACAAAGTTCTGTGTGCAGTTGGAGACATGACTTATGATAACATCTAGAGGCCCAGCACACACAATTCGTGTGCGGGTATGGTCCCTAGGCCTGGCCTGTGATCAGGGCCGTCTTCCCCAGCTGCCAACAGCCGGCCCCGGCCCTGGCCCCACCACCACCCACCTCCCGTTCCCCTTTGCCATCGAGGGTTGGAGCCTGCTAGTGGGGGGGCAGGGCGGGGAGAGGGAGGGACCTGGAAGTGGTCAGTGTGCCTCATAGCAACTGGTGGAGCAGTTGTTCTGGTCATTCCACCGTTTGGTCAATTTGCATATTACTCTTTTATGTATATAGATAGCAGACGTTTATATAGCACTTAAACTGTTAATCCCTTTACTGGCCATTGCCTCACTCATTTCTCAACTCAGCCCTGAGAGGTGGATACTGTTATTATGCCCATTTTACAGAAGAGTACACTGAGACATAAAGAAGTGAAGTGATGTGACCAAGAGCACACAGCTATTAAATGGTGGAGCCGGGATTTGAACTCAGCTAGTTTCTCTGCACTACTGCCTAGCTGTGAGAAAACTCACATTTTGCATGTCCTTTCCCTACCTGCATGCCATGCTACCCAGCCTGTTCAGAGTTTCACTCATTTATTGGGAAGAGGAGGGGGACCAGAGGATGGATTACATGTGCTCACAAATAATGCCATAAGGTCTTCACAGGCATCCACAAGGCCCTCTCCACTCCAGTCCCTTGTCAGCATCCCTCACTCATGAAGCTGCTCCAGAACCTGGCATGACTGTCAGCATGTGAGCTAGGGAGGGCCTCAGGACACTCCGGGAGCTGCCCACCCTGGGTGCAGGCCCCTGAAGACTCCAAAGCACCAGAACCAGGTTGGGCAAAGCCAAGAGTCTCTTTTCTACCTGTGTCTTGCTTTGCCTCCAGGTCACCAAAACCTGTCTCACAAAGACTGGGGACCAAGGAGCTTTTTGGATTTCTGCCTGAAGCCCCCTTCTTCTTTGGATTCAGAAAAAAAAAAAAAAAATCCCAGGGCTGAGCCAGGGACTGACAGACCAGTGTTGCTCTTCCCAGATCCTATTTTCTTCTCACAGGCTCCCTCCTGTCTTCTCCCCATGCAATTTTAAACCTGGCAGAGTGCCCCCTGCTGGTCCACTAAAGTATCAGCTACACTCAGATGTGTAGTGGACCCCTCATTAGAATCCTCAGAGCAGAAGATAGATAGATAGGTAGGTAGGTAGGTAGGTAGGTAGGTAGGTAGGTAGATAGATAGATAGATAGATAGATAGATAGATAGATAGATAGATAAATGTACTTCCACATTGGGACAGGCAATGTTCACTCTCAGAGGACAATGGCAACTAGAGGGTCAGCTGATAGTCAGTTACATACCTATTCCATGCGTAGAACACACACCAGAGCCCTAGACCAGAGTTGTGGGCAAGCTTTTCCTGTAAGGGGCCAGGTAGTAAATATTTCAGGCTTTGCAGGGTAGCTACTTTTCTCTGCCATTGTAGTTCAAAAGCAGCCATAGACCATCTGTAAACAAATGGCATGGCTGTGTCCCAATAAAACTTTATTTATAAACCCTGAAATTTGCATTTCATGTCATCTTCACATGTCATAAAATGTTCTTATTTTAAAAACATAAAGACTGCCCAGCCAGTGTGGCTCAGTGGTTGAGTGTTGACCTATGAACTAGGAGGTCACGGTTCGATTCCTGGTCCAGGCACATGCCCGGGTGTGGGCTCAATCCCCAGTGTGGGGTGTGCAGGAGGCAGCCACTTGATTCTCTCTAGTTTCTATCTCTCTCTCCCTCTCCCTTCCTCTCTGAAATCAATAAAAGCATATTTTAAAAAATAAAGTACTACATAACATTTGAAAAAAACACATAAAGACCATTCTAAGCTCCTGGGCCGCATGAAAACAAGAGGCTGGTGGGATTTGGAGGGATTGCTGTAGGTTGATTACCCCTGCCCTTGGAGATAAACTACTTGGTTTATGCCTGTGCACTGGGGAGGTGGGGGATGGGAGAGCACAGCAAAATCCCAAGTCCCCAGGTCCTAGGTACAGTGGCCAGGTATCCTGGGTATATGCTCAGCTCTGGCTGGAAGTAAAAATGACAACTCTGAAGTTGCTCAAATAGACATGTAAAGCCCCTAGAAGATTCCTCGAACCTGGTTGCACAGGTGGAAGGATTGCTTTTTTGAGATGAAGGTGTGGTATATTTGTCTTTTTCTAATCAAGGCTCTAAAGAGGCACATGAATGTAGGTCCTGACCTCTTCTTCCTCTGCTGCTTGAGAAGGTATTCATCCTACCTTTCCGCCACACCTCAGTCTGAGTATCTACTAGGGAAGTCAGACTTTGTTCCCTGGCTAGATTAGACCAGACAAGAGAGCAAGAGGGGTGTAGGAGCCCAATGAAAACCTGAGTATCTTGCTGGGCAGGAGCTGCCTCTCGGGCAAGACTGACCTTCTGACAGACAGAAGTCCCCCTGACACACTGGTTTTGGGAGTTGACTTTTCAGATTCTTTAACGTGACATTATTCTTCTGGAAACAATCCAAGGGACCTGGTTAACATTTTAGAAAAGTGTTTTTCCTAAGGAAAAGGGGGTGGGGGGTAGGCAGGAGATGAGCGGGTAAAGAATTATACAAAGATTTAGTCTAAAGGCTTAAAAATCAAAAGGATCATTGGACAGATAGGTATCAAGTATAATAGAAAACACACTGATCCTGGGAGATGACTTAATATGGGCCCTCCAGTCGTCTTGGTGTGTAAACAATTATCTACGATTTGGAATTATACTTTAAATTCCCACATTGATGTGTGTTCTGGATCCATTTCTCAGGACGCAGCCAGCAATCCTGAGTTATCTAAGCCAGGCTGAAAATTAGAGGCCATTAATAGCATCTCATAAACTGACTTCTCAGATTTTCTTAAGGGGCATATGCTAAGGCCCACAGGGATTCGGTGATAGGAAGGAGCAAAATGCTGCTAGTTATTTTTCCAAAGCTTAATCTAGAGATCTTTTTGAAGAGCTTCTTACCCAGCAATGAGATCAATGCCAAGACCAATACAAACTGTTTTTCCCACATAGAAGTGGTGACCAGATACATCATCCATGAAGAGAAGTTTCTTAGCGTTCCCAGAGGTAAGTCCCTCAGCCACTTTTCATAGGCATCTAGGCCACCAGCTTGCTATATTTTTGTCCCAAAATTTCCCAGGCATCCTAGACTAAAAACTGAGGGCCATTTGGCCCACAAAGCTTCAATTCAATGCACTTTTTTTATTATTATTGATTGATTGATTTGAGAGAGAGAGAGAGGAAGGAGAGAGAGAGAGAGAGAGAGAGAGAGAGAGAGAGAGAGAGAGAGAGATTTATTGGTCCACTTTATTCATGCATTCATTGGTTACTTCTTGTATGTGCCCTGGCTGGGGATTGAACTTGCAACCTTGGTGTATTGGGATGATGCAGGGCTATGCACCTCATCTTTCTTAGATTCCCTTGTAAACTGTTGAGGTTGTAAGGCCAAGGACTCTCTTAATCTTTTTTTTCCTACAAACAAAACACAATAAGAAAACCCTGGAAACATATTCCAAGTGGTTTCCCTATTCTTCTAGGGCAATGGTTGGCAAACTCATTAGTCAACAGAGCCAAATATCAACAGTACAACGATGGAAATTTCTTTTGAGAGCTGAAAACCGACTTCTGCGCATGGGCCACGAAGTTTCAATCACACTGTACATGTGCGCCTGCACGTGGTATTTTGTGGAAGAGCCACACTCAAGGGGCCAAAGAGCCCCATGTGGCTAGCGAGCCGCAGTTTGCCGACCACTGTTCTAGGGTCCCAGAGCCTCTGCTTGGGGCCTAGTAACTGTTTCACATTGAGCGGCAGCCCCTCCAGGGCCCAGCTCTTGGCCCCAGCAGGCAGGGGTCATTCCCTCATGGACTTGCCAGAGGAGAGACCCAGGAGGTTGCATAGAGAAGCCTCTGCTCTGGGTTCAACTGGGAAGGCTAAACCAACAAGCTGGCACTAATTAAGAGCTAATGGCCTTACAATGGAGCGTTGCCAAAGGATAACGACCCTCCAGCTGCAGCATAAATATCAAGGCATTTGGGGCAGAGCCAAGACATATATTTTCAGAGTGCATTAGACACTGCTGCAACCTTCCTCACCCTGGCTCTGGAGAAAAACGAGAGGATCTCAGATAGGTGGGGAAGGAGCGGGGCCTTCCCAGGGCTGCCTTCTGGTCATCGGGTCTGAGAGCCTCAGGGCAACTTTTGGGAAAGACTTTGCTTTTCAGATCTCAAAGTTTTGTGAAAGCAAGAAGCACGTGAGGCCCTAGCTGGTTTGGCTCAGTGGATGGAGCTTCAGCCTGTGGACTGGAGGGTCCAGGTTCGATTCCAGTCAAGGGCACATGCCTGGGTTGCGGGCCTGAACCCCAGTAGGGGGTGTGCATAAATAGCAGCCAATCAATGATTCTCTCTCATCAGTGTTTCTATCTCTCTCTCCTTCTCTCTTCCTCTCTGAAATCAATAAAAATAATTTTTAAAAAAAGAAGCATATGAGGAGTTCCTTAAAATGCATATTCTCTGGGCCCCACCTTCAGCAGGTCTAAATTCAGTAGCTCTAGGGCGAAGCCCAGGAGTCTTCATTTTTAACCACTTCCCCAAAGTGATCCTGATGCTGAGGGCCCTCAGACCACACATTGAAAAATGTTACTTTCGAAGCTGCTGCTCCTTGACCATTAGATCCTAATGAAAGTGTTTTTACAGAATGGTGAAGACAGTGAGGTCAAGACCCTCTGCTTCCTGTAGAAACACCAGTCCATAGTTTCCTATCAGAACTTGGCATGAGGCTGCTTCAGAAAAGTGGCATTTCCAGGCAGTTCCTTTGGGGTCTTTCCATTCACACTAACCTGTGGGTTCCTGGAAGCAGGAGTCCAGGGAATGAGGGAAAGGAGAAAGCAGCCCATCTGTGTCATGTCTACAATGCTTTCAGCAGTCTTTCAGAGTAGTTAATATGTCTATTTTAAAGCTGAGCAATTGTAGGCTTGAAGGTGTATCTTGCCTCCTCTAGTTACTACGGCCTCAGAGAGGGGAGTGAAAAATAGTCAGTGTATTTCAATTGTGGAAAGCAAGGAAGGCAAACCAAACCAATAACTTTAGCTTGACCCACCAGGATCAAGCTTATTTTTGGCTAGTAGAACTGAGGTTGGTTGTCAGGATCAGCAAATACTGTTGTAAAAGGATTGATGGACCAGGTTATAAAAATAGATGGAAAGTTTGTATGATAAATGCAAGCTGAGTATGAGAACAGGAGAGAAACAACCCACCATATCATCTGGGAAAATGAAACTCCTTGGCAAGACTTCACAACAGCTTGATTCAAAATTTCATAATGAAATTATGTCTCTGATCAAAGCCTGAATGAGCTCATGGGCTGATTTTTGCCATTCGTGTTTATTCTGGTTTGAACCAAATTGAGGCATCAGAAACACATTATCCTGGTCTTCTCTCTGGGAGTGGGCTATTACACCCTCATTTGGGGGATCAAAGGGACAGTGTGAGGCAGAGGAGGACATCTTTGGATCCTCACTGGACAAAAAGTTTCTGATCAGCCCTCAAAGACTCCCTGGGACCCCAGGTCAGGGTCAGGCGTTCGTAGCAAAATTGTGTTTAATCTCATGATACTTGCCCTGGGGGCAATAAACGTGAGTCTCAAGGGAGAGAAGGTACTTCCTGCCCTTGTTTAGGACACCGCCTTCTTTTGCTCTAGGAAGAATGTTTTGGGGTTTGTTTGTTTCAGACTCAGAGAAATAAAGACTCAATCATACCTCCCACAATTAGAATAACTCACTTATACTAGGTTGTTTGTTTTTACGGAATGAGCTTCACGACAGGCTGGAACTCACCTTCCTCCTGCCTAACCACCTCTTCTCTGGCTTATCCTGAAAGCATAGTGGTGGGCACTTCCTGGCAATTTAAGGTGCAAAAAACAAAAAAGAGGGAGAGATTATTGGTTGAAATACTGGCGTCTAGAAACTTTATTTTGACTAGTAGAAACAGAAACTGTTGGGTCTTACCACTCTCATCCCCCTTCGGGGCAAGAAGCATTCCCGTCTACTATTAACTAAATGTTTGTGTCCTCTTAAAGTTCAAAGGCTGAATCCCCAGTGTGACATTACTTGGAGTAGAGGCCTTATGCAGGTGAGTAGGTTTAGATGAGGTCATGAGGGTGGAGCCCCTATGATGGGATTAGTGCCCTTGTAAGAAGAGGAAGAGACCAGAGCCTTCCCTGTCTCTCCAACATGTGAAGACACAGTGAGAAGACAACTGTCTGCAAGCCAGGAGGAGAGTTCTCACCAGGAACCCAACCAGGCTGGCACCCTGATCTTGGACTTCCCAGACTCCAGAATGGTGAAAAATAAATAAAAATATTGTTTAAGCCACCCAGTCCGATATTTTGTTACAGCAGGATGCGCTAAGACACCATCTATGCATTCCTCCATTCAGTGAATAGTTTTTGAGTTCTTACTAAGTTTCAAGTGCTTTTCCAAATCTTGGAGATACAGCAGTGAACAAACTTATGAAGTCCCTGCTCTCAGGAAGCTTACATTCTAGTTCTGGGGAAGCAGCAGATGAAGGTGTAGATAACATAATTTTGGCTACTAATAAATGCCATGAAGTAAATAAAACAATATTTAACAGAATAACTGCAGAAGGGTGGGAGATGGTTGATTTAGATAGATGAGACAGTATTAAAGAACAAAATTCAACCAAGTAAATTTGAAGATCTAATTGAATTTATGAAGTTATGAATCAGGCAGGTCCCATCTAGCAGCTAGAAGGGCACTCCAAGGATTTATACAAAATGGAAGGTTTTTACAGGCAGAAAGAGAGTGAAACTAAGAAATTAAAAGAGTGGATTATTTCAGGCAGATTATCTCACTATTGTTGATCAGATTGATTGGTTTAAAAATCCCATTCCTGGGAAAGGCAGAAACTGCAATTAGGTTAGCTTTTAAATTTTGGTTTGGTGACGTAACTTAGCAAAAGTGACTCCAGCCCTAGCTGGTTTGGCTCAGTGGATAGAGCGTCAGCCTGTGGACTGAAGGATCCCAGGTTTGATTCTGGTCAAGGGTCAAGGGCACATGCTTAGGTTGCAGGTTCAGTTCCCAGTGTGGGGTGTGCAGGATGCAGCTGATCAATGATTCTCTCTCATCATTGATGTTTCTATATCTCTCTCCCTCTTCCTTCCTCTCTGAAATCAATAAAAAATATTTTTTAAAAAAGTGACTCCATTTTGGCCTGTTGTTCGTTTTTTTTTAACAACAGGAAAGACTTCTCCCAGTAGGAAGGGAGGCCAGATAAAATACAGGATGCCTAAGTAAATTTGAATTTCAGACAATACATTTTTCTTAGTATAAGTATGTCCAAAATATTCCATTTGGCATACTTATACTAAAAGTTATTCATTGTCACCCAGCTGGGTGTGACTTAGCAATTAAGTGTCCACCCAGGAACCAAGAAATTACAGGTTCGGTTCCAGAACCATGTGCCTGGGTTGTGGGCTCAATCCCCAGTAGGGGGCGTGCAGGAGGCAGCCAATCAATATTCTCTCCTGTCATTAATGTTTCCATTTCTCCTTCTCTGAAATCAATTTTTTAAAAAAAGTTATTCATTGTCTTTCTGAAATTCAGATTTAACTGGGCATATTTTTACTTGCTAAATCTTGCAACCCTACCAGTAGGTAACATTTGAACTGAGAACTAAATGACTACAAGGACTTAACTAAGCAAAGACTTAGGGTAAGAGTGATTCTGGCAGAGGGAACAGCCAGTGTAAATGTCAGAATAATCAGAGGGAGGGAGGTACAGATGAAGTAAAATAAATAGGCAGGGCCAGATCATGCAAAATTCTGTAGGGATGACAAGAAGATTTCTGTGTCTGTCTCTCTAACTCTAAACCTTTGGAGTTTTAGGGAGAGAGTGACAAAATTTGATTGATATTCGGCTGCTGTGTGTTCAGTCACTTTTAGAAGGGCTTAAAAGACAAATTCAGATAATTAAACTTAAGCTTGTGCCATGGGCCTGGGGCGAGACCCCTGTGTTTGGGGGTGGACCCAACTAGGAGCTCTGGGCCCTTGGACTCTAAGGTCTCTAGGCGGTTGCTATGGAGGAGCAGCTTGGCGGTTGCTAGGGAGGAAGAGAGGCACGGCCTCCGCGCAGGCCCTGGTCTAAGGGGCGGAGGCGGGGGTGGAGCCAGGAGTGCGGCGGCGCGCTCCGCGCGTTCGCAGGAAGTCGCTCTGGGGAAAGACGGGGCGCGAGCGGAAGTGACGTCGCGCTCGCACACGTGTTCTAGCGTAGTTCACGCGGGTCACTTCGGCCGGGTCTGGGAAGTTACGAGTTTTTTTACCTGAGATAGGCCGATCCTAGCTCTCCGGTCCTCAACCCCTCGGCAAGATGGTGAAGCCCAAGTACAAAGGACGGAGCACCGTCAACCCGTCGAAGGCCAGCACAAACCCGGGTACTGGCGGCGGGCTTGCGGAAGGCGGAGCTTGAAGGCAGCCGAGGGCGAGGCTCCGAGGGGAGGGGGACACGCGAGTGGTATTGCTCGGAATGACTTGGAGCCGGGTGGCTATTGGGGAATGAGAAGGTGGCTTCTTCTTTCGGAGGCACGGAGGAGGGCTGACGTCTTGTACGCCTGTCGGGGCTTGTGTGTGAGGCCCCGGGTCTGAAGTCGGGGAAGGGGGGACACTCAGGCCTGGCAGCCGTGGGGTGGCTCCCGTTGTGAGGTGCTGGGACTCTGAAGCTCTGAGTTGAAAGGGGCAGTTCAACTTGACCTCTTCCTGTGTTCTTGTGTGGATCAGGTGTTGAAGCCCCTTCCCCAATATATTTCAGTCTTGGGATGATTCCATCTTTCCAGCCCAAGGAATTTCCAGAAGTAAATTAAAGTCAGATTAAAAGTGGTGTAGGCCAACCCAGCTGGCCTTTTATACTTGACCACACTTGCCTGCCACCTAAGCTTTGACCATTTAAATGAGAAAGACATTGTAGATTTGGCTTTTGGAGTCATCCCATGTAGTAAAGCTCAGAGAAAACCCCACATAAAGGTGTGTTTGAAGCTGTGTATGGGTTTTGTGGAGGTTCCTCCTATCGGATGAACAAGATAGACCTTGGGGGAGCCCCTTCCATTTAGGTTTAGTTAGTAAAACTTTGTTTTTAAATATGATTTAAAGTTTTTGATGATTTTAATTCATGTCCAATGTTTTCTCTGGATTACCGATAAATTATTCAATTTGGGTAGACTGGAATCTTAGAATGTGAGACCCCAAAAGGCCCTTAGAGATAATGATGTTGATGACACTGAGCCAAAATAGGGGAAGTGGCTGTCACAATTGGTACAGTTAGTGAGCAGTAGGGCCACCAGTTCTGTGATTTTAGCCTTTTTTTTTTCTTCTTCATCGCTTCAAGTGTAGACGGGTGATTTGAAGGGATCCCAAAATGAGAAACTAGGCTAGTATTACCATGCTTATTTGTCCTTCTCTTTCTCTCTGAGACGTAAGGCAAGAACTACTAGCTGTTGCTCAAACTAAAATCAAACATTAGAAAGTTAGGAAACCGGTATATTAGGAACATGGCTGCATCAAAATTAGAGTCTCCATGGTGCTTTTCATGTAGCAGACACTCTATTTCTGTTCAGCTGAGACCCAGAGGTAGGTGTCTTAGGAGGTAGGACCACAGATGGTGATCAAATGCTTTTGTTCAAATTGTGGCTTTGCCATTTAGTAGCTCTGTGACCTTGGGCAGTGTCTGAACACTGTGCATTGTTTCTTAGCCTGCAGAATGGTGATAATGTGTCCATCTTTTAGGATTGTTGTGTGAATTGCATGAGACAGTGCCTGTGATGCGGATAGTACAGTGCCATAGTTAATGCTCAAAAATATTAGCCATGATCATTATCAAGTACAATCCTATTGAGGATCAGAGATTAGGTCAGCTTTGTCATACCATGTAGCTCCCGGTAATAACTTTGTTGGAACAACACATGGAAAAAGTAGAGATTTTGCCATGAGTTGTTAGCCTACCTACTCTTAAGGGAACTAATTGGTGTGCTTGAAGCAATGTTCATACTTAGACTTGGTTATCAAATAGTGTGCAGTCAGTCTACGTCTGTGTTTCCTAGATCGAGTACAGGGAGCAGGAGGCCAAAACATGAGGGACCGGGCCACAATCCGGCGCCTGAATATGTACAGGCAGAAGGAGCGCAGGTGAGCATCATGCACTGTCATCTGTTCCCCTGTCCTCCATGCCCTTGACTTGTTGCTGGAGACCATTAAACCTTTGATAGTTTCACCCCTTCTTTCCCCAATAGGAGTAGTATATTTTCATATATCATTTTATATGGGTATGGTTATGATAAATTGTGAATTTTGGTTTGAAGATGAGGGTAGTGGGTGGTGTAATTGTGATTGTGTCATAGTACCCTACAACAATTAGAGGTCTTGTTCCTCACAGCCTTGGCCTCCACGCATGGCATATTAAATCTCAGGTTAAGTATCTGTCAGACAGAAATCTGGTTTTCTTTAACAAAGTATATAGGACTGTAGTCATAAAAGCACCCAGAAAACTTGTTTTTAATTTTAATTTTATTTTTTATATATTTTATTGATTTTTTTACAGAGAGGAAGGGAGAGGGATAGAGAGTTAGAAACATCGATGAGAGAGAGACATCGATCAGCTGCTTCCTGCGCACTCCCCACTGGGTATGTGCCCGAAACCAAGATACATGCCCTTGACTGGAATCGAACCTGGGACCCTTGAGTCCGCAGGCCAATGCTCTATCCACTGAGCCAAACCGGTTAGGGCAGAAAACTCATTTTTTTATCACAATGTTGTGGCACTTGAAAACTCATCACAACTCTGAGTTCTGCTGAGGCAGCCTCTATAGCAGGGACTTGCTGAGTTGTGGCATTTTGCTGGCTGGTCTTAATTTGTTTAGTAATAAGAATCTCCATCCGTTCTAAAAGATGTGTCTCAAACACAAATGTCAATGAACTTAATCTGCCTTAGTCACCTACCCTGTAGTTTGTTTTAGAATTTTGAGTTCCAACATAAATCACCCTCTACTTAAAATTCATTTAAAGCAGCCTTCAAATAATTACTCAAAAAAACTCAAGTATGTGATTTTTTTAAAAAAGCAAGAAACAGTAAACAGATTTTTAAACATTGGCATTATTTGTTATTCATCTAGCAGAAATCATTATGTGCTCTGTTGCAAGAGGATAATTGGCTTTTGGACAATCTGTTTCAAATGTAGAAGTACTTTTTGTTTATTGAAATCTGTATTTCATGATCATTTAAAACAAAGAAAGAAAAGGCCCTTTTGATGGAAAGGGTGTTCTGTAAACCAAACTTTGCTGTTGCCTTTCTTCTGTCCCCAACCAAAGCCTGTTAATTTCCTCAATTTAGGAACAGTCGTGGTAAAGTGATTAAGCCTCTGCAGTATCAATCATCGGTGGCTTCTGGCACAGTGGCAAGAGTGGAGCCAAATATTAAATGGTTTGGTGAGTATTATCTGTTATTTTTGCTTACAAAATGTGTGCTGTGTGGAGAAGGGTAGGATATCCAGGTGTCTGGAAGGCAGGAGTTTTGGGGTGAGTAGAACTGTCAAGGATTGTATGAGAAAGGGAATAAGAAAAAGTGCATAGAAAAGTAGAGGTGGTAGGTTTCATCAGTAACTTCTTTTTTAAAAGAACTCATGGTTGTTAATTGTAAGTGACCCTCTTAAGGAGATAAGGCCACCCTAATGACCACCGTTCATAGGCCTTGGAACTGTCATCTGGACAGGTTACTGTTTGAGAGATGCCTTGCGGGTGTGTTTGGGCTTCTGCTTGCAGAGTGAGTGCATTAGCTTGAAGTTCCTCTGAAACACTTTGTCTATAATGGGGCTGTAGTTGAACTGAATGACAATGTTAGGTGAGCAGATACTCTACTCACTCCTGGTTCTTCCCAGGAGTGAGTAGAGTATCTGCAGAGTCACAGAGGGCTCAGGCTTCCCTTGGAAAGTCCACCTTCCTTTCAGTCCAGGCTTTCCGGCTCTCCCTTAGCCACTGCAAAGTGTGTGGGCCTGCAGGTGATTAGACCCCTTTGTCTGTCTGGTGTTTGACCTCTCTGCTTGGAGGCTGATGGTATCTACCTTTGAATATTTCTAACATCTTTGGAGGGGTTCCCCCTAGGAAACTGCAATATAGAAAAGCATTAAAAAAAAAACTCCATAGAGAGGCCTTCAGCATGGTGGCTGGATACTGTGACTCTAGATCCAGATCACCTGGGCTTGAATCCTCTCGATGCTACCATTTCTGTGACTGGGCACGTTATTAAGTCTGTCTGGTCATCAGTTTCCTCATATCTAAAATGAAGATAAAAATGGTACCCATTTTTAGTGATAATTAAATTAGTAAAGTGCTGAGAATAGTGCCTACCTGTCTGTAAGTACAATATATATATAAGCATGAACCGCTATCACATCAGCATTTCACTGTCATAATCAACATCTTCAGTTTTGTGTTGTGCTGCACCATACTGCTTAATTGAATACATTCTTTGGGATCTCTCACTTACAAGGTGTTCTCTAGCTGGTGTTATATCCCTTTATTTTGTTCCCATACAGTGATTTATTGGTTCATTTACTAGTCCCTTCAAACCCTAAAAACAGCAACCGACTCCTAGGTTCTGTGCTTTGGGATTCCTTGTGTATACCAACTAATCAGCTGTGATTGGCTCCAAATTTCTTTGTCAGATCTAACAGGAAATAGGACATTTGTCAAATCTGAGTTCCATTCAGTGATGTTTATTTTTCAGTTTCATCCAGTCAGGAAATTGGGCTTGGAAATCTACTGAAATCCTTTGTGTGTCTGGGTTGGTGGATTAGTTCATAGTGTAATGAGTGCAGGAGAGGCAGTTTTTGCTGTTGTTGTTGTTTCCTCTTTTTTTGTTAATCCTTCCCGAGGGTATTTTTCCTATTGATCTTTAGAGAGTGGAAGGGGGTGGGGAGAGAGAAACATCAATGTGAGACAGACACATCGGTTGGTTGCCTCCTTCATGAGCCCCCACTGGGACCAGGGATTGAACCTACAACCCAGGTCCAGGAATTGAACCCATGACCCTTCAGTGCGTGGGCGGACAGTCTAAACCCCTGAGCCTCACTGGACAGGGCTTTTTCCTCTTAAGTTTTAAAAATGACTGCATGGATGAATGTATTAGGTGTTTTGGTGAGCAAGGGTAATGTAAAATCTTGCCTTTCACTCTGTCATTGGGAAGATGGATGCAAAAGCAAAAAGGAGTTGTTTAGTAAATGACGACATTCTTTTGTAAAACAGGAAACACACGTGTGATTAAGCAGTCATCGTTACAGAAATTTCAAGAGGAAATGGATACAGTTATGAAGGATCCTTACAAAGTTGTCATGAAGCAGAGCAAGTTACCTATGTCTCTTCTCCATGATCGAATCCAGCCTCATGTAAGAAGGAGATATCCCTGGCAATGGAATTTTATTGGCAGAGCAATGCAGATTCTCTCTGCCATATCTATTTTTTTTTTCCATAGAGAATAGTGACTTTAATGCAGAATTGGTGAGCTTTCTGAGACTTTTCTCTTCACCGTTTGTATGAATTGCATTCTGTCAGGGAGGTTCAGTAATATGCTGATCAAAGCCCCGGCTTTGGAGTGAGATCTGGATTTTATCTTTGCGCTACCCCTTCCTGAGCCTTCCATTACATTTCTCTGAGCTTTCACTTCCCCAGCTGTAAAATCAAGATAACCCACCTTTTCGGGTGACTGGATGCAGATGAGACGTCAGTAAAACTCCTGGCACATAGTGAGCACACAGCCCGCCACCTAATCAGAGCTAAGTAGATCGTAGCTATCACTAATACTGTTTTAAACTTTTTTGTAGGCAAACTTGTTTAAGTGGCAATTCCATCAAACTTTGGGGAAATGTAGAATTAGGATTGGGTTGTTAGGAGGGAGAGTTTTGGTGGTGTGTACTTGCTTCTTTTGTAAAATTCTTTTGAGCTGAAGGAAAGGATGCTGGTTAGATTGATTGTTAATCATTGAAGTTCAAAGTACAGTAAGAACTGAATCTGGCTTGAGTAGAATGAGTTTCACACAGAATCCAAAAAGTGGCCTAATGTTTTCCTGCACATTTTTACTTACATTGAATAATAATTCCCAGAAACAGAGTCAGTACATAAGCTTCAGTTCCAGTATAAGGAGGGGAAGAAAACATTGACATGCATACATGGATTAACAGTTCAAAGAAAAGTGTTTACTTGCAGAACAAAATAAAAACCAAGGCCTGGTTATTGCCTCAGGTTTTATCAATTATGCTTTGTTTTATGACAGACTGGAAGAATGGCACCTATTAGGGGAATGACTGTTTTCTTTCAGGGAAACACATGAGTGTAATTCATGAACCACAGACAAGTTGCTCATTTCCCTTGTACCCTTTGTCTGTTCTCCCTAAAGCCATCTTTCAACAAACTATTGAATCCTGTTTATGGGAAGAACAGAGAGGTTCTATTACGGATGTACTGATTTGTTGCCCATTCCAGTCTTTCAGTGCTTTCAAAATCCAGTGCTTAACTATCTGATCTGAAGAATGAAGGCTCTGCAGCTAGAGCAGCCAGCTTGCATTTTGATGCAGATAGGCACTCAGAGCATTTGATGAGTTTTCTGCTTTGGTCTCAAGAAACTGTACCTCTTTTTTTTTTGCTGTTGTTTTCTTTGCTAATCCTCATCCAAGGATATTTTTCTATTGATTTTTAGGGAGAGTGGAAGAGAGAGGGAGAGACAGAGAGAAACATTGATGTGAGAGAGACACATCAATTGGTTGCCTCCTGCACACACCCCGACCAGGGCCCAGGCCAGGGCGGAGCCTGCAACTGAGGTACGTGCCCTTGACCAGCATCGAACCCAGGACCCTTTGGTCCGCAGGCCAACGCTATATCCACTGAGCCACAATGGCCAGGGCGAAACCATACCTCTTTTATGTTAGCATGACATCTACTACATGTTATAAAATCTAATTTAGAGATTGCTGCAGAGTGGAGTCAAATCAGATATGGTTTTCACTTTTGCACATTTAGCTAAATGTGCATTATAATTATATTTCTGTAGCATTATATTAAAAATACTTATTTTGTGTGTGCTTCATTATGTACCACATATTACTGTTTTACTAATGTGTAGATTTATATACACAAGTCCATGTGTACTGTACTTTTTAGGTTATTTAAGAGACTTTCAATGATAATTTTGATCATCATTTCCCCAGTGACATTAGAACCTACTTCTCATGTAAATGCATCCATGTTTGGAGATGTTCCCTTGTTGGAAGGTAGGAAGTAAAACTGAACTAAGAGCTGTTAGAGGATTTGAGAAAATGATAACAGCTTACGGGTCTTTAGGAGGTGGAGGGAGGATC
The DNA here is from genome assembly GCA_026230045.1 of Corynorhinus townsendii. Classification (NCBI taxonomy): domain Eukaryota; kingdom Metazoa; phylum Chordata; class Mammalia; order Chiroptera; family Vespertilionidae; genus Corynorhinus; species Corynorhinus townsendii. Next base: position 197,480,678 of record JAPDVU010000002.1, read on the forward strand.
TGTTAAAGTTCAGAAGCCACTGGGTTGTTCCTTCATCTGTGTTAGTAGCTGTGCTTACTGAGGGGCAGAGGGTGGTGGGTTGTTTTGTTTTTTTTTTTGAGGATATCATCTGCCGGCTGTTAACATTCTGTTACGTGATAGACGCTAACTCAAACTTAGACTTTTATCCGGCTTCAAAATTCCTATGCCCATGACTCCTTACAGTCACATCAAGTTCTAGTTAGTATCAGGTTCCTTTTATCACATCTAAATTATTATTTTGGACTTTTGCTAGATGTTTTTCATCTGAAGGCTTTCCATGTGCATTTAATAAAAACGTTACCTAAATTAGGGAAAATGTTATCTGAAACTAAAATGCATCTTACAAAACAAGCAATTCCTTTTAGCCATGAAAGAAATGAACTTCCAAGAAAAAGTTGGCATTTACACTTGGTTTAAAAAAACACACAAATTTGAGTATGATCAACCCTGACAAAATCTGTGAATTTGGCATATTTTATGCACTTGTTTGAAAGCTCAAAAAAAAAAAAAAAAAAAGTCAGAAAAGATAAGTTAATTTTCAGTATTGTAGCCTTAATTACATTTGACTAAAGTTTATGATAAATGAAATAAAGCAGAGTTTTTGGCAGGTCTTGCACAACTATTCATATTTGCTTTGACTTTTTTTTTTTTTTTTGCTTTGACTATTTGTATTACTTTTGTATATCTCCAAAGGAAGTTTCAGAACTTCAGAGTAGAGGAACAAGTGCCTTTGCTATTTAAATAAGCACTTCTGATTTGAAATCAGGCTGCATCCATGTTGATTTTGGTGTGGTTTGAGCTTTGGGATAATAAAAGCAGAAAGCCTTTCCTAGGTAGGTTTTTAATTTTTTGCTTTATTTTAGTACTTTCCTTAGTTTTACCAGTAATTCTTTCTCTTTAGAACTCAAAGGTGCACATTCTCGATACTGAAAGCTTTGAAACTACATTTGGCCCTAAGTCTCAGAGGAAGCGACCAAATTTACTTGCCAGTGACATGCAGTCTCTTGTAACAAATGCAGAAATGTCCACGGGGAGCTATGACCAGGGAAAGGATCGGGACTTGGTAACTGAAGACACAGGTGTGAGGTACAGTTTTGAAGTTCACATAAGTCTCATCATTTGCTCTTCCGCAACAAAACATTTTCTCTACACTTATTCTGCCTGTGCGAAGCTCGGTGATTTAACTCATAGGTGGAGAGTTATACTCTTCTCTTAGACTAGAAAATATAGTGAAATTGAGGCCAGACTGAATAATTTAAGAGGACTTGTTTACTACAGGTCTCTTCATCCCCAAAGTAAAAATAAGTAACATTTTCGTCTTCATTTTAAGACCAGTGTATTCTATCATGGGCAAATTAGGAAGTATAGGTAAGGTTGAAATGCAGCAAAAAATAAGAATTAATAATCCAAACCTCTGTTAAGTGTTGTGAAGATCAGGGCTTCCTTAACCAGAAGTCTGGACCACTGGGGATTCATGAGTGGCCTTTGAGGTTTCTGTGACCCTTTGAGGATTTATGTACATATATAAAGGTGGTGAGGTTTTTATTTTTGTTTTGTATTGTTTTGGGGAGGTGGGAGGAGACAAAAGGTTCATACATTTAACATATTCTCATAGGGATTCCATACCCCAAAGAAAATTAAGAATCAGTCACCAATACTTATTTTCTTCTAGATCTTTCTTACACTCAATTTTTATTTATGAATATAATATCCTAAGACTGTAACTTGCCTTTTAATACATTTTTTCAAATGGTTAAGAGTATGTCAGTCCTTAACAGCAATGTAATATTTAATTTCAGAGTATGTTTTGTTGTGGCCAGTCCCATGGTTGGACATTTACACTGTTTATCATTAGAGTAAACCATCCGTGTGACCAAATCTTTCTCATCCTTAATTATTATCCAGAGGTAAACTCTTATGGTGAAGGTTACTCTATCAAAGACTGTGTCTGCATTAATGAGCGATTGACACATTGCCCTCCAGAAAGGGGTCACCAGCTTAGTTTTCTCCGGCAGTGTGGGATAGTCCCCATTCTTTCTCTTGTGTCTTCTTTTTTTTTTTTTTTTAAATTGATTTTTAGAGAGAGAGGGAGAGAGATTTGTTCCATTTATTTATGCATTCATTGGTTGTTTCTTGTATGTGCCCTGACCAGGGATAGAGCTGGTAACCTTGGCATATCGGAACAATGCTCTAGCCAGCTGAGCTACCCAGCCAGGGCTCTCATGTCTTTTAAGTGTCTTAGCAAAGAGGTGTTGTCCCTTGAGTGCAGTAATGCCACATCAGTGCTGCTGTTAGCCTGTGCCAAGCTGTGGGCCTCCCAGAGGTAATGTCAAGCCATTTGAGGCCTAGCAAAAAGAGGCAGCAAGTTCATGTATTCTTATCATTGTTTGGACTTTTTAATTGACTGTGTTCTGCTGATTTGAATTATTTTCTTCCCCCCAAAATTACAGTAGATAATGGGGGGGGGAGAGCACAAAACTATTTTTGTTTCAAAGCCATTGAAGCTAGTAAATAAACAGATTCCTAACCTAATCAGAAAAAATTCACTTTACATAGGAGCGATGGAGCATAGATCATGGTTCATGTCCTGCCAATTCCTTTTCATAATTCTCTGATATATTGCCTGATTACATGTGCTTTAAAAAAAATTTTATTATGGTAAAAGATACATAATAAAACTTACCACTTTAACCTTTTTTAAGGGTATAATGTAGTGACATTAAATTCATTCACATGGTTATGAAACCATCACCATTACCCACTCCAGAATTTTTCACATTGTCCCAAACTGAAACTGTTAAACACTAACTCCTCATTAACCCTTGGCAACCACCATTCATTCTATTTCCTGTCCCTTGTGAGTTTGCTCTTACGAGTAATTCCTCATGTTAGTACAGTCATATAGTAGTTGTTCTTTGTGTCTGGCTTATTTCACTAGTATAATGTCTTCAAGGTCATCCATGTTATAACACTAATCGGTACTTTATCCTTTTTTATTAATGAATAGTATGCACATAGTTTTTAATCCATTCACCTGTCGAATGTATATAATAGTACCTTATATACATTCACGTGGATAAAGTCACTTTATTACTATTTTTTTAAATATATTTTATTGATTTTTTACAGAGAGGAAGGGAGAAGAATAGAGAGTTAGAAACATGGATGAGAGAAACATCGATCAGCTGCCTCCTGCACAACCCCTACTGGGCATGTGCTTGCAACCAAGGTACATGCCCTTGACCGGAATCGAACCTGGGACCCTTCAGTCCGCAGGCCAACGCTCTAGCCACTGAGCCAAACCGGTTATGGCTAGAATCACTTTTAAAATTAAATTTATTTTGCCTGGCTGGTGTAGCTCAGAGCACCATTCAGTTCCCAGTCAGAGCACATGCCCGGGTTGTGGGCTTGATCCCATGTGGGGGGCATGCAGGAAGCAGCCAATTGATGTTTCTCTCTCATCGATGTTTCTATCTCTCTATCCCTCCCTCCCTCTCTCTCTCTCTCAAAAAAACAAAACAAAACAAAAAAACCATTGTAAAATTAAGGGTTTTTTTGGTCCATCTGCAACTACTTGTGACACCCTTTTCCTTTGGAATATGGGTGACTTTCCCCAAAAAATCCTTGTACTCTTCACAGTGCTCTAGTTGCTCACTTTGGGTGCTTTCTTCTTTAGAAATGAAGCCCAAGAGGAGATCTATAAAAAGGGACAGTCCAAAAGAATATGGGGTGAGCTCTACAAGGTAAGACTTTAAACTTTCTCTCATTGAGTGGTCCCTTTGGCTTTACAGTCTTATGTGTGAAAACTGATTTTGATGTATTGAAACTCTGTCAGATAAAGTGCGGCTCTCCTACCTATTCCATTCTCTTTCTCCCACAGAGAAACTAGGATCGATATAGCTGAACATACTATCATCGGTCTAAATAACTGCATTTTTATTACTTGTATAATAGTACTTTATATACATTCATATATTCTGTCAATATTTCTTTGGGTTACTTACTAAAATGATAGTCCTATTTAGATTTACCATTCTGTGCGAGAATTTTTAAATTATTTAGTCCAGGCCTTTTATTTCATAGAACACAAATCTAGAAAGGTTGAATATCTTAACCCAGTTCACCAGCTGGTTAGTGGAAGTCTTTGTCCTGAGTCCTGGTCCAGTGCTTTACAGCGGCTGAGTTTTATCTACCCACTAGTAACATTTCAGTAACAAAGGCCTTCAAGCATAATTGCATCATTAAACAGTAACATAATAGGTAATAGTATAGTGAGAGCAAACTGTTTTAGTTTTTTGTAAAATATATAAAACCTATAACTAGAAACTTTTAGAAGTCTTAAGAAGTAAATGAATCTGTTCAGTAATGCATAGTAGTCATGAAATAAGATGGATTTCATCTAAGCTAGTTTTCCTATTTGAAATTTGACAAGTTTCAAATACCTAGGACTTTGGGATTCTGATCACTGAGCATTGAGATTGTCTAGATTCAACTCTCATAAGATTGCTGTAGTTTTATTTTCCCCATGTTCTCTTAACTGTTAGCCCTTGTTCATTTGCCCCTGTACGTTAGCAAATCATTCTCACCTCTTTGAATTTGCAGGTGATAGATTCATCAGATGTTGTTGTTCAAGTTCTTGATGCTAGAGATCCAATGGGTACCCGTTCCCCTCACATTGAGACTTACTTGAAAAAGGAAAAGCCCTGGAAGCACCTCATTTTTGTTCTTAACAAATGTGACCTTGTTCCAACCTGGGCAACAGTAAGTACAGCTGCTAATGCAAAACAGACTTCCCAGCCTACTCAGCTCACGTAAGCCTTGAGTGTCCATAAATTACTAGTTTTGTGGTTTCTAGGACTTGGGGCAGGCGTGTACTCTTGCGATAATAGTCATTGAAGTGTTCTCATTGAAAACACAACTGAAACGGGCTTCACTGATTGGACAGCTTTACCTTTTCTCCTCTGATGTTTGGTAGCGGGGCAGCTTCAGAAGGAGGCGGCTGCCACAGCCACTGGCCTGTTCACATCATGTTACATTAATTGCATTTAGTAGCAATGAGGGCATTTTTGGAATATTGTTTTGTATTTAGAAGACAAAAGACAAAGCATTAATTGTCATACTTGAAAAAAACATTTCAAAGAATTATAGCTAACATTTTCCATAGACAGCTGTGTATTTTTGAAGCACAATCCTGTAATTCAAGCTCTGAGTCTTCCTGTATTGTAAACAAATTACAATTTACCAGCATCTTTTCTTTTCCCTCCTTAGAAACGATGGGTTGCTGTCCTCTCCCAGGATTATCCAACACTTGCTTTCCATGCCAGTCTTACTAACCCCTTTGGAAAAGGAGCATTTATTCAGCTTCTACGGCAGTTTGGAAAGGTATTCAGACCTGATCTGTTTCTCCAGTTGTGAAGCTGTGGGTTTGTGTTAATAATTTCTCTTGCCAGTCTGTGAGAAAGTTACACTCCTTACTTCCTACATTTTCTTTGTAATAAGAAACGTGTGTTCTAGTGATGTAAAAAAACCATAGAGCCTCATGATTATAAGGGGTTCTGAAATACTTTCTAGGTCATCCTTGGCTCCCACCCTGACCAGCGTTGCTTCCCTTTCTGCCATATCTCTGCATTTTATGGCCCAACCTCTACTTGATGATGGACCCCTGAGCTCACACTCTGTTCCCTACTCCAGGCTTTCAAGGCCTGCCGCTTCCTCTGCCCTCAGGGCCTGGGCTGTTTCTGTCCCCTCTACCTGGAAGGCACCCTGCCAAACTCCTGGTCAGATGTCAGTTCCTCAGGGAAGCCCTGAAACCCCATCGGATCACCCTAGCAAATGTTCTCAAAGCTTCATATTCTGTACTTGCAATTTTGCGTATTTAATTAATTCTACCTGGCTTCTAACAAAAGACACATGTTCTCTGTCCTACCCTTCCATATTTGAACACATGCTTATAAGTCTATTTCTTGATTCTCCTTACCCTCACCCCCACAGTTTTAGATATTTAAGTTCCTATGATGGAAAATGAGAATTAGGTTTCTTACACCTTCGCTGCACGCATACTTACCCTCCCTCTGTTCTTCCTATATCATTATATGTTGGCTAAATTCAGTGTTTGCATCATGACTGTAAAATATCAGTTGCAGTTGATCCACACAGTACTGTGGTTATAATTGCTTTCTAATCAAACTTTCTGTTTTCTCTGATGTTAACTTGCTCTATTTTATATGTCACTAATGGCCCAGCAGATTCCCTGGTGGAATGGGACCTCCTAGGATGAGCGGGCACCGGCTGCTCCCGGCCAGCTGCAGGGTCTTCCTGGCTTGCCTTTCACCACCATCTGCTGTTTCCTGTATGGGGTCTCTTATGCATCGATCCCTTTTCTTCTTTCTCGGTTTATTTCTGAGTAGCAGTGTTCAGAAGAACATTTTTTGAGACCTTGCATTCTGGAAATATCTTTCCCTTACAGCATTTCTCCCCAGCGGTCTAGGGTACTGCTACATTGTCTTCTGATATGTCTGTGGAGAAATCAGGCCATTCTGACTCCTAATCCTTTGTGGCTGGAATTTTTTTAAATTTCTGTTCTAAAATTTCATAGTGATGTGCTTTAAGGTGGCTCTTTTATTATTCTCTTTTATTATTCAGTGAGCCAGACATTGGATGGGACTTTCAGACTGATATTGTCCTATGTTATTTTTTGGAAATCCCCATCCTCAGCCCCCAGTCATCTCTGTTCTCATTCAGGAATTTGGTTTTATCTCCTGGTTTAATTCTTGGATTTTTTATTTTTATTTCAGTACATTTATGACATACTGCTCTATTTTCTTGGCAGTTTTTGAATTGATCATCTACCTGTTTTATTGCAAGATTAATTTTATCTCTCACTTTTAATTCCTGAGCCCTCTTGTTTAACTCTGAATTGTCCTGCCCCTTTTTACAACCTATTCTTTTTTCACAGATGGAATATCATCTGTCTCTGAGAATGATAGTAGCGTTTTTAAATTTTCCTCTCTTCTTACACTAACTCTGTTTCCTCCAGTTTCTTTGTGTGTTTTTCTGTCTTTTCTACTGTACTCACACTTCAAAGGTTTGGTTATTCTTAGCTCTCTATTCATATTTAAGAGGGAGCCACTACAAAAAGCTGATATAGTTTTGTTGGGTGTGGGAGGTTGTTGAATGATAGACTTCACTGTAGGGTGATTGGATAGAAACCCAATATTTTGTTGAAGGACACCCTAGATGTTAGTGTCTATGGGTCTTTACTCTTGAGCCTGTGAGTTCCCCCAGAAAGAAGTCTTTGATCTCCAGCTCAGGGGTGGATAAGCCTGGCCAAGGTTCTGGGAACTCGATAAAAATAAGAGCCTGACGGTCTTCACTATTCACTATTTAAGTTTTCAGTTAATCATTTAGGGGACACTTGCTTTCAGCCACTGTTAACTCTCAATCTAGGGTCCCTTTCATGTCTGAAAATTAAAGGTCTTTTCAGAAATGCAGGGTTTCAAAAATATCATTATCCCCTAAGGCTCGGGTCTAGGGAAGTTTTGTGCCCATGATGAGTGAGGGCAGGGGTGGAGAAATGACTGTTTTTACAAACTCCACTAGTCTCCTTGATTTCTGTCCAGCCCTTAGAGCCATCTGCATTGCTGATTTCCGAGGTCTTTTGATTCATGGACACTATTTTTGCTGGATTTTTAGTTTTTCTTCCTTTGTAGCCACTTAGTTTTCATATTGGGCCAGGTTAGATACTACTATTTAGCTGCTAGTATTTTGTTAATATCACATGTTAGTGTTTATTGTCTCATCTCCAGCTCATTTTTGGTTTTAAATGTTTGATTCTATGGGTACTCATTCCCACTGCTGTCATTCTGGGAGAGTTAGGGGAAGCAGTGAGGTAGACATGGATGTTTACTCTGCCACCTTTAGTCAGAGTCCCCATCCATTTGTAGACCCTCTTCTTGAGCTCTGCCTCCTTCATTTCTTTTTGGCAATGAAAACACAAAATGTATTGTGCAGAGAAAAGGGGTGGGTCTGGGGTTGGCAGTTGGTGCATCTGCTAAGGTTCTCTTCCCTGAAGATGTTTTATCAGTGGTTGGCGTTCTTCTAAATTGGTGACTGTTTCTTCCTTTGTTTCTTGACCTACATACTTTTAACCTTAAAACATTCAAGAATAATTTCACATGGATGATTGAGGAAATGACTCACCTCTGATTTATTAATAAGCATATGTATCCAGCCTGCTCAGACTATGTAGGTGGTGTGTGTCTATGCTTTAAAGAAAATTGTAGCAACAGTTTCACACTATATTCTTTATATTAGCAAAGTGATACAACCTGTTTGTCCAAAGGGATTTTCATGATTGCGCTTATGTAGTGTGTATTCTTTTTTTGAACAGTTGCATACTGACAAGAAACAGATCAGTGTTGGGTTCATTGGCTATCCAAATGTTGGCAAGAGCTCTGTGATAAACACATTACGCTCCAAGAAAGTGTGCAACGTGGCCCCCATTGCAGGTGAAACAAAGGTACGTCTGGTTTCAGGGGGGTCTTATTCACTTCCAAGAATTTTATCTCCATGGAGGGTGATTATGTAGGACATGGAGATTTCTATTGCTGCTCTTGAATGAAGACTACCATTGAAGGGTTAGTCTCAACATAATAGTTTGAAATGTGCTGAGAGGTTTCTGCCCATTTCAATAAGACTAAGAGTACTTTGTATGCTACTATGAGGCTTTGACATTTGGTAAGTGCTGTTCATATTTAAGTCTGTCTTAAATCGTCACTGCAACCTTTTACTTCAATACACAAAGCTAACTCAAGAATATCCAATGGGTTAAGAAAGAAAGCTCAACTTTAGGGTAGTTGTTGGCATTTGGGGGTCATACCCTGGAACATAGAATATTTGGGGGGCAGCATACTTCTGCTGAAAGGAAGAGAATCCAAAGAGTATTATGCTTCCAAGAGTACTTATAAAATCAGGGAGAGGTTTGCTGGATGTTATTGCACAATACTAGATGGGGATCCTGCCTCTGCATTATTTTTAGACCCTTAGCTGATGGGAACTGTAGTTTATACTTCGTGAAGTGCCTCGTGCATAGCACACGTAGAGGAGAGACTTCCTAGCTTCGTTACTCAGCAGGTGGTTTCTTTTGACTCTTTTCCCTCCCGCGCCCTCTTCATGAGCATCAGGGGTTTGGGAAATTAGACTCCCTAGTGTTTGACTTGGGAAGTCTCTGGCTTTTTTCTATCTCAGGTCTGGCAGTATATTACCTTGATGCGTCGGATATTCCTTATCGACTGTCCAGGTGTGGTTTACCCCTCTGAGGACTCGGAGACAGACATTGTGCTGAAAGGAGTTGTAAGTACTCTGGTCCTTGCAGGCTCTTGGTTTGCCTAAAACGTTCTGTGCGGGACACTGGATACCTTTGCTTTTCACTTCTTTGGAAGACAGTTTGGGATCAAGCTGTCTTACCAAACTTTAGGAACATGATGCTGAACAGGGCACCCTCTCCATTCCCCTTAAGCCTGTTTGAGGAGTTAGTGGAACCATGGGCATATCTGGTTAATTTCATCCCACAAAAGAGTTTGTAGTCTACACAGAGGATCCGAAGGGAAGCAGGGCCTGTTTATGTTTAGTGATAATTCATCCTTGTGGGTTTACGGGTTGAGTCATTTTGGAACTCAGTCATTTCCTCACTTGTTTCTGAATACGATCGAAAACTTTTAACTGGTTCCACTTAACCTTAACTAGTACTGCTGGCTATACATCCTGTGCATATTCCTCCCCTCCTCTTTCAAGCTACTCCGTTCTTGTGTGCTGGGATTGGCAGGCTTTTAACCATTTCTGCCAGTGAGTAGCACGAAGCATTCCAAGTTTAAACTGCTTGTGGAAGCCACTCAGTTAGTTTGTGGTGAACTGGGCTTAGAGCTGAGTCCTGGGATCTGTGGCTGTGGCTGACTTTTGGTGGCGCTCCTTCTGGCCCACCACGTCCAGCCACCTCAGAGACAGGCTCCTGCCAAGACCCACTTGCTATGTGGTTTTGAAATCTGTTTTCGGATATTATTACAAACAGTACTGTGAGTTCCTGCTCCCATAATATGGTTTGTAAGCAAGAGCTTTCCTATTAACATCTAGGTTCAAGTTGAAAAAATTAAGGCTCCCGAAGACCACATTGGTGCTGTACTTGAACGAGCAAAACCAGAGTATATCAGCAAGACATACAAGATTGATTCTTGGGAGAATGCCGAGGACTTTCTTGAGAAGCTAGCTTTCCGGACAGGGAAGTTATTAAAGGTGAGCCAGGGTTTGTGAGATTTCAGAAGGGGACATCTGCAGGCAGTGTGATGTGGTCTGGACCTTCCTTTGTCAGGGAGGTATGAGTACCATGTAACCTGATGGCAAGTAGATGGTGGTAATGAGCAACTGCTGATGTGCCTCCAAACTGGGTGCTGGTTTTGGTCTTCAAATTTAATTGGGAGTCTTTCTGTGATGTTTCAGGGCGGCGAGCCTGACTTGCAGACTGTGGGCAAGATGGTTCTAAATGACTGGCAGAGGGGCCGCATTCCTTTCTTTGTCAAGCCACCCAATGCAGACCCCCCTGAAGAGCCTTCTACAGCCCCCCAGGTAAGTACAGGGTGGACCTACCTCTTGGAAAGCATGGTGACGGGCCTGCGTGTGGTGTCTTGATTGCCCTCCTTTACAGGTAGATTTTTCAGTTGCAGTGTCTTCCAGTCCAGAATGCCATCGCCATGACCTTACAGGGGGTGGCATTTGGAAACCAGAAAGTAGGTATATGGTAGAAGACCAATTTTTTTTTTTTTTTTAGAAAGAATTTCCAGATTCTTTATTTTAATTTTAATATGTTTTATTGATTTTTTTACAGAGAGGAAGGGAGAGGGATAGAGAGGTAGAAACATCAATGAGAGAGAAACATTGATCAGCTGCCTCCTGCACACCTCCTACTGGAGATGTGCCCACAACCAAGGTACATGTCCTTGACTGGAATCGAACCTGGGACCTTTTAGTCTGCAGGCCGACACTATCCACCAAGCCAAACCGGTTAGGGCAGAAGACCAATTTTAAGAATATATTGTTTTATTGATTTCAGAGAGGAAGGGAGAGAGAGATATAAACATCAATGTTGAGAGAGGATAATGGACCACCTGCCTCCTATACGTCACCTACTAGGGATTAAGCCCACAACCCAGGCATGTGCCCTGACCGGGAATCGAACTGTGACCTCCTGGTTCCTAAGTCAGTGCTCAGCCCCTGAGCCACCCCTGCCCGGCTAGAAGACCAAATTTAAATACTAGTCTTTAGGGCCTTAAAAAAAGAGGGCTCATTAAATGTAAGTGCTCTTCTGGTACTTGTGTCTTTTCCTACGCTTAATGAACAGAGGCATTTCCAAGACTCATTTCTTTAACTGACATTCATTAGACACAGCCTTGTGGTGGTGGCAGAAACCCCCTTGAGAATCCAAAAGCTAAAAAATCACTTTACTAGAAAAATGTACATAAAGATATATACATTTTATAAAATTTCCTAAATTTTTTAGATTTCTGAACTATTTAGCACTTTTTTTTTAAAATCACTTACGTTTTGTGAGTTTCAGTTACAAGAATAAAATATTGCATCTGAGAAGTATCAGTATAAAGTCTGGTACATCTCTTTACATCATTATCTGAAACAGGCTCGTCATTTTCATGTTCCTGCTCCTTCTGAACTCACCTTATACCTTCTTTGTAGATGTCTCCCCAGTGCCTCTCCTTAGCACTGGTCACTTCCTAAACTAATGCTGCTTTTGTTCTTACGTAGTTGTGTGTGCTTATCTCCACAACACCCATTCCTTACAATCCTCAGGGAAGTTGTAGGGAATCTTACCCAGCAGTAAGTAGGAGTTTGGTTGTAATGATTAAATACTTTTACAGTGGGTTCTTCCTCTGGAACTGCAAATATAATTCTTTGATCTTTAATGCTGGGTTCTGAGTTTACTGCACATTGGCTTATAATAAATAGTGATATGACACAAATTTGGGTGTTCTCAACACTCCCCCTTATTCCTAAGAAGAGGACTACCTCATTTGAGAGCAAGGTATAAATTCAGAAATTCCATTTTTCTTTTCTGATTTCTCTCCCCCACCTCTACCCTTTGGCCCAAATAGCTTCCATCCTCATCATCTTTGGAAGCTGCCACTGAAACAACCCAGAACAACCCGGAAGAGGACATCACAGAAACTGTAGGTGAAGCGTCAGAATCTGTCCTCGAGAAGGAAAAAGGAGTGAACAGTCCCTGTGACGCCAGCTCAGAGATGCAGCAGATCCTTGCACGGGTTCGGCAGAACTTTGGCAAAATCAACGTTGTACCTGAGTTTTCTGGGGATGATCTGGTTCCTTTGGAGATGTCAGATATGGATGAGGAGCTAGAGAGCTCTGCAGAGGAGGAGGAGGAGGAGGAACAGGAGCAACAGCGGGGTGAGGAGGAAGAGTATTCAGAGACCCAGGAAGAACACCAGGAAAACGACACCAAGGCAGTGATTAAAGCCCTGGATGAAAAGATCGCTAAATATCAGAAGTTTTTAAACAAAGCCAAAGCGAAAAAGTTCTCAGCAGTCAGGTATTTTCATCTCACAAATTGCAGTCTGCTCTTTTCTTTCCAAGAAGCTTGCCATGAGCGCTACAGTGATATGTTTATGGGGATGGGGAGTTAGGGGGTATTGCCCACAGTTTTAAAAAGTGGTCTGTTAGATTTTCAAAATTCAGCTACCTAAAATATGAGAAGCTTCATGGTTGTTTTTTAGAAATGCTCAGGGAGCTGCGAAACTATGGAGTGTTGCCTTCTACCTACCAGTGGTGGTAATTGTGAACAGGAGTGGGTTGTCTTAACCTGTAAGGCTGTCTCAAGTCAGCACGTGGCTTGAGCTGTGGAGGAGAATGTCCGACAGCTTCATCATTTTGCTTTTCTGTTTCAGAATATCCAAGGGACTAAGTGAAATGGTTTTTGCAAAATCTGAAGAGCAAAAAACAGCTGAAGAAGATGTGGAAGATATGGGTAGAGTTGAATTACTAAATCATTTAGATGTGATTGGCATCTTCAGGAAATCCAAGCTAAATCTTCAAATTATCTCTTGTACCATCACTTCCACACAATTATTTACATCTGGCAAATTACCTTTGTTTCACAATCTATAATACAAATAGGATTATCCACTTTTTATTCTGCACATTTCTTAGGATTAAATTGGTAATTCAGGAAACCCTCTTCAACAGGGTTCCTTGTTAGCCTTATAGTTTAAGGGTGGGTCTGCAGGCAGACTATTTTTTGTGGTGGGCAAGGTGGTTCATGCTTTCTTTATTGCATTGGACTTTGGACTAACAGCTTCTAAATCAAGAGTGTGTTTTCATGACATAAATGCACACCTTGCCATGGCCTGTGAGGTGTCCCTCCTGGCCTGATGCCCTCCTCTTCTCATCCTGCTTCACTCTGCACTTTGCTCACCATACTGCATTCACTCTGGCTTTTTCCTTCTTCCAACGCATCAAGTTCCTTCCCATCTTAAGATTCATAGGCACATTTGTAACTTGTGTGTGTGTGTATTCAATGTTTCTAGCACCTGCCAAAAAGGGAAAGAAGAGGAAGGCACAGAGGGAAGAGGAACATTCAAATAAATCTCGAAAGACGCTGTCATCTAAGGAAGTATGTGTTTTTTATCTTAAGCATCACCCAGGTATAGAAAGTAGAGAGGAGGAGCCTAGTTCTTATGGGGCACTCTTTCTGAAACTAGTGACCTAGAGTTGAGTTCAAGGAACCCCAGTCCCAAGTGATGGAGTTGAAGACAGTTAATAGGATCAGGAGTTGGCCCAATGGATGAAGGTCTTGTTCTCAAATGTAGCCTATCATCTGGAAGCATCATTTGGTTTTATGTGGCCCCAGGGAAATGACACACAGTGAGCAGAGCTGTTACTAGGCAGATGGATCTCTGCTCCCTGTAAAGTTAGCTTCGTAACTGGGCTCTTCAGAGCTGGAATGGGCCCTTGTGGGAAGTGGAGAGCTTGTTGGAGAGCTTGTTGGAAATGTTCGGCCTTTGACCAGGGGGCCACATGTCAGGAGTGCAGTAGAACGGAGCTAAACATTGGATGAGGGCTGGACCAATTGAGTCTGTAACTTGGACTTGTCACAAATCACAGTGGAAGCACAAACTTTGGGAGATGGACCCTCCCTTGTTAGCACTGCTTCTAGTAGTTGTGGAGGTGGCATGGGGATGGAGCACAAAGAAATGGGGGCCTGTTTTGTGATTCAGTGTTTGAATGGTTTGCCTTTTTTGTTTTGCCATTTTTTACAGCGGAGGCGAGCAGCACGGAAGCAAAAACCCAAAAAAGTTGGTGTCCGCTACTATGAAACACACAATGTGAAAAATAGGAACAGGAACAAAAAGAAGACCAATGACTCAGAGGGACAGAACCACAAACACAAAAAATTCAAGCATAAGCAGTAACTTTTTAAAAGCTGTTTATTAAATTATACAAAAATATGCATTAGACACTGTTCAATTTCTTCCTGCCCAGTTGGCATTTCTAAGGCCACAGTGCATTTGTTTTGAGGTTTGACAGCTGAAACCATTCACCAGTGTCAGCCCCCGACCCCAGGAATTTCAGCAATGGAGTCCATTGGCATTTCTGATACTGGGATCAGCCGTGTGGTTCCTCCAGAGAGAAGCTCTGTCACGTAAATGTCTGACAGAAACAGGGATGATATCTAGAATATGAAGGGTGGTGTTTTTTTGTCCCAGCAGTTAGCATTATGGAACAGAAGCTATTGGAATAGAATAGTAAGAACAAAATTTCAAGGTTGTAGTGGGCATGGCCTGGGCTTCAAAATATGAAGAAAAGGCTACCACAGCTTCTCTTGCCCCTCATTGCATCTGGGTCCAGTTGGGATATACGTGCTATACTGTTAAGGAGGCGTGGCACTAGTACATCTCAGTGAGTGGCATTCTTTCCCATGAAAAAGACAGCATGCAGAGCAGAGGGAGTCTTAGAACTCCTCAGGACCCTGGACAAGGGGAAGCTGTGCCTTCAAATTTGAGTCAAATGGGGGTGTTTGACTTGGTGGAAGGTAAAGGTAGCTCTTGGTCTGCAGTTTATCAATGAGCCTGGAAACCCTACCAGGATGGTGGCAGATCAGGCTCCACTATGAGAGTCCTCACATCTCCAGGAGAATACTGAGCACTGAGAAACATTCCAGCTGAGGGTGCTGAAGTCACGCAGCTTGCTGCCCTCGCCCTCCCTGTTCTGCCCTGAATTAAAGATTTTTGTCACTTACATAGTCTGGGTCTACAAGGCCAGAAGAGTCCTGCGCCTCCAGACTTTGAGTTTAACTTAAGAGAAATAGTAAAATGCAGCAGGCCATAGCCTGACATTAATAATGCCCTTAATAATGCAGGTAGGTTTGGGCACCTCTCCCATTAACTAAATTTAACTACTTAGAGGGGTGTAGGGCCAGGTTTGATTTTTAGCAGAAGAAAGTGGACAAATTGGTTTTGGGGGAAGAGGTGAGGTACAAGCAGCTCACCGTAGACACTGAGTTCTTTGTAGGAAACATTTACTTAAAAGCCATGGGTTTGCCATGGTCTTCTCACCTAGGCAGTCTGAAACTAAGGAAGGGGTCCAGTTGACAAGCGGGGATCAGATACAGTATAAATCTATCCTTCAAAATGAGTTACTAGAACTGTGAGCCAGGATGGTGAAAAGACATCAAATAAGGGAAAGATTGAGGCCAGAGGAGCCCAAGTTAGGTACAAGATGAACTGTGGACCCAGAATGGGATGAAACCAGCTGTGTCCTGCTAGGATTAGTGATGAGAAAGCAGTTGCTTCACCTAAGAGGGATGCAGCAGAAAGGGGTGGATGCTAAGTCTTAACTATTTTACTTGGCAAATCCCAAGGCTGGCCAGAGACAGACTGCCTGGGCCTCACCACCTTCCATTGCCCAACCAGGAGCCTGGCTGCCAGACTTGGGTGTTTCATGACTCTGGGTCAATGGTGTGACTTCTGTCAAAAATGTAGGTGGTGATCAGGGGAGCATATGGCTTTGTTCATTTAGGAAACTAGCTTTTTATTACAAAGGGCTTACGATGGTGGTAGTGTTTGTGGGACCCATATGGAAATTATCACTTCTTGGGTGCAATAATGCCTTCCAGTTGGGCCTGCAAAGCAAAAACAAACTTCATTAATACTTAAAACTCGCAGCCTACCACAAATAGCTGAGAGGTGATAAAAATCTCTGGGAAGGATAATCCCAATGCTGCCACTCCACACATCTCCCCTCTGCCCCCCTCATTCCCAACTCCATATTTTCTAGATTAGCTGGTTTCTGGCTTGGCATACTGTCTTGCTACGTTAGGAGAAACCAGAGCTCTGCTGGTTTCCATACAATAATGGCTCAGTGCATAATATAAAGCATTGAAAAGGAAATTGAATCAAAGTTGTTGAAATAGTGGTTTTTCATGGCTCAGATTTCAGGCCTAAATATGTCTGCTAAGTTAAACTTTGGGATCCTGGGAGCTCTGTGCTGGGACAAGAGATTTGGGAAACAGCAAATTTTCAGCCACTGAGACAACTTGACACCCAATTAGAGAAAATTGCTACCAGTGAGTAGGGAGCTGTCTGTCTTGCATGTAAAGCCGAAGACACTTGGGAGTTATTTGCTCTGCTCCTCTGGCAGCCAATAACATAATTTACTATCATGGTGTGTGGACAGATCTTTAAGTAGGTCTATCCTGGGGACTGCAAACACTGCTTTATTTGCAGTGCAGTTTTGAGCCAATAAAAATAACTCACTTCTAAAGAGTCCTTCACCCTGGGGATTACAGCGTTGCTTGTTAATGTTAGAAAGATGCCAAGGTGCTCTGCTTTGCTCTTGCTGCCAGTACTACAGAGGAACTGAGGAACTTGGGCTTAGGATAAAGGAGGATGGCAGATAAGGGAGGCAGCTTCAGAGGCTGCTAAGTAAACAGATGCACATCTGGCAGTGAATGTAGCTTTTCTGTTGTTAAACTCAGCAACAAGAAAATCCGTGTCATCCTGCACTAGCACTAGCTGCTAATACAAGCCCTTTATCTCAAGTGTCTGTCTTGTTTGTAGTGCCAACAAGCCTGCCAGTCCCAAGAATGTAAATTTTCTCTGAGACTAGGGTGGAGAGTGAGAAAAATTCAGGGGCCCCTTCTGGCTAAGGGCCATGGGAGACAGTCACTAAATGTCAATAAACCATATATCTAGAACAGTGTTTCTCTAACTAGCAAGCATCAGAATCACTTGGAGACCTTGTTAGAATACATTGTTGAACCCCCCAACTCCAAAGTTTCTGATTTGGTAGGTCTGGGGTGGGCCCAATCATCGTGATGAGAATAATGCTGGTCTGGAATCCAACTTTTTTTTTTTTTTTTTTTAATCCTCACTTGAGGACATTCTTGATTTTAGAGAAGGGGAAGAGTGAGAGAAACACTGATGTGAGAGAGAAACATTGATCGGTTGCCTTCCCATATGTACCCGACCAGGGATCGAACCCACAACCTTTCAGTGTGTGGGATGATGCTCCAACCAACTGAGCCACACTGGCCAGGGCTGGAATCCAGTCTTTGAGAACTTTTGGACCAGATAGCCTTGAGTTTCAGAGGCCTGGCCCCTGCTCAGCCCTTTTCTTCACCAGCCCCCCTCTTCTTCCCTCCAGCTCAGCTGGATGAAAGTATACATCTGCAAGAGGGCTTTGAGGAAAAACTCGAGTTCCTCTGACCACACATCCTGGTTTGTTATGGTTCTTCCCTTTCAAAGGCCTTCCCTGCCTGCCCCAAATGCAGGGCCTAGGCGGGGACTGACTGCAGGTGGGAAAGCACTCCCAAGGAAGCCCACTGACAGCTCCGCTCACTCTGGGAAGGGCCAGATCACCAGCTGCCTTGGGGAAGAAGTTCCGCTTTTTGCCATATCCACCTCTCCCCAAAATGGGCAACTTTTCCAAGGGGGAAAAAACACTGGAGAGCCAGGCTGAGGGATCATGGGGGTTCAGAATTGAGAACAGAGCCCCCTCCAGAACCAGAAGAATGGAGAATCTGGGTAATGAACCCTCCTCTTCCCTTACTCCCCCGCCCCCCACAAAAAAAGTCAGCTTCCTTTACTCCTGGGTAGCACATATAGATAGTATTTAAAGTCACCTGACCCTGGCCAGTTTAGGTCAGTGGTTAGTGTTGGCCCTCGGACTGAAGGGTTGTAGGTTTGATCCTCAGCCCAGGTCAGGGCATGTGGGAGGCAATGAGTCCATATGAGACACCAACGTTTCTCTCTCTCTCTCTCTCTCTCTCTCTCTCTCTCTCTCTCTCTCTCTCTCTCTTTCTCTCGTCTCCCTTTCATTCTCTAAAAAATCAATGAAAAAAATGTCCTGCAGTGAGGATTTTACAATAGTCATCCGTAGGAAAAAGAACCAAATGCTTGGCCTATGTGGCTTGAAGGGGGGGTGGATGTGCACCTCCACTTGGGTCTGTGCAATGATTACCTTCAGCTGCTGATTCGTCCGCTTCAGGAACTGAATTTCCTCATTGTGCTTCTTCTCTTCCACCTGTCTCCTCTCACTTTCCCGCTTCTCCGTGGCCTCACACTTTGCCTTCTGCTCGTTGACTTGCCTCTCCAAGTCTCTCTTTTCCGTTTCTAATTCTGCAATCTGAGGACAGAACCCCAGTCATCCTGGGACGTCGTCAAGTGGATGGGGCGGCTTCAGTGCCCTGGGCTGTCCAACCCAAGACATTGCCAGGGTCTGTACTGCCACCCAGTGGGAGGTCAGTGCCTGACACAGCACGTCCAAGAGGAGACAACCCTGCGGCGACCCTTACACTTTGGACCAAGGGTCCTCACTGAGGTGATGGAGAGCACCCTAGGAGGCCAGAGTGTAGTGCCAGAATGACAACCATGTGACCCTGAGACAGAGGAGTCCAGAGGGCCAAAAGCTTGTGTAAACCCCACTCACTTTCCTCTCCATGTCTGACTTCCCCTGTTCAGCCTGCAGCGCCTTCCTCATGCCAAACGCCACGCTGCTCTCATACAAGGTCTGGTAGGCAGCGATGGTCATGCGGATCTCGTCCCGGACTCGCAGCAGCAGCAGCCCCCTCTCCGCACAGTTGATGGTGACCTCACGAATCAGCTCATCTTCCAATGCACACACACACAGAGGTCAGAGAAGGGTAGGCAGGAGGGGAAATACACCTGTCTACTGCAAACCACCCTTCCTACCGGAAAGGTGTCCTCCTCACTTGGAGACAGATCTCAGGGAGGGGCCTTCATTGGTCCCAGGAGCCTTGCCATGTAGCCACTGCTCTGAACTTGGCACTTGGGAGTTTGGCAGTCAGCAAGCCCAGGGCAGAGGGAGACAGGAGCCCCCAGGTTTGCTTGCAGCATGAGACCCCTCTCTTCCATCTTCAGCCAAGAACTGGGTGCTATTCAAAGAAACCTGACTTTTCCATTTGAAGATGGTGGCTGCTTTAAAGCAGCTGGGAAATCCCATGTGTCTCCTTGGCTGGACTGGTTTGGGGCTGGAAACACCATAGTCTACATCTCCTCCATAAATGCTGTCCTGGAGGACAAACCACAATCACACTCAGACCGCAGGGAGCCTGTAGCCCTTGCAGCTGCCTTAGGGCTTGGAGGTGGTTTGCATGCCCAAGTCCATGTGGGCCAGTGATATTGGGCAGAGGACAGACAGCCACTCACACCTGCACTTGAGGAGGGAGAACTTAAATCCTTCTATCTGTTAACAACAAATTACCTGAAGTGTTTTCTGGACCAAGGGCTGAATGTTGATAGATGGATATAAATATAGCACATTAATTTTTCTGATTAAAAAATTAACACATGCTTATTATAGAAATATTTGGGAAAAAACACAAAAATTTAAAATGGAAGTTCTCATTTACTCCAATATCTGCTAAGAGGTGAGGAACCAAGTTGTCAGGTTGACTGGCACGTGGGGGAACTGGTGGGAAAGGCAGGGCTGGGAGGGAGAAGAGGGTGCATTTAGCAGATCTGGGGGGAGACAGGTAGTGGGGCACAGATGATTCCAGGATGGGGTGGGCTTCAGCTCAGGGATACTCAGAGCTTGGGGCTGTGCTGAAGGGGAAGAGAAAGAGGTAGTAGAGTGTAGTGCACCCTTCCCCCCTGGCCACATACCAAAACACTGTGAGTAGAGCTCCCTGCGGACAGGGCAGATACCAGTCTCCCTGGCCTGCCGCTGCTGCAGCTTCAGGTCCAGCTGCTCCTGAAGGTGCACCACATCCATCCGGGTGCTGGGCGTGCTGGACACCTGCTGGATCCATAGCTGTGTGTCTTCTACCCACTCCCTGCGGCACAGACACAGCCAGGCTGAGAGAAACCCATGGCCAGAGAGGGTCCTCAGGACATGAGCAGAGATGGCCCTCTAACCTCTCTGCCTGGGCAGGAGTGAGGGGCAGCTCTGTCACCAACCCATCAGAATCCTCCATCCTTCCTTCTTCCTTAGGGCCCCAAAGCCACACCCACTCAGCTGCCTCCACAGGGCCCCTACCTCGGAGCTGGGCAAGCTCCACTCTCTTACAGCCCTCTCTGAAATCATCACCCATGTTCCAGATCTTACCCTCCTGATGTGTTGAGGACAAATGTATGGTTGTTGCTTGATATGAACAGAAGGCCCAGTGGAAATTGCCCACTGACTTGTGGGGTGGGAAACACAGTACTATAAACCTTGTGCCAGTCAGAAAGAGGTGAATGTGTGCAGTGGGGGGTAGGGACGTTCTTAAAGGCATGTAACTCCTCATAGCAAACTTGGGTCAGAGGCGTGGCCAGATTCTAGAATCACAAGGAGGGAGCCTAAGGGCAGAATTGCCATGGGGGAGAGGACTTCCATGCATTGGTGGGAAGGAATCCACAGGAAAACCAACCCCTCCCCTTTCTTTGACTCCCATCTGAGAGGAAACAGCAGTCTCTTTTCATGACAGCCTTAAAAACTGTGCTGTCAACGTATTATATAAAAAAAACAGTGGAAGAGGCACGTCAGCCAGTGATAAATGTGGCTGCAGAAGAAAGAAGCAGAGTAAGGGGATCATGGAGGGAGAAGGGGCTCTTTGAAGAAATGGCATTTGAGCAAGACCAGAGTAAAGAAAGGGAACCAGGTGAATATTAGGGGAAGAGTATCCTTGGCAGTAAGAATAGCAGTTGTCAAGGCCCTGAGGTGGAAGAGTGAAGTGTTTCAGAGACAGCAAGCAGTGGCCCCTGTGGCATTAGCACAGTGAACAAGAAATAGAATAATAGGAGATAAGATCCCGGGTATATTGGGGCTAGATCATGCCAGGTCTTACAGACCATTCAAAAGACAGTGGGTTTTAGTCTGAGTAAGATGGGAAGCCATGAGTTTCTGGCAGAAGCCTGGCATGGTCTGACTTATGATTTGGGGGCTGTGTGGAGCATAGCTTATAGGGGCAAAGAATGGAAGCCTGATTTTCAGTGGGAGGCCACTGCAGTAGTACAGGTGATAAGCAGTGACTAGAAACAAGAGGATGGAAGCAGAGCTGGTGAAAAATAGTCAGCTTTGGGATATGATTTCAAGGTGGGGCCTAAAGGATAGCATCTGTGATGTGAAAGACCAAGAGGGATGAGAGGTGGCCTGAGCCCCTAGTAGAAAGGGAAGACAGGATGAGCAGGTTGGGGTAAGGAAGAAATTATGAGTTTGGACATGTTGAGTTTGTGTGTGTGTGTGTGTGTGTGTGTGTGTGTGTGTGTGTGTTTAAATCCTTACCCGAGGATATTTTTTTCCATTGATATCTAGAGAGAGTAGAAGGGAGGAAAGAAGGATAGAAAGAGAGAGAAACATCATGAGAGAGAGAGACATCGATTTGTTGCCTCCTACACATGCCACTACCAGGGCTGGGAAACCTGCAAACGAGATACATACCCTTTACCAAAAATTGAACTCGAGACCCTTCGGTCCATGGGCCGATGCACTAACCACTGAGCGAACCAGCTAGAGTTGGACATGTTGAGCCAAGTGGATGGGGTGACTTGAGTGCCCTATTAACATCTTCATGAAGGTAGTAAAGCAGTAGTAGAATATATGGCTCTGGAGTTTAGAGGAGAGGAAATATACATTTGGGAGCCTCCGCACATAGATGGCATTTAAAGCCACGAGCACTCTGGAAATGAGGGTAGATAGAGAACAAGGTAGCCCCACCTTCCCAGGATCCAGCCATCTGTATTTCTAGGAACTCAGAGACACTGGGAGGAAAGATCAGCCAGGAACAGAGACAGCATGCTTCTTTCCATGTTCCCAAGTTCTGGGATGCAAAAGCCTGGGCCACTACTCCTGCTTATTTAAAAAAAATTTTTTTTTTCTCTTACCTTGGCGGCAGGATAGCATTCAAGATTTCTTCTGCCTGCTTTGTAGGATCTGGGACACAGGAAATTGAGAGCTTGGTCTTGGGTGGCTGTGGGATTGGACCTGAGGGTCCAGGCTGCTGGGGGCTGACTTTCAATGGCCGAGCCTGGAAGGAAGAGACACATTAAGGCAGGAGGTGATTCAGATCTGGCCCTTGCTCCAGGTCTCCCACACCCTTTCCCCATCTGTCTTCTCAGCAGAAGTTATTTCGCAGAGCTCAAGGAGGCCAAGAGTCTCTGGTCCCACTCCAATCCAACGCTTGTATCCCTTGAACCAATGTTTCTGGCCCAGGTGCTCAGGCCTCTGCTTTCACTACCAGATCTATTCTTGCACAGGCTACCACGAAAAAACGGTGACTCCCATTCATCTCCCTGTGACTTCCTTCCCCGTCCTAAATTTACCCTCTGTAGTGGCCCAACATCTGGGCTTCTGGTTCCGCTCTCCTATCCTTCTTTTCATATCCCAGTTCTCTTTACTCTCAGTTGCTTCAGCCTCTATTCCTTGGGACTCCGGATCTTCAACGCAGGCATCTGTCTTTCCCCATAGGAGTTCCGGGCTCCCCTGCCCCTAAGACCCATCCTTACTTTGGGGCTCCGTTTCTCCGTATTCCGGCTCACCAGCACCGGGGTGTCATACTTGAGTAAAGAGTCCGCGGGGGGAATCATGGTGCCGGAGAGTAGCCCAGCAATTGCCCCTCAAAGGCAGGGCCTTGTTTACTGTCACCATGGAAACCTCTCCTCCCAGGCCTGGGCGGGGCTTTGGAGTTGGGCGGGGCCAGCATCGCGCGAGTTTTTCTTAGCGCAGCTTCCGGGTAAGGGTCTTCCTTGCTTAGCTTAGCTTGGCAGGCAGGCTTCCTGCTCAACGGGTCGCTCTTCTACTCTTGGAAGTAGGGAAAACGGGCTAGAGTTCCTGTGCCACGCGTACTCGCAATTTGAATGAGGTGGCAGATCACCTTCTCTGACTCCAGATTTTGTCATCTGCATAGTGGGAGTCATAGAGGAAGACATCTGGAGTTCCCAGGTTTTAAAAACAATTCGTTTTTAATTAAGTGGCGAAAAGACAACAGTTGGAGAAATACTAATGATTTGCCCACGGTATACTATCTATGATGGCATTTACTCCCTTCTTGTCTTCGTATTTCCAAACATAAATGTAAGCACAGTTTGCGCACAATTTTGTATCCTGTTTCTTTCGTTTAACGTCTGGGTTTTGTTTTGTTTTTGTCATAATAGAGTTTGTAGATAGCATTGCAAATGGCGATATAACATCCATCAGTTGACTAAACAATGCCCGACTGCTGAGCATTTAGGTTGTTCCCAGATTTAGGAAGTACTAATGACGCGGCAACAGCTTGGAGCATAGCTTTTTCCCAGGAGTTAGTTTTTGAAACTTAAAACTCCCGCCACCCGAGCTGCGTCCTGACGGCCCCGCCCACAATAGAGTCATCACGTGCTTAACCTCTGCATCGCGAGGGTTTCTGGGAGAGCGTGTACTTCAAGAGCGGAAGTCCAGGGCTCTGGCACGTCATTTCCTTTCTACGAGGGGAGCGCAACGGCCGAATTTTCCCTGCGCTCCGCGGATATCTCATCATGAAAGAGGTGAAGAGCGAGCGGGAGCGGGGGAGCCGGCGCAGACACCGGGACGAGGACGTGATGGCGACGACGGCGGTGGTAGTGAAGCAAGAACGCCTCAGCCCGGAGGCCGCGCCTCCCGCTCACCGCCGCCCGGACTCCGGCGGCAGCGCGTCCCCGCCAGCCGGCGAGCCTGGCCGCCCTGGTCACCGCGGAAACCGAGCGCAAAGACGTAGCCGGTAAGTGGGAAGCCGCCGGGGTGGGCAGGCAGCATTAGAAACACACCTTGAATGCAGAGAGCAGAGGCTTGGACTTAATCCTACGGCGGTGGAAGTACCGGCGGTGCTGGTGTTACTGTTTATTTATTACTAGCGTTGTCGCTGGGCGTTAAGGGCCTAATGGACAGGGTCTCACCTCTTCATGTCTGTGTGCCCAGCACTTAGCGGCTAGCAAGGATCATTTTAAGTTGAAATTAAAGGTTTTCCTCATCTGCCTGCAAATAGAGTGTGGGCGGTGTCTTTCTAATTAACTGCCCCAAAAGGTTTCCGCATGGAGCGCCTAAGGTTGTCTCTTGCTAGACTCGTTCATTTATTCGTTCCACATAGTTTTACTGAATACCTATTATGTGCTGAAGACTACCCTGGGTACTGAGGCTGAAAGGGTGGCCGGATAGCTCGGTTGTTTAGAGCCTCGTGTGGTTCCGGCTGGATCCCGGGTCAGGGCACAAACAAGAACCAACCAGTGAACTGCATAAGTCACTGGAACAACAAATAGATGTCTGTCTCTTCCACCCCCCACCCCCCTTACCTTTGTTCCCTCCCCTCCCCTTCCTCTCTCTCTCAAAAATAAAATTAAAATAAAATAAAATAAAGGTGGACATCACCCTCTTGAATTGATGTCCTATGACCCTGAGACAAAATAACTAGCAAATAAAAAAAATAGTTTGTTAGTAACAAGTATTATGAGTAAGTTAAAACATTTAATGTGATAGAGATTGGAGGGAAGTGGGAGAAGGCCGAATTGAAAAGGTGCCATTTGGGCCGAGACCTGAATGATAAGACTAATCTGGCCTTGTAAGGACCCAGTCAGGGGAAACAATGTGTACAAAGAACCTGTAATGGAATCAATTGTGATAATCTTACTTATTTTTATTGCTTGGTTTTAGAGAGGGAGGAAGGGGGGGGGGATGGGGAGGGAGAGAAACATCTATTCCTTGTTCCGCTTATTTATGCATACAGTGGTTGATTCTTGTATGTGCCCTGGCTGGGATGGAACCTGCAACCTTGGTGTATTTGGATGACAGGCTAACCACCTGAGCTACCTGGCCAGGACAATTGTGATTGTTTTAAGAAATGGAAAAAAATCCAGTGGTGATCAAGAGGAATGGTTGGAATGAGGTAGGAGAGGGAGGAGACCCAGGGAGAGGACTTGCTGATGGATTAAATGTGACTGTGGGGGAGGGGTGTGGACGCTGTTGGTGAGGGGGGGGAAGGATCAAGGATGATTTCTAGGTTTTTGGCTTGAGAGGGTGGATGGTGGTGACACTGACATGGCAAAGACTGAGAGAGAGGAAAAGTTTTGAGGGGTTGGGAATCAAGAGTTATGTTATCTAAGTGTGAGAAGGTTTGGTAGGCAGTTATGTCTGTGGGTCTGGAAGTCTGTGGGTCTGGAACTCAGGGGAGACGGTGGGCTAGGAAGGTGAAGCTCCTGACTCCTACAGTGAGAAAAGCAGAGACCTTCACAAATGTGATGTCTGTATGGTAGGTAAGCCTGATATTTGAAGGTAATTTACATGGGGGAGAAATGGAGATAAAATCCTGTGTGTACCATTTTCTTAACAGATCCCCAGCTAAAAAGAAAAAGTCCTCAGGGAGAAGCAAGTCTCCTCGGAGTAACAGAAGCCGAAGTCCTCACCACTCAACAGTCAAAGTGAAGCAGGTAAGTGGATTGAGATGCTTTGGTGCAGGGTCTGAATCTAGAACCTGTTACCACCATAGCTAGAGTCTTGTGCATGTATTCACCTGTATCTGAAATGGGATTTTCTCAAAACTGGATGACTTTTTTTGTTGAATGAAAGAGTATACGCCTGTAGTTGTAAAACTAATACAGTCATATACTCTTTGCCTTGTTTCTTGCAATGGTGACCTCTATCTAGTCAAGACATAAAAATATGCCCTGACTGGGAATCAAATGGGATCTTCTGGTGCAGGGGATGCCACTTCAACCAACTGATCCCAGGCAGATCTTACATATTTCTTAAGTATATTCCTAGGTATTGAATAATTTTTGTTACTGTTGAAATGAGACATTTTAAAACTGTTGGCATACGAGAACATTTATCCTGTTTGTGACTAGTTAGCTCTCTTTGTTACTTCTATTTTTTGTATATGATCCCTTTTAAGTTTGTCTGCAGATACTCTTGTTTCTAGGGCTCTGAACATGGGCTGGCACTGTTAGAGCTATAATTGGGCAACAGCATGGGATACACAGTCAGTGTGGCCTTGCGTGGAAACATAAGCACCACTGATAACCTTATTTCTATGGTGCATTTTGCATTAAAAAAAAAATATATATATATATTTATTTATTTCAGAGAGGAAGGGAGAGAGGGAGAGAGATAGAAACATCAATGATAGAATCATTGGTCAGCTGGGGATTGAGTGTGCAGCCTGAGCATATGCCCTGACTGGGAATTGAACCATGACCTCCTAGTTCATAGGCCTAAGCTCAACCACAGAGGCAGGCTGGCTGGGCAGCATTTTGCTCTTGAACGCCAAAGTCCAAATCACGAATGACTTTTTGAAAGTAGCTTGTTCATAGATTTTGGACTGCCTTAAATTTAATGAGTCTGCTCAAATTTCAGGAACGTGAGGATCATCCACCCCGAAGAGAACGGGAAGATCGGCAGCACCGGGAAGCATCAGGACAGGAACACAGGCGAGCTAGGAGTAGTGACCGAGGCAGGCACAGGGGCCACTCCCACCAGAGGAGAACCTCTAACGAGAGACCTGGCAGTGGGCTGGCTCAGGGACGTGATCGAGACCTTCAGAACCTGCCGGCTCAGGAAGCAGAGCGGGAGTTTTATAATGCCCGAAGGCGGGAGCATCGCCAAAAGAATGAAGTCAGTACCAGTGGTAATGAGTCTCAGGATTTGGTTCCTCCACCTGGTGGCAACAACAAAAACAAAGAGGTGCCTGTCAAGGAAAAGCCAAGCTTTGAACTTTCTGGGGCACTTCTTGAGGACACGAACACCTTCCGAGGTGTAGTCATTAAATACAGCGAGCCCCCTGAAGCACGTATCCCTAAAAAACGGTGGCGTCTCTACCCATTTAAAAATGATGAGGTGCTTCCAATCATGTACATTCATCGACAAAGCGCTTACCTCCTGGGGCGACACCGCCGTATTGCAGACATTCCAATTGATCATCCTTCTTGTTCAAAGCAGCACGCCGTCTTTCAGTATAGGTAAGTACATTTGCAGAAAGGAACTCAAGTGTGAGCAGAAACTAGTGTCTCAGTTAGGATTACTAAGTTTTGTGTGCATGTATATGCAAAAGAATCCATACTTCTCATATCTAATATTCATCTTAAGGAGTATCAATCTAATTACCCTTTAAATTATATTTGTATAAGAGCATTGAACTTGGTGTTGGGAATCCTGCCACTGCCACTGGCCAGGTGTTTGACCTGGGACAAGCCATTCTCTGGGCCTATGTTTCTACCTACCTCACAGGGTGGTTATGATGGTTAAATGGAATTATAATTGAGAATGTGCTGGCTGTGTCTGTATCTTGACAGTTTGCATAGTACATCTGCTATTATTTGATCTTCCCATCAGTCCTGTGAGGCGGATAGCATAGGTACTAATGTCTCCATCTGACAGGTGAGAAGATTAATTTTGAGCAAAGCCAAGTGACTTGCCTAGTAAGTGATCCCCATAATAGAAATCTAGCTCAAATCTAGTGCCCTTAACTTTGAAGTCTAAATCTGCTTTATTCCCTTTGGGACGGGAGATAAAATAAGTTGAAATATAGGTGAAAGAAACATATTAATTATAAACAAAAAATTTTCGTAATTATGGCAAATTTATTGATAGTAATGATTTTTAAATATATTTTATTGATTTTTTACAGAGAGGAGGGAGAGGGATAGAGAGTTAGACACATCGATGAGAGAGAAACCTTGATCAGCTGCCTCCTACACACTCCCTACTGGGTATGTGCCTGCAACCAAAGTACATGCCCTTGACTGGAATTGAACCTGGGACCCTTGAGTCCACAGGCCGACGCTCTATCCACTGAGCCAAACTGGTTAGGGCTATTGATTGATTTTAGAGAGAGGAAGGAACGAGAGAAACATTGATTTGTTCCATTTATTTATGCATTCATTGGTTAATTCTTATATATGTAACCTGATTGGGGATGGAACACATAACCTTCACATATCAGGACAATGCTCTAACCAACTAAGCTACCTGGCAGGGACTGCATTTTAAGCTTTTGATCTATCATGAATTTCCTGTCCACCAAGTACCAGGTCTCACCTTTTTACTAAGTATTATTTAACTTGCTCCTAATTTGTAGATTTAAGGGCATATCTTCTCCTTGTTTCTTAGAGTTTGAACTTGAGCTATATTGAAGCCAGGTATTTACCACATGTAGGCAGTGTTAACAAAAAGCTGGATGATCTGACATAAGATTTGGCCCAGTTTTCTCTCTTGTTCTTTTTTATATTGAAATTATTGGGGTGACATCCTATATAATAAAAGGCTAATATGCAAATTGACCCAACGGCAGAACGACCGGTCACTATGATGTGCACTGACCACCAGGGGGCAGACATTCAACATAGGAGCTGCCCCCTGGTGGTCAGTGCACTCCCACAGGGGGAGCGCTGCGATGGGGAGCTGCCCTAAGCTGGCAGACATCCCCCAAGGACTCCCAGATTGTGAGAGGGTGCAGGCTGGGCTGAGGGACACCCTCCCCCACCCCCACACTAATTTCCTGTGCAGGGCCTCTAGTTGGTTAATAAAATTACAGGTTTCAGGTGTACAATTCTATAATACATCATTTATATATTGTTTTGTGTATTCATCACCCTGTGCCAAGTCTTCCATCATCATTATCCCCCCTATATCCTCCTCTACCTACCCTCACTTCCCTTAGGTTTCTCTCTCTTATCTCTTCTAGGCTTGTGGAATACACCCGTGCTGATGGGACAGTTGGCCGCAGGGTGAAGCCCTACATCATTGATCTTGGCTCAGGCAATGGAACATTCTTGAATAACAAGCGCATTGAGCCACAGAGATACTACGAACTGAAGGAAAAAGATGTACTTAAATTTGGGTTCAGCAGCAGAGAGTATGTTCTGCTTCATGAGTCCTCTGACACCTCTGAAGTTGACAGGAAAGAAGACGAGGATGAGGAAGAGGAGGAAGAAGTATCTGACAGCTAGCAAACTAATAAACAACCGAAACTCTTGAGAGACCTTTCCTTTCTGCGAAGGCTTTGTGATTGACTCAAGAGCACCGGGGCGCTCTTTGTAATGCCTCTTAATGCCTTAAGTCTCTCCTCGGTTGCTGACCAGCTTATGTTATAATGTAAGAAAACTGACGTGTTTGTTTGAACTTTTTTCTGTGGCACATCACCCACTTGCCTGTGGGCATATGTTTTCAGAGCAGTCACACCAACACATCGTGTTCTCGTAGAAGCATTGTGGCTTTAGTTGGTGCTTTCAGAACTGCTGCCTAGGAAACTATAAACCCTTGTCTAAAGGGGAATTGTGGCTTGTTCTCTTTGTACAGTTACTTTATTTATAGGCTTTGTGGACTGTTTTTTTTCCCCCTGGGGCAAATCCCTTAACAGAATCTTTCTAAGCTTTGGTTATCACCGAAACAGCCTCCTGTATATACCAAAACTTTGACCTGGTTGAGCTCTTGAGTCACAGAAGTTGATTTTGCACTTCTTTTTTGGGGGGTGGGAATTTACCACATGACCTCATTATTGACTGTTGGACTTAAACAGATGCTTTAAGGAGCCTGATTAAGCATTTGACTGTACGGGAAGATCATGACTACTGCCAGCGGGGGCCGATTTAATGTCACGAGAGGCTGAGATGCATCGAGGATCTGTTTCCTGTGAGAGAATTCTGATTTCTCCATGGAGCATGTACAGAACAATTTTGACTATCTTATTTGTTCTTCAACTTTGCATTTTTATTCAAATGTTATCTCTTTCTCTTTTGAGAAACACTATTATTTATGTGGCAGGGTCCTTCTAATTTGTGTACATGTCTGAAGGAGGTTGTGTAGTTTACATGTTTCATCTTTTTAAAAACATATAGAGAGGTTGTATTTACCTTCCCAAGGCTGGAAAGCCTGGGAATTTCCTAATTTTCCACTAAAAGAATCTGTGTAAGTAGATAATTCATAACTACTTACATATATATAGTGTGAATATGTATCTAATTGTGTGTGAAAGAGCTGCAACTGATTTTCATATGAGGATGTTTTGTGATGTAAATGTAATGCTACATTATAGGTAAAGTCTCCCTGCATTTGAAGAGCAGGTTTTCATTTATATGTATTTTTGGAATAAAAAATAATAAAATTTGTAAATATAGCCCCATATCTTGGCAAGTGAGTATTGGTCCTGTTGAAGCTGCAGTGCTTTCTGTATTGGCAGTTAAGGGGTAGAGTTGGGGCAGGTTATACATAGTGGGCTTTGTACCAGTTTATCCCTGCCCTCACTAATTCACCCTCAGGTGGTGATGGGGGTGTGGGATGGAGAGAAAGGAGAGATCATATAACTCAATCATTGCTGCTGCTAACTATTCCTCTTGGGTTGAAACTTACAATACTATTAGATTGTCTTTATATTGTTTTTCCATTAAGGTCTCACCCATGTGTACTTGGGGGAGCAGCTGACTAATGTTTACTCAAAAGAAATGAAAAGATCCTCTTTGAAGAGTGAAAACTTAAGGTTAGTAAGATGAAAGGTTAGATGAAGAGAGGCGATAACCATGTAGGAGCAATTACCATATCCCCACTGTGTTCTACATGGGCTTCTGTAATGGCTGTTTTTCTAATTTTTATATGTGACATTGATCACAAACTACATATGTGCATGTCTAAAAGGTGTGTTTTGTGATGGATTTTGGACAATTCTGTTGATCCAGACTGATGGTTTTGTCTTTCAGGGTTTTAGGCACTAATCTGGCATCTCACCTCAGGGCCTCCTTGTTCAGTTTGTGCTACTCCTACTACTTCCTGGAGGCCTTGGGCTTTGCTTCACCTGCCATCCTGGTGGGGACTGTGATGACCATTTTTGCCTACATTTTCAATAAGAGGTCCCGATTGTGTAGTAAACTTTTGCTTCCTGGATTAAGAGATTCTTCATGCCAAATATATAGGAAGGTGCTCTCCCCCCCCCCCTTTTTTTTTTTTTTTTTTAAGAAAGAGGGTTAAAGGAAAGACTATCCATCTCCAGAGCCAGATATCACCAGCAGGCTTCTCATTTGAAGTTGACATAATCCTAAAGCTTTCTTTTTTAGTCCATTTATTGCTTAGAAACTCATGTTCATCTAAGCTATTTGCAACTTCTTCATTCCCTATCTTTTCTCCACCCTGGTTGGCTTGTCTGTAAATCATTGTCAAAATCAAGTAATATGTAAAACAGCTCTTTGCTTCTGGGACACTTCCCCAAATCCTCTGCAGTGGTTCTACATTTCTGCAGAGGTATGGGACAGGATCTTCAGATTTTCTCCATCAAGCCTTTTCCTAGTCATCATCTCGTTCCTTCATTCTAACATTGACCAAGGACAGCTCATTAAGTGCAGCTGGTAACTGTTTTTAAAAAATATATTTTTATTGATTTCAGAGAGGAAGGGAGAGGGAGAAAGAGAAACATCAATGATGAGAGAATTATTGATCAGCTGCCTCCTGCACGCCCCTTACTGGGGGTTGACCCACTGGGGATTGATCCTGCAACCCAGGCATGGTTTGATTTCCTGACTGGAAATCAAACCATGACCCCCTGGTTCATAGTTTGACACACTCAACCACTGAGCCACGCCGGCCAGGTGTAGCTGGTAACTTTAAAATACTTTTATTGAATCCTGGTGGTAAGTGAAAGTTACCAATTCAGATAACTGAAAAATTTTAAAAATTATTGAGTATATTAGTATACAACATGGCTTGGTTTCAAAAGGCTTTGAACTTACATATTTTGAGTTAATTATCATTCAATATGTTGCCCAAATGGTAATATTTTTTAACATCTTTCCCTTTGGGGAAATTTATGGATGTGAAGAAAGAAGATACAACGTTAATCAAAGGGTGACACACTCAACATGCCAGCAGTGCCTACTTGTGAGCCCACAATGTTCCTGGACATGTGAGTTTGTATGAACTGAAAGGGCTACTTTATTTAAATTAAAGCTTTGGAATTGAAAGCTTCATTCAATCCCTTGAGTGAAGTTTCCAGTATATTTATTAAATGGTAAACAATTTTATGATAGTTGGTTTGTTCACATGTACTCTATAAAGTTTAAGTAATTCACTAAAGCAATAGTTGCATAAGCTTGCTATGCTAGCACCTGGTTTACAACTGTAAGTTGCAAGCAGGGAGCGATAATATGGAAGCGGGCTGCACCATGGGCAAGAGGTAGCATTTAAGGTATGTCTTAGAGACTAAGTGGATTTTGAACCAGTAGTGGAGGAGGGCATTGTTTTACACCGAGCAGTTCAGGGGACAGCAGGACTGGAGTGAGGATGTGGAAAGGAGCCTATAAAATTGAGCTGTTTAGCTGAAGACCCACAGCAAGTTGGTAGAGCTAGGAACCTCAGACCAGGTTCAGTGGTCTTTCCTCTGGACCCTTGCTTTTCACCACCCTAGTAGAGCTTAGTGGGGAGACCTGAGAGAAATAGGCTGTCCAATATATTCATAGAGTGTTCAAGGAAATCACAGCAGGTGGGATTTTCAAGGGTAGAGAGTGGCTCAGGCAAATCCTCACTCCACCAAGTCATAGCCAGGGCTGCTTGGAAATGATCATGTTGATTAATAAAAATAGATAAATATTCAATAATTGGGTGCCTAAGAAGTGCTATGAACTGAGACCTCAATAATAAAACTGGCCAACACTTAGGAGCACTTTCTATGAATAAGCACAGTTCTAGGCATTTTACATGTACACTAATACATACTTCAACTCATTTCTTCATCACCCTATGAGGCAGGCTTCTTTCATTGTTCCACTTTGCAGGTTAGAAAACTGGGGAACAGAGAGTTTATGTCCACAGTGGTAGGATGGATTCAAACCTAGTCACTGATTGCAGATGCCACATTCTTAACTACTATGATATATTGACCCCTTCCCCCCCTTTTTTTAAGATAGAGTGGCCTGGCCAGTGTGGCTCAGTGGCTGAGCATTGACTTATGAACCAGGAGGTCAAGGTTTGATTCCTGGTCAGGGCACATGACCAGGTTTCTGGCTCGATCCCCAGTAGGGGGTGTGCAGGAGGCAGCTGATCAATGATTCTCATCATTGATGTTTCTATCTCTCCCTCTCCCTCCCTCTCTGAAATCAATAAAAATATTAAAAAAGAGAGAGAGAGAGAGAAACATTGATTGGTTGCCTCCCGAAATTGAGCCTGCAACCGAGGTACGTGACCTTGACCAGAATTGAGCCCGAGACCCTTAAGTCCCTGGACTGGTGCTCTAATCACTGAGCCTAACCGACTAGGGCAGTGGTCGGCAAACTGCCACTTGCGGCTCGCCAGCCGTGGTTTGCCGCTCTGTTGACTAATGAGTTTGCCGACCACTGGACTAGGGCTGTATTGCCTTTTATAGTTATGAGATGCATAAGGTCTGGCCCTCGCAGAACAATATAACCAGGAGCTACACACAGTGCTAGATAGAAGCATTGGGAGTTACGGGAGCTTTGAGAAATAGTATTCAACAAAGCCTCAGTAGTCATAGAAGAGTGAGCAGTTACTCAAAAGAGGCCAGTGGGGATGCAAAAAGAAAGGAACACATATTTCTAGGCGGAGAGACTAGCACTAGGAAATACCTGAGGTGGTAAATTAATGAGGCTTTGGAAGTACTTAAAGTTCAGTTAGGGAGAAGAGGGTGAGTGTGACTTCTGGATTCTGATAATGAGGGACTAATTTTTGAAAACATTTGATCTAAAGGCAAACCATATTTGATACTAGCAAATCAGACCTTACTCTAGGTTGCATGAGATAGAAGTCAAAACCCACATACAATGGGTAGTATAATTGTTTCCTATGAAAAGCTGGCATGCCAAATGGCTGTAATTTTCAGAATAAAAGAGTGGATCAGAAATAGAATCCTCCCAGGCATTTGTAGCCTTGGGCGCTCAGGAAACATCAAGCTTTGAACTCCATTTAAGATGACCTGTCCTAGTAGTGCCTCCAGGTGTCTGTCAGAAATAGGTGAAATTAATCTTTAGAGGGACTTGTTAATTCCCCTCCAGTTATTTGCAAATTTCCCCCCAAATGATACAATTTTCTTGTTTTAAAAAGCACACAATAAAAGACCTTGTAGTCTCAAAATCACCTGGACTCATTGTGAAATCATTCCTGCACGAAGTCAAGAACACACACACTACCAGCTGGCCCTAAGCAGACCTGCACAGGGCCAGGTCCCCTTTCCAATAACAACAGAAGGAAAGAGGGAAGGGAGGGAGGGACAGAGGGAAGGAAGGAAAAATGTCCTACCTAGATCCATGATAGTGAAAACAAAGTTAAGGAGACTGGACTTAATGTTAAAAGCTAACACTTAGGTAGCGTTATTATAGTACTTGCCAAGCCTGGACAGACATGAAGTGATTTGCTCCTCACAGCAGTTGTATTATTTATTACCTCCATTTTACAGATGAGGAAGTTGAGACAAGTGAAATTTGGCTACTTGCCCAAGGTGGCACAGATATCAGTGGTAGAGGTAGGATTTTGAACAAGATGCTTCTGGCTCTTTTGAAAAACTATACATACATTTCTTAGTATTTGTCTCTATAAAGGACATTGGGAAGCCAGGGGCATGACACTACATTTGTTTGCCCAAATCAAATTATCCTGGCATCACTGTGGATCATGGACTAAATGCAGCTAAGTGTGGAAATAAGTCTGTTGGAATAATGTAGCTAACAATAGGGAGGTCCTAGATGAACGTGGAAGGTGGCCCACAGAAACAAATGGATTTGCGAAATCTCCCGGTTGCCGGCCAGGGTACAGGATTAAGGTGTGAAGGAGGGTGAGAATAGGAAGGTTTCTGATTTGGGCTACTGGGGGGGACAGTGAGTCATCACGGTGTTTGCGGTGCCTGTAAAGGCAAACCGTCCACCAGGGGCAGAATTGCCTGTACCAAGCCAGAGAGCTCCACCACCGGGTCCCAGACGGGGCGCGCGCGGCTCCAGAGGGCGCACGCGGCTCCGGAAGCCGCGCGCGCAGGCGCAGTGCGGCGCGGGCGCCCCCTGGCGGCGGCGTGCAGGGACCGCCCCCAGCCCGGCGCCGCCGCTGCCCGCCTCGGCCCAACATGGCGATGCATAACAAGGCAGCGCCACCGCAGATCCCGGATACCCGGCGGGAGCTGGCCGAGCTCGTGAAGCGGAAGCAGGAGCTGGCGGTGAGGGGCTATCACCGGGGGAGCCCGAGTGAGGACCCCGCGCCTGCCCCCGCCTCCAGGCGCCAGCCCCGCCGCGCCAGGCCGTTACTTCGCGGGCGCTGCGCGGCAGTCCGGAGCCGGCGGCCTGAGGCAGGGCTGCGCATTCGCGGCCCGCCGGCGCCTCGGCTTCCCGGCTGTGAGGGAGCGGGGCCAGAGGCGGGGGCGCGGAGCCGGGGAGGGGGCGGGGGGCATGGAGGAAGGATGGCGCGGGGCGCTGTGGGCTTGTGTGTGGGAGCCCTGGAGAGGCTAGTGCCCGTGCGCTTTGGCGGGTGGTGAGGGCGGGCGTGTCGGTAGGCTGGAGCAGATTGGTTCGGGCTTGCTGGTGGGTTTGGCACGGTGGGGTAGGAGGCGGCTGTGGGAGGGGGACTCAGTCATCCAGTCTGGCCTTTGGAGGGTGGAGGGACGGGTGTCCTTCTGGGAACTAGTAGACCCATTGAATGGAATTTCTGATGGGCAGGGATGCGACGTGTGTGGGAACGTCTGGAAGGTGACGGGCGAGGGGAGCGGAGCGGACTCAGTCTGGGGAATTAGGAATTGTGAGGTGCACCCAGGGTTTCATGCACCCTCGTGGCTAAGTCCTACCTGTCCCACCCCCGAGTCTTGGCTTGGGCACCCGTGAGGCCCGTTCACCTGAAGCTGTCCTTCCAGGTTTCCATAGCAACTGGCTATCCAGTGCTGGCGGCCACTCTGAGGGGAGGAGAGCGAGTTGGCTGGCGCTGGAAGGCTGCTCACCCTTCCCTCCCGCCAGCAATACCTTTAATGCATGGGCGGGGAGCCTGCATGAGCCAGGCTTCTTCGCAGTTGGGTTTCCATGGACCCTCTGAAGTAGATCCAAAATTGTGCATGTGTATACATTTTTTCATGGGACAGGCTCTGCTTCATTCTATTCTCAAAGGGATCCGAGAGGACCATTCCAGACTGTCTTAATCCGCCTGCTCCTCCCCGTATCATCCCTTTGTCCACAAGGGTGGTGGAGTGTATTTCTGCTTGAGTTTATAAATCTAATAGCAAGATTTCAGTTTGGTCAGACCTGATTTTGCATTTAAAAGACATTATCCATTTCCTTGTTTTTCACCTCGCAGGAAACACTGGCCAACTTGGAGAGACAGATCTATGCTTTTGAAGGAAGCTACCTAGAAGACACCCAGATGTATGGCAATATCATTCGTGGCTGGGATAGGTATCTGACCAACCAAAAGTGAGTGTCAGAAACCTGTGGTGTTTGTATTGTGACCTACTAATACTTGTTTTTAAGACTGTACATTTTTTGGTAGCAACTTTGTAGGGAGGGGATATAATGCGTGGTAGTGTGGAAGGAGGTTTGGGCTTGAACTTGGATTCTGGTTCAGCCTCGCTGAGTAATCCTAAACGAATCCTATATCTGTAGAATAGGGCAAGTCCTGTCTATGGCACAGGGGTGTGTGAGGCTTAAATGAAATACAGCATGTAATACCTGACACACAGCATTCTGTTAGTGTTTTCCCCATTTTAATCAGTCATGAGTTCCACCCTCTACACATATGTACCAACTGTACCCCCATTTATGTAGTAATAGTATTCTCAAGAACTTTTTAAACTTTGAAAATTTTTTAAATGTACTAGTATAGAGAAATTGCAAGAGCCCTCCCTGGCCTGTATAGCTCAGTTGGTTGGAGCATATCAGAAGGTGCCAGGTTTGCGCCCTGGGCACGAGTCCTGGCCAGTGTTGCTTAGTAGTCAGTCAGCCTGCCCACTGAAGAGTTGCGGGTTCAATTCCTGTGCAAAGGTGCGTACCTGGGTTGCAGGTTCAATCCCTGTCCCAGTCAGGCGCATGCGTGAAGCAACCAATCTCTGTGTCTCTCTCACATTTCTCTCTCTCTTCCTCTCTCTCACCCTCCCAGTCCCTCCCTTCCTCTCTCTCTAAAAAATCAATGGAAAAGATATCCCTGAGTGAGGACTAACAACAACAAGGTGCCCCGTTGACTGTTGATCAGGGCATATATTGAGGTTTCAGGTTCGATTCCCCGGTTGGGGGCTTGCAAGGAGGCAGCCAATCAGTGTTTCTCATCATGGATGTTTCTGTCTCTCCCTCTCCCTCGCTGAAATCAATAAAAATAGGTTTAAAAAAAGAAAAATATATTTAAAAAAAAGTTAGAAGCAGATATCATGACATATTATCCCTAAATATGTCAGCAGTTCTCTCTTAAAAATAAGAACATTTTTTTACCTAGCCACAATTATGCCAAGAAAATTAGCACTACATTGATAGTATCATCTAATACACAGTTTTTATTCACATTTCCCTAATTGTCCTCCACATG
The DNA here is from genome assembly GCA_026230045.1 of Corynorhinus townsendii. NCBI lineage: Eukaryota > Metazoa > Chordata > Mammalia > Chiroptera > Vespertilionidae > Corynorhinus > Corynorhinus townsendii. The sequence continues at coordinate 197,518,685 of JAPDVU010000002.1, forward strand.
TTTTGCTGCCTTATTTTGATCCAGTCAGAGTTTTCCATGTCTCTTTAGTCTCTTAATGTAGGAGAGCTTCCCACCCTTTTTGGTGGGGAGGTTGTTTATGACATTGTCTTGTAGAATGTCCCAATTCCAGATTTTTCTTTCGCCACCTCATGAGAGATCCGTTACATATTTTTTGCAGAAATGTTGCATTAGTGATTTGTGTACCTCTGGTTTACCTCTATTTCATCAGGAGGCACATGATGTCAGATTGTCCTGTTTTTGGTACTGATAGGTTTGACCACGTGATTTCTCCATTGTAAAGTTTATTTATTCTCTTTGTAATTAACCATGTAAATTAGGAGCTCCCACTTTTAGATAGTAGTAATATACTCCACCCTCCCATTTTTATTCGGTTCATAGGTCGACGCTTAACCACTGAGCCACGCCAGCCGGGCTCTCTTCATTCTCTTTCATCCTTTTTATCTCTGTCTCTCTTGTATCACTATAGACACATGGATTTAAAGAAAATTATCGTTGGGCCCGGCTGGTGAGGCTCAGTGGTTGAGTGTTGACCTATGGACCAGGAGGTCAAGGTTCAATCCCCGGTCAGGGCACATGTCCTGGTTGCTGGCTAGATCCCCAGTGTGGGGCATGCAGGAGGCAGCCTATCAATGACTGTCTTTCATCATTGATGTTTCTATCTCTCTCTCCCTTCTCTGAAATCAATAAAAATATGTTTTTTAAAAAGATAGCCAATATTTATTTTAAAAATTACTGTTGGGATCTAGCCCTGTCACCTTTTTATTACAGAGGTTTATTTTTTAGTATAAATTAATTTATTGAAATATATACAGTAGGTCCTTGGGTTACGTCATAGATCCGTTCCTATGGCGCGACGTAATGCAGTTTTCGCTGTAAGTCGTAACCCACCTACATGAGCACCTACGTCACTCACATGGAGCCACATACACAGCAGTAATGAAGTGAAATAGTAAAAAAAATTTAAAAGAAAGGTAACAATTCCTGACCTTTACTTGTGGTAAATAAATAATAAAAAACATAAAGCACATATATACATACGTCGAAATGACAGAACTTTTTTTTTTTTTTAAGTAAATGGGAGTTGGCGACAAAACCACAAAACAACGTACGTCATAACCCGAGGACTGCCTGTATTTATTGACTTTAGAGAGAGGAAGGGAGAGAGAGCAGAACATTGATGTGAAAGAGAAACATCAATCAGTTGCCTCCTGTATGCACCCAAACTGGAGATTGAATTTGCAGCATAGGTGTGTGTTCTGACCAGAAATCGAACCACACCTGTTGGTGTATGAGGTGATGCCTCAACCAACTGAGCCCCAGGCCAGGGCCAGGGCTCCTATCATTCTTTTTGATGCTTAGTTTATCCCAAACACGGCCAGAAGGAGCCTCCTTAAGCTGATTTCCTTTGTCCTTTTGACATGATCCTGTTAGTTTGAGTGCCTTGTTTCTGTCTGTCCCCTTTTCCTTTTCTTGTCCCAGACCATTTTTCTAAGGAATTCTGTTTTTTTTCTTTAAAATTTTAAGATTTAAGTTTATTTAACAGACACTTCATATCACTAGTCTATGCTAGTTGTTTTTAAAATCATTAAAATATATACATATTAAAATGAAAATGATTATGAACCAACTAACAGTCTCGTGTGCCACTGGAGCACATTTCATATGTTGGAAAACGTTGTCTATCTACATAGGCATTCAGCATAAAGGTTGTTTTGGTCAATCCAAGTGGGGTGGAAGTAACAAAAACAAAGGGTCCCCGGCCAGCATCGGCCTGTGGACTGAAGGGTCCTGGGTTCAGTTCTGGTTAAGAGCACATGCCTCAGACGAGTGTGGGAGGCGACCAGTTGGTGTGTCTCTCTCCCTCCCGTCCACTCTCTAAAAAGAAAAACAAATCAATGGAAAAATATCCTCGGGTGAGGATTAACAAAAATAGGAACAAAAACAAAGAAGTTCCTTACATTTTCCCTGGGACATCCTCAGCTTGAGCCTTAGACAAAGCTGGGTGCTTATGATGAATCCTTGTGTGTGTTTTAGAAACTCCAACAGCAAAAATGATCGAAGGAACCGGAAGTTTAAGGAAGCTGAGCGGCTCTTCAGTAAATCTTCAGTTACTTCAGCAGCTGTAAGTGAGGTGGGGGGATCTTTATGTGGCCCATTATTTAGGAAAACCTCAGGTGCATTTTTGAGAGTTTTCTTTTTCCTTCTGTCTGTGAGTGCTCTCCTGAGGTCTGTGATAATTTTTCTTGTAACTAGTGGTTTTTTTCTTTTAGGCAGTAAGTGCATTGGCAGGAGTTCAGGACCAGCTCATTGAAAAGAGTAAGTTTATTTTTTTACTTTTTTAATTAGTTTATTATAAAAGCTGCTATAGTTTCTATCTTTAACACCTATCCAACAGTGTATCTGAAGACTGCATCTCTTACACTCTCGTGTCTTCTTTCTAGAAGTTAATAACCTCTTGTGTATCTTTAATCTTGTCTTTCTTATGAGAAAGAAATGACCATGTCCTTCCTTCCTGCTTCTTGTATCACAGGAAGGTTGATGTTAGCTGCTCAAAGACAGAAAGGTATGTCTTCACTCCTGATAAGTCTTAGGGAATTTTTTATAAGTTTAAAAAAACTCTTTTCATGGAAAATTTCAGACATATCTAATAAATCCCCGTGTACCCAAATTAATAAATTTTAGGAAATTTGATCTTTCAAACAGAATGTACCTTTCTTTGTGTTCTTAAATATAAAATGAAGCCTGAGTTGGTTTGGCTCAGTGGATAGAGCATTGGCCCGTGGACTGAAGGGTTCCCGGTTTGATTTTGGTCAAGGGCACATGCCTGTTGCAGGCTCCATCCCTGGCCCTGGTTGGGGCACATGCGGGAGGCAACCAATCAATGCGATATTCGTTTCTCTCTCTCGCCCCCTCCCTTCCACTCTCTTTAAAAATCAGTGGAAAAATATCCTGGGGCGAGGATTAACAAAAATAAATAAGTAAATAAATAAAATGGAGACTAGGTAGAGCAATTGTGGCCTTCCCTGTAATGAGCCATATAGTGCAATTCTGTTCTAATTTCTAGTGATGGCATATATAGCTGTACATTTATCTTTCTGAGGCAGACTCTGAGTAGCTGTATTGAATGTTCTCCCTGTGCATGGGCTCACTTTGAAATACAACCTGCTTTTTGTACCATGGCTGTGGCATATCTTGTGGGATCCAGTTCTTTTGTTTGCAGTGGGGCAGTGGTTTGAGGAGAAGAGATTTTGGTGGTTTGGGAATTAGAACTACTCAGCGACTTCAATTTTATCTCCTTGTACAGATTTCTAAATTTTTAGTTCTATCCTTAACCCCTTTAGTGATACATTTCTAGAAACTTCTAGAAAATGTCTTCTATACATTTCCATTCAGTATTCAAACCCAAACATTTTGTCTAAAACTGAGCCATTCTATTTCCTTCAAAATGTGTCTGCCCAATTTTTGTTACAGTATTTCTGTTTTTCATCATTCAAAACTTTGTAGGCATTTTTACTGATTTTTGCCAACCTAATCAATTGTGCCAATTTTTTTTCTTTTGCTATGACTGTCAGATAAATCTTGTTTCTTTACTTTTAAAAAAATATATATTTTTATTACTTTCAGAGGGGAGGAGAGAGGGAGAGAGAGATAGAAACATCAGTGATGAGAGAATCATTGATCAGCTTCCTCCTGTACTCCCCCCACTGGGGATTCAGCCTATACCCCTGGCATATGCCCTGACCAGGAATCAAACCGTTATCTCCTGATTCATAAGTCATGGTTCAATTCCCAGTCAGGGCATATGCCAGTGAGCCACGCAGGACTAGTAAATCTTGTTTCTTTTCAATTAATGCCACTTGTAGAATGTAGAGCCATTTCACCTACTTTGTAGAGTAATGAGGCTGGTTAAGGAACTTTCTGAATCTCATTCAGTCCAGATGGAGTGATGTCTGACTTCTCAGTTTTCATAAGAGCCTCTTACCCTGCCCGTTGCTTAGTAGATAGTTTAGTATGTGCTCTGTTACCTAATTACTCATACAGAGCACCTACACCTCGGTACTAGTCAGGAAAAGACTTAAAGCCATTCCTTTCGAACGCTTACCTGAGAAAGTGCTTATGTATGAAAGATTTTCTGAAGCATATGCAGACCATCCATTACCCTAAAATCTTCCTCCTAGATTGAGCCTCCATATTGCTATTCCTTGGTCTTCCCTATAAAGTTGCCGTTGGTCTTGTAAAATGTGTCTCTTTTTATTGTAAGAGGATGTGGCAAATGCTGTTTATTATTATTCTAATTATCATTCCTTTAGAAATAGTTGTTTTCCCTGAGGGTCTAGTTGTTTTTTTACTGAAAATCCTGTAATTGTTTCCCTCTTTGTATGGGTGCTACAATGCTTAAAGCCAAATTTGTGGTGTCCCTCTAGAAAGCAGATAGGAATTTATAGCATGCATTTGGGGACTGAATCTTAGTACTGCATCCAGCTTACTTCCCTCTTCTATTCTTCTTTGCCTTATCTCATTTTAAATTTATTTTATTGGATTACGTTGTATGAATCTTGGCAAGCTGCCTAGGATTTTTTATTTATTTTTAATAAAGCAGAGAATTACACAAATGCTGGAGTTCATTAGTTCAAATGGTTGGAGCCCTTTTAAAGTAATTCTATTGCATTTTATCTCACCACCTCCACCATTCCCACTTCCCACTGCTCTTTATAAGATTTGATTTTTTATAGTTAACTGCAATGTGTCTAAGTATGAATTTTTTCTATTTATCTGGCTTGGGTTTCACTGGACTTGTTGAAACTGTGTTTGGTATTTTTATCAGTTCTGGAAAATTCCCAGCTGTTATCTTTTCAGATACTCTATTTGTTTCATGCTTTCTCTCTTCTCCTTCTGTACTGTGGTTAAATGTATGTTAACCCTTGTCATTTTAACCTTTATGTCTTTTATTATCTCTTTTGTACCTTATATCTTTTTGTCTCTGTGCTGCATTATGAGTAATTTTTTTCTGACCTACCCATTTCTAATTCTCTTTTCAATTAAATCTGATTTGCTGTTCTCTTGATTTTAAATCTTATTACAATTTTATTTCCATAAATTGTACTTAATTATTTTAAAAATCTGGTATGTAATTTTCCAATAGCTTTCTTTGCAGTTATTTTCAAACCTGTCTTTTATGCTTAAGTGTAGTAAGTGTAGTTATTCTATAGTCTGTATTTAACTTCAATTTCTGAAATCCTTCATGACCTGTTTTTGTTTATTTCTACTAGTCATTACCCATGAAATCTAATTTCTCTGTGTGCTTGGTTATCTTTGTTTGCTGCTCATTATTATTAAAAGTACTCATAGCCCTAGTCGGTTTGGCTCAGTGGAGAGAGCATTGGCCTGCAGACGGAAGGGTGCCTATTTTGATTCCGGTCAAGGGCATGTACCTTGGTTGCAGGCTCCTCCCCAGTCCGGGCACTGGTTGTGACACGTGCAGGAGGCAACCAGTTGATGTGTTTCTCTCACATTGATATTTCTTTCTGTTTTTTCCTCACTCTTCCACTCTCTATAAAAATCAATGGAAAAGTATCTTCAGGTGAGGATTAAAAAAAAAAAGTAGTTATAGACCCTGGTCAGTGTTGCTTAGTTGGTTGGGCATCATCCCAGGTACCAGAGGTCTCAGGTTCAATTTCTGGTCAGGGCACAGTCCAGGTTTCAGGCTCGATCCCTGGTGGGGGGTGTGCAGGAGGCAGTTCATCCGTGTTTCTCTCTCATCAATGTTTCTGTCTCTCTCCCTCTCCCTTCCTCTCTCTAAAATCAATAAAACCATATTTTAAAACAAAGTATTCATAGAATAATTTGAGGGCAAGGATAAAGGTGCTGTCTTCCAGAGAAGACTTAATGTTTGCTTCTGTTAGGTGCTCAAACTTCTTTAGACCAAGTTCAAGGCTTGAGTGTGCCTAAGTGACCCAAGTGATTCAAACTAAGCTTTAATTCCACGAGAGGAAGGAATGGTGTATGTTACCTTATATATTTTCCTTTGTAGAAAATCTCTCCAATATCTCAGAATTTCTATATAGCAAACCTTGTGGAACGATGTCTCTGTTTTTGATCTTTAGTGGCAATGAAGTGAACATTTTTTAGAATTCTAACTTGCATATATCTTTAGATCTCAAGGATTTTAGAGTTTTACACTTTTTTAAAAAGTTTTTTTTTTTATTGATTTCAGAGAGGAAGGGAGAGAGAGAGATAGAAACATCAATGATGAGAGAGAATCATTGATTGGCTGCCTCCTGCACACCCACAGTGGGGATCGAGCCCAAAACTCGGGCATGTCCTCTAACCAGGAATCGAACCGTGACCTCTTGGTTCATAGGTTGGTGCTCAACTACTGAGCTTCGCTGGCCAGGCAAGTTTTAGACTTTTGGCATTTTATTTTCAAAACATTTTGAAAAATTTCCTCAGAAATGCATTGCTGTCTGCTTCTTTTGGCTTAGGATGTGCTCAAACTAGAATAATAAAGTAGGATAGCATCATTCCTAAAGGGGAATTTTATGCAGATTAGTGAACCATTGTATATATATTTTTAAAAGAATAAGAGGTAAACAAAACAGGTAGGTTGTATCCAGTTTCCTTTAAAGGATCTGCATAGCCCTAGCCTGTTTGGCTTGGTGGATAGAGCATCAGCCTGGGGACTGGAGGGTCTTAGATTTGGTTTCGATCAAGGGCACGTAACTCAGTTGCAGGCTAGACCCCCCAGCCCTGATCAGGGAATGTGTGGGAGGCAACCAATCGATGTGTTTCTCTCACATTGATGTTTCTCTCTTCATCTTTCCCCCTCCGTTCCACTCTTTCTAAAAATCAATGGAAAAATATCCTTAGGTGAGGATTAACAAAAATAAAAGTAATACAAATAAAATAAAATACTTAATTAAAAAAGTAAAAATAAAGGATCAGCACAGTCTCTACTGTTTTTTATTGGACTCCTCTGGAGCTTTCATCTAGCCAGATCTCTCCTCAGCATTGACTTTGTCCTGTGGGTAAGTACACGCCTGCATGAAGCTTTGTTCTTGGTCCCTTCCTTTCCTCCTTTAACTGTTTGTGCTGCTCGGAAGTTACTGCCTTGACACTATTTAATAGCTGTTCCTTTCTTTTAGTAAGTAGAGTGTCTCATTTGTAGATTATTAAACTTAATCAAAATCTGATGTCTGTGCTCTAAAAATGAGTTGCTCACTTTTATGTGAGAAACAAACTTACTTGTCTTTCTGTGGTGGCAGCACCATGCGGTTGACTGACTCACTGCTGCACTTTGAGATGTTGTCACCCAGCCTTTTTGTCATCACTCCTCTTCTGCTTCCCTGAGCCAAGGAAGAAAATTATTCTCACTTTGTATTTTATTTATTTATATCCTCACTGAGGAGTGAGGATATTTTTTCCATTGATATTTAGAGAGAGTGGAAGGGAGGGGGGGTGGAGGGAGGTAAGGAAAGAGAGAGAAACATCAATATGAGAGAGACACATCAATTGGTTGCCTCCTGCACCCACCCTGACTCGGGGTGGGGGTCGAACCTGCTAACCAGATACGGGCCTTTGATCACATCAAGGTCGGGAATTGAACCCGAGATTTTCATTGTGCAGGCTGATGCTCTAACCACTGAACCATGCTGGTCAGAGCTCACTTTACTGGTGTTTAGTTCCCTGGTTCCAGATCCTCCTATAAACTATTTCTAGCCTAATAACCCTAAACAGGGATTTATACAGAACTTCATAAATATTCATTGTTGGATGTCACTTATCTGTTCAGAGATTCTTTTTTTAAAAAAAAAATGTTTTTTATTGTTGATAGTATTACAGATATCTCCCATTTTCCCCCCTTTACCCCTCTCCCTCCAGGCCTTCCCCTCTACTCAGGTCTTCACCACCCTATTGCATGCTTGTAGATCTCACAGATACTGAGATTGAACACTTAACTGTGTTCTAGTCACCAAGTAAACACTGTACTTGCATTATCTCATTTAATCTTTAAAACTACTCCTTTAAAATAGAAAACGTCGTGGTAGCTCAGTGTCTACCCCAATGCCTTGTCCATAAGAGATACTGAACACATGAAAGAAAGAATTCTTACTTTACAAATGGGGAAACAGGCTTAGAAAGGTTAAACTACAGGTCAGTTTTCTTAACCAGCACCTTCCCGAAATGAAACCCTTTACATGAGTCCCCTTAACCTGCCACTCCATTTTACCTCTCGTTCCTCAAGCTCTCTGTTTAAATGATGTTGTTTGATTCATTTGTCCCAAATATACCTTGTGTTTTCTCACCTCTACACTTTTGCTTGTGCTATTTTTTTGTGTGTGTCCTTATTTTGGCTTTTCCTTTTTCAAGGTCCAGTTAAAGTCTACCCCTTCAATGAAGCTTTTCCTGAGGAATTCACTCTTTCTTCTCTGACTGATGATGCTTACTATCCATATCAGGACTTTGGAGCATGTGTTAATGCCTGGCATGTTACCTTTTTCATTCATAAGGCTTTGATGTACACTATTTTGTATGCACTTGTGTGCTTACCTTATAGAATATGACCAACTCATCCATTTACTCCCAGTACTCCCAGAGCATCTGGCCCGCAATGGATAAGTGTTCGTTTTGCTCATCAGTGTCTTTTAGTTGAATTGCCCATCAAACTTACAAGGGCCAGGTTGGTCAATATACCCTTGTTGAAAATCAGTTGGTCATAAATGTTAAGGGTTTGTATCTGGCCTCTGAATTCTCTTCCCTGGTTTCTGTATGTCTGTTCTTATGCCAGCACCACATAATTTTGGTTACTGTAGTTTTATGGATAAGTTTTGGCATTCTTTTGCTAAGTTTTCTGTGAAAGCTGTTTTTTCTGAACTGTGGAAAGGCCAGATCAATACACTTTTTCTAGCTTTATAGTTCTAGAGCTCCCTCTTCTGGTTGCTTTCATGAAGTGATCAAAAAATAATATTTTATGATTTCTGAAATCTGGTTCTGTTTCTCTTTTGCCTTGTGGGAGCCATCTCTTTCTTTTACTTCTTGTGTCCATGTGCTACTCAGTTTAAAATCTCTTCCCAGCAGTCTATAATACAGAGACATCCAAAGTGAGCAAAGTGGAAATCTTCGCCTGTCCTTTTCTATTAAGAGTTTCAAGAAATTCCTTTCAGGAAAAAAGTATACATTTACCAAAATATATGTAATATTTTATATAAATTATTATTTATCTTGCATAATATATTTAAGGATGTTGTAAAATTGGGAATATGTGTCAGCTGAAGAGTATTATTGCTAATTTTAAAAATAATATTCTTAATATTTTTCAGAGTAATTTAGGTAGTAGGACTTTTCTCATGGGCCTCTTTTCTTGACAGAAAGACAGGATTCCTGGATGATTTGGGGAGAGGAATCAGGGCTGGGCTATAGGAAGTTTTTCCAAGGTCACTCGTCACCTTCTTGCATCATTCTTAATCCCGTTAATATATTCTGTTTATAGAACCTTTATGCAGTGAGGCTATCCTGCCTGTGTGTCCGCATCTCCCAGCTGTCCTTAGATCTGCCTCTGGTTACACTGTTTTTGATTACATGTCAGGAACCCTGGTAACCTTGAAGCTTTGATTATATGTATCTTCTTTTTAAAAAAATATATATTTTATTGATTTTTTTACAGAGAGGAAGGGAGAGGGATAGAGAGTTAGAAACATCGATGAGAGAGAAACATCTATTAGCTGCCTCCTGCACACCCCCCACTGGGGATGTGCCCGCAACCAAGGTATATGCCCTTGACCGGAATCGAACCTGGGACCCTTCACTCCACAGGCCGACACTCTATCCACTGAGCCAAACCAGTTAGGGCTGTATGTATCTTCTTGTTAGTTAGATGGTATGATCAATGAGTATAGGAATGTAGTCTTTTTTATATATTCGTGCTCAAAAAAATCGTTCCTGCCTGATGGACAGATTGCCCGAGTACTGATGGTGCTTCTGGGGATTTGTGTTTCTTCCCTCAAGGGGAGCCAGGAAGTGGGACGGAAAGCGATACTTCTCCAGACTTCCACAATCAGGAAAATGAGCCCACCCAGGAGGACCCTGAGGATCTGGACGGATCTGTGCAGGGAGTGAAACCCCAGAAGGCTGCTTCCACTTCCTCAGGGAGCCATCACAGCAGCCATAAAAAACGAAAGAATAAAAACCGACACAGGTCAGTGGTAGGGACCACCTCCCTCCTCCCACCTCATATGTCCCCACTCCCCACCAACCCCCACCCGTCCACAGCTTCCATGACCATTGCTGTGAAGGGATTTTACTAGAATGAAAAGTCTTCAGGATTGGTTTAGTTCCTCTGTGTGTTGGGAAGAATTTCCGTTGGTACAAATGAAACAGAATAATTTTTCTCTTTCTAGGGGAGTAATTAGTGGGCTTTAGCATAACCAGGCAGGAGGACAGCATTCTCACCGTTTCTAATGTAGAAGAATTTTGTTCCATAAAAAATTTGTTTAATATAATGAATTTGGAATCCTTTTAGAAGTGGAAAAAGGGAAATAGAAACAGAATCTGTGTAATAGTATTTGAAAAATACCGCTAGTCCATGTTGGGAAGCTGCAAAGTGGGATAAAGTCCTTTGTTCTTAATCCCAATCCCTGCCTACTCTTGTTTCCTGGTGAATGGAGGGAACCGATGTGATTCTCTGTTTTTATGTACCTCTGCAATACACTGATTCCAGATATCAGAGGAAGAGTATAAAGTCTGTAAGATATGAGCGTGCCTCCCAGGTAACGTTTGTCCACTGTGTTTTTTTGTAGTGCACAATGAGATAGGAATGGCCTCAGTGGACAGAGAGGTCAGGTATCACCAGAGAGGATTTAGTATTCACTCTGTGTGTGGTTTGTATGATAATACGGGCCTATTAACTCAGATAACTGGAAATTATACAGCTGCATTCAGAGAGGTTATAGTTTCTAGAGTGAGGAATCTTGCCCCAGCTTCAAGACCTGCTCTGGGAGGCATGGAAACCAGTTCTTTATAGGCTGGCTTTTGGACTGCTTCTCTTGGACGCCTGCATGCTGAGGAGATGAAAGGAGGCATGCGAGGGATGGATGGGGTTCCCTGTCCTCCAGTTTGCTTCTGGGATGGATTGTTTTACAAACCTGTAGGATTTTCCTTCATGCACCCAGGCATTACATTGTTAGCTCTGTGGATGTGGCACACAGGGATAGTATAAAATTAACTCTAACTGGTTTAAGCCTCCTTGGAATCTTCATTCTTTTACGAGTTTTTATTGTCGATGGTGGTGTGGTTTTTAGACTGCAGAAAAAGTATTTCCTCCAAATAGAGACTAAGGACTGCTAGCTTAGCATTTTTCTGCAAACCACAGATCACCATGCCAATCTCATAAGTGCAGTAAGAAATAGCAAAAATTACATATCTTTTCATTTTTGTAAGGCTGTGTGTTTGATCACTGTGATAGGACTCATCCTAGCTTATCACCAATAGTAGCAGAGAACCATATTCTTAAAAATATTTTTAAATTGTCAAGAAAATTAAATGTTATGCTCTCTGTTGCTTTTACTAAAGTTTACTCCAGTGTCATTTTAAAGAAATGATGCTTTTCCAATTTCAGTGTCTAGAGTAGAGGGGAAATTCCATGAAGGTTTGTTACTGATACCAATAGACACTCTCTAGATAGCTATTGTTTATTTCAGGTAATACTTCATTTCCTTCAGTGACATGATCAGCTGGTGATAAAATGGAATTAGAACTTGAATCTAACTTTCTTCTTGAAGGTTTGTAGTAGATTTCCATAGGAACTATACTTTCTACCCCTTTTTCCTGGCTTTAGAAGCTAACTCCTTCCAGAAAAATAAAGGATTTATAAAGATCTTAGATGTTAGTTATTGTTTACAAATGGTGCTTTCTGTTTGGAAAGCAGGATCCTTTGACCATTTCCCTGGTTTAATCTGGCTGGGCTTCTCCATTGGACTTAGATACTCGCCTGCCCCAAGGGAGCAGAGTGGAGCTATTTACCTTCTTTCTCGAGAAAACAGATTGAATGTGCCTGACTAGCAGCTCAGTGGCCAGTGAAGGTTCTCAGATTCCGCCGTCTTTAGTCAGGAAATGTGTGGCCCAAACCCCTCGCCTCTGACTAAAGTCTTTCTTAGTGGGTCTGACAGAGTGGGGTGGTGGGATGGAGCACTTAGTACATATTTGTACTTGTTTCTTCTCCAACCTGCCACACACTGCATGTATTCAGATAAAGTCAATAGTAAATTATTTCAACAAATGTCTGAGTACCTACCTACTATGTGCTAGGTACTGTTTAGCGGTGAGCGAAGCAAAGTGGAAATAAATAAGTTATTTTAGCAAAAAGGAATCACTTGAATTTGTTCTCTTTAGGAATATGAAAATTTATCAAATAGTATTTAATACTCAATTATCTGAGTGATAAGTTTCAGTATCTTTAAAGAAAACAGTTGAAATAATAACTTACAGCTGCTCTTTTAGATTTTTATTACTATACTAAACTCTGGAATTCCTCTAGATTTGTGAAGTTTTCATTAGGTAGGTACAGTCTACTTTGTGAATAAAATTAAATGAGGCTGGAAGAAAAATTTTTAATAGTTCCTGGTTTGTACACTTACTATATATACTCTTTCCCAATGTCTTGAGTGAAACTGTTGCATAAGGGATATTGACGTTAAGCATTCTTCCAGCTTCATTCTTGCAAACATTGGTTAGGAGGAAAAGATAGCCATTTTGCATATTGTTTTACCACCTATCTATAGTCTGAAAGGTTGGAGCCAGCAGGGTTGGTGTCATACTCTGGGTTATGTTTGCTTTGGAGGTCTGCCCACACCATGGTTATCAGTGATGGCCCCAAATTACTGTCTCTTCATACTACTCCCATCTGGATCCCTGAGGCTTGGGTGCTTGTGGGTGTCAACTTTTCTTTGTTTTCATAGGGGTGCTGCAGACTTTGGTGTCCCATAACTGTAGCCCTGACATAAACAGTTAACTGCCATCACCAATGCAGGCTCTGCAGTTTCTGGAACAAGACTCACCTATCACTGAAGTTCCTTCATTCGACCCTTGGCTTCTAAAATGAATGCTGTAGAAAAGGAGTATCATGTTCCCTGGACATGCTTAGAACATATAACTTGTTTAAAACATATAACTTGAGTTAAAAGTTGCAGAATGTTTTCTTTTAAAAAATGTATGATGTTTTTATCTTTTGTTTTAGTGCAAGTATATTTTGCTGAGTTGTTAGTACTGTCTTCAAAGCACCTTTCATTATATGACTAAACCCTTCTTTTTCTATTTCTTCTAATGTCCTAATTATACTTGTCATTACAATTAAATATTTCCCAAGTTCTAACTCTGAATCTGGCAGCTAATAGAAGGCCTGCAGGTGTCTAGTTTTCTAATGAAATAACTTTTCCTTTCATAGTCTGTTCTCCCAATATGAAAACCATTGAGGGAAGGGAATCTCCCAACCACAAAATCTTTGGTGCTTTCATGTTTGAAACTTTATGGCTTACGATTCTTAAAGCTGATTTTGTTTCTATAAATCTTGCTAGGATGGCTAATCCACTAATTTATTCAACTAGTATATTAATTTCTATTGCTTTCTTCCTTTCAAATGCTGCCCCTCAGCCCGTCTGGCATGTTTGATTATGACTTTGAGTAAGTTTGATTTGAATTAGTATTTGTGCTGTGTTGTTTAGTGTGTAGAGACCAATATGCCTTTTTGAGACCTTTCTAACCCATAGTTTATCTGTTTAATTGTAGGTATGTATATTAGGTTAGGCTGGGAAGTTTTTTTTAAAAACAGAAAAACGTGATGGAGGTAACATTTTATTTAATAACTTCAGCAAAATTAAGTAAACTTCACTTTTATGCATTTTAATTGCTTTTAAAATAGATAACTTTCACTTTAATTCATATTTAAATTGATTTTCTGGCTTTGCTTCATAAGGAGTTTAATAGTTTAAGATCTTAATATTTTGCTTTGGAAAGATTTAAAAATTGAAATTTGTTTAATATCTTTTGTGTTTCATGTCTGGAAATACAAGCTCCTAGTCTCTTTCCTATTCTTAATCACATGTGTCTCATTGATTATCAGTGATAGAGTTACAGAGCTAACACAGTAACATAGAGCATGCCCTCTTAATTCAGTCTCTTTAATGTGTAATTTTGGAATAATTTTTAGAATTATATGGCTTTCATAACTGCTGTATATTTCTTTTTGAGTCATCTAAGTTTGCCTTGTGGCAGGAGTATCTGCTCATGTTTTTAGATACTTGCTTAATAATATCTGGATAAACAACTAAATATGACATAGTCTAATGAAGAATGTGGATTTTACTTAACCAAATAGTCTTTGTTATAGCTTGTGCCCTATGCAGTAGCTGATTCTTGGACTCTTTTTCTGTAAATTGAAATGCAAATATCTTATCTTTCTTATACAGGATTGATCTGAAGTTAAACAAAAAACCACGAGCTGTAAGTATCAGCCAGACCATTTCAGAGAGGCTGGCAATGTTGTTGATGATTAGGAAAATGATTAGAAAAATGTCCTCAGAGCTTGAGTGTCACAACCTGGGGTCACAACTGTAATTTAAAAACCTGGGGTGTCCATGTATATATACTCTTCAACTTTTAGGTGTTAACTTACTTTTATTATATCGGAGAGAGAAAGGAGTTGCACATTTTTACTGAGTGATTAAATAATGAATTGTTAATATTAGCTTTTTTTTCTGACTGGTGAGCTCAGGATGTCTAATAATTAGGACACAGTTGGTTTGTCAGTCCCTTTGTGGATTCAGAAGACAGGTCATTTTCAGGAGTGAAATATTATTGTACATTACATTTGAAATAGAATCTTTGGATGCAATAGCCTAGCAGAGTTTAGGAGATTTTTTTCTTTTAGGTTCAAACCAATGTTCTGCTGAGAATAAATTGGGACTTTGTTTTTCCTTTCTTTAGGACTATTAGAAGACTCATTAGTGCAGAAGCTTCCAGGCTGTAGAGCCCTGCTTCCCTCCTCCGGCCTCACAAAGATAAACATCCCTTGCCTGAGTGTGTGGCCATCCACCTCTGCTTTCCCAGACCCGGTGCCTGTGACTCGGAGTCGCTTGTTCTGAAATGTGGTGACAAGTCATTTCTGTAAGGCCACATTGGATCATTTACTTTGTGTCATTCTTAGTAGCAGAACTGCAGGAAGACTAAGACCTGGCTATAATCTCAGCAAGTTGCTAACTGAATCTCTCCCTTCTTGGAACAAATATCTCCCCCCAACCTGGCCGGCACCACCTTCGTCTGTGAGACCCACTGAGAAATGGCCTCTGCTTTTATTTTTGCTGAAAGTAGAGCACTGATCACATTTCATAGGGTGGCTGTAAATACCTGTCATTTTCTTACTTTGTTTGTGTTTCATGATTTTTCTATTGTTGTTTTTACCATCTTATTTCTTTTGGGGCTTTTTGTAATGCCTTTGTACAGCTCATACCTTCCGGCGGACAGATCTAATAATCTGTTTCACGGAGTTGCCAATGTTCTTAAACTGAAAGTGACCTGGTTTACCATAAACAAAATGGGGAACTTGGCTCTTTGGTTTTTCACAGGGGAAAGTTAAAGAGTGTTTATTTAATAATTACTTGTCTTAACTCTTTCTGAGTTGGGAGTAGTTTCATGTTCAAGGAATAGGAAAAGCTTAAAAACATAAGTTTAAATCAGTCCTTTTAAAATATTTTTATTCTTTTTGTAAAATAAAAATTCACAGGATTTGACTTCTCATGTTTTACTTTTAAACCTGAGATTTTTTTCACTTATTTTATTTATTCATATCATGCCTTATGGAAATTTCTTTTTCCATCTTTTCTCTCTTTGCTGGTATTTGCCTGATTAAATAGTGCTCGAAAAAGGCATATGATATGGAAAGGCTCAAAATTGTACTCAGAGCTGATAACCACACAGAGTTCTTGAGCAGAGTGAGCGAAAGGATCAACGAGAGCCAGTATCACCCAACAGATCCCCCTTCTCGGGGGGCTGTGAGCCCAGGAACTTGCTGATCATTGTTACTGATTGTTGTTGCCTGTGGAGCAATTGTGGTCCACCTTGGCTGCACATTGGAATCACCTGGGAAGCTTAGAAAAATACTCATGTCTGGGTCCCACCCCAGAGGTTCTGGGCGAGGGTACAGTCTGGTATGGGGATCTCTTTTCCACGAGTCCCTGGGTTCTGATAGGAAGCCAAGTTAAGAACCACTGCGTTAGGAGACGGGATGATGCGACTTAAATCCTGTGTTGTGAATCAGTTTAAGGGATAAGACTTCCCTTGGACTGTATTTAGTCCTAGTCCTTTACTTATGCCTATATCTTTGTTAGAAAAAATATGTTCCATTCGTGATAATATTGGTAGAGCTGAATGTGGGTGATGTCGATTATCAGGACAATTCTACTTTGTCAGATGTACAGAAGTTTTCACTCTTGTTGTCAATAAACCTTTCCTTTCCTTTTTTTTTTTTTTTTCTTTCTTTTTGATCCTGTGGCTATTTAGATGTCTTTGGCTATGTCTTTGGTAGCAGAACTCTAATGTCAGGGTATTTAAGGAAATAGTTTCTTATATGTAGATTGTTCCTTTAAAAAAAAGAAAGAAAAACTAAAAACAGTGAAAACCAGTATCCTTGTCAGTTTGTCTCCTTTCCGGGAGGTAGGGGAAGGGGACCTACAATTTCCTTAACTCTGAGGAAAGCACCTGGCAAACCTGGAAACATTTCTCAGTTTGACATTTGCTGGAGATGTACTAGGACTGCTTTTCGAAAGGTATATTATTTCAAAGCATACCTATGTACACATGAGCACACCCATGTGTATACATGATCATAGAATCAGGCTGCTTTCTCTGTGAGGTTTAATCATTGATTCGGGGAACCTCCCAATTCTGTAAGTTGGCCAGGCATACCGGAGCTTTTCAAGTCCTGAAAGATTGGTCCCCTACATTGGGGTGGTTCAGAAAAAGGCACCAAAGGATACTGTCTGTCATGCTTATCATACTTGTAACCTGGATTATAAACAGTTTGCTGGACTTTAAAAGAAGATAAGGTAATGACTGATAAGTCTTGCTCAAAAGTGCTAACACGGAGGGATGCATTTATTTAGGTGGCAGATGCCTTCCTAGAACCTGTTATAGCTGGACAGGGGTAGTCTGCCGGGTGGCCCCCTGAACAGTCACTGCCAGGACCACTGGGAAGGGGCTTCCTTCTGGGCCTGCCTTCCGGTTAGTTAGTTGGGTTTGGAATAGGACTTTGCTTCAGGTTTTAGGGACAGAGAATGAATTGGTTCAAAGAACTAGAGCCAGATCTGAAGATGATTCCCAGGATGTCCTCCCTTCTTCCTCTCCTGCACTTCAAAGAAACAAGAAGGGAATAGGAGGGCTGAGGGCAGTCGTGCTGGCTGATTCCTGCTGTCTGGGTAAGCTTGGTTTTCTCTTCTTTAGCCTTTTCATCTCTAAGATGGGGATATGTTGTCCTTTGCTCCTTTTGGTAGTTAGACATTTTAAAGTCCAGGCGCGTTGTAGTTACATTTTATGTCTTATCCTGTGAGGTGGCATCTGTACGAAGCTTCCTGGGGAGTCTCAAGGGTCCTCTTCCAGGGGCTGAGGAAATACTAGTTGTCTCTTCAAACTCCAAACCAAACACCCTTCCCCTACAAGTTGTCCATAGCAACTCTGTAGGAACAACCCATAAAGTAAAAGATTAGAAGCTGTGTGGGGCCAGGGGAGAGGCTGAAGAGAAGCATGAATCTGGACAGGGCCAGGGAGGGTTCAGAGAGCATGGACTTTGAAAGCTGTCCACTTAGCTTGGGGGTCTTCAGAGTGCTTTAAGAACTTACCAAAAAGTAGGTTAACCGTTCTCCCCACAACTGAGTTCATACTGTTTGTTTAGGAAAATAATCCCTTGCTTTGAAAGAGAAGGAAGCAGACCTAGGAATTAGTTCCAACTCCAAGCTGGGGCCTTTGGGTGCAGGGTGATATAAATATTCTATAAAGACTATTCTTGATTCCTTGACTCGTGCAATGAACAAGTGGCCTGAGCTTGAAAGCAGCGAATATGCTGTTTTGAAATAGTCTGTGACTTAGTTTTTGCTTTTATTCTGATTTTTCTGCCCCTCATCCTTAACTCCAAATTGTTGGGGCTTTGCTACACTAAAAATTCACACCTGGAGCCCCCATCCGGACAGTGCCCTGGTGTGAGTACAGTGTGGAGAGAGCGGATCGCATGGCTTCGTACACATTTGCTCCTCCCAGGCTCATGGTGTATTTGGTGCCTGGGAAGGTGATGTGCACAGATGATGCCAAGATAATGATCTAAATTAATGCTATCGTGTCTGAATTGTAAACAAGTGCTAGGTGTCATGATTTGAAACAGTTCACTTTGAAAAACTGCTTCTGTAGAGTAAAAGTTCTCACCGCTCCGGGCTGCAGTGCAGGTGATTCTGAGCCTCCTGTCGCAGGGCAGGCGTGGTGTGGAGGGTGGCTCACGTGGGCGGGAGAACATAGCAGGCCTTTGATTTATATTTACTTTCACTTTGAGTGTGTTATAAAATATACTCAAATCTTAGTTCATTAGCACAGGTAGATAATTTATAAATAAATATTAGGTTGAACCACAGCAATTGCTGATAATCATTTCCATCTTCAAAAATGGCAATTATCACGGATTGACAACATATACCTGTTGGGAATATGTATGCTCTAAGTTTTTACTGTTCGTGTCCAAGAATAAACTTGGAGACTGGCCAATACAACCATCCTCAGGTCCCCACCCCCACACCCCTAACTTAGTTCTATACCCCAAGGGGGCTTTATGATGTTTAATTTGAATAAGTAATACATGCAAATGGCATACATTCAAATGGTACTGAAGTGTGGTCACTAAAAAGTAAGTCTACCTGTCCCTCAGCTACCAGCCGCCCTTCCCAGAGGAACTTTGTACGCATGAGCAACGTGTACGTGTCTCTTACAGAAATGAGAGCACACAGCGACACTGTTGTATCCGTGCTTTTACCATGTAAGCAACATAGCTTAGAAAATGTCCTATCTGTGCAGTTGCCTCATTTCTATTGGCTGTTCAACATTCCACTGTGTATGCTATACCAACATTTATTTAACCAGTTCTCTGTTGCTGGCAGTAATACTGTTGCCTATCTTTTGCTGGGTCATATAGTGTTTTTTCTATCCTCATCCAAGGATGTGTATTGATTTTAGAGAAGAAGGGAGAGAGACTGAGAGAGAGAGACAGCAACATTGGTGTGAGAAACATCCATTGATTGCTTCCCATTAGTGCCCCAACCAGGGATTGAACCCATAACCTTTGGTGTAGGAACCACGCTCCAACCAACTGAGCCACCTGGCCAGGGCCCCTATGGTGCTTTATACAGCTCATTTTGCAAGGGTGTTGAATACCTGTAGGATAGATTCTTAGCAGTGGGATTGCAGAGCCAGAGGGGATCTGTCAAAGGGCTTAAACACATGTAACTCATTAATTGTCCTGATCATTAAAAAAAATGGATACTTGTATTTTTTTTCTTCTTTTCCTTTCTTATTCCTCCACTTCCTGAGAATTTGACATGGGCAATTTGTTACCCAGAACAGTCGGAATATTCTGGAACTTTAAACTTTGTAGGCAGCACGACTGTGACCTCTGGTGCTGCTTTCCAGGGTGGAGCTGCAGACCCTTGTCTTTAGGCCCTTCATTCAGGCCAGTGCTGGTGGTGCAGGCTGCTCAGCCAGCCTCCAGCTCCACAGGCTGTCATACCAGGAGGCGCCGGCAGGTGGCAGGCAGCGCCCCGCCAGTGGCCCAGGCCTTTGTGAGGCTCTTTTCTGGAGAGCAGCCAGAACCAGAGCCTTTGGACCCTTTCCCAGTGACCTGCCCTCCCAGCAGCAAGCCCAACTCAGTAGGAGCGGGGGTGGGGTTGTCGGATCCTTTTCTCCACCTAGTTTTGCAGTCGTCTTAAATGAGTGAGCAGTTTAAAATCGCCAGCCGCTGCCTGGAGGGTGGGCTTCAAGAGGCGTCACACCTCAGGGTGACAGCCTGGTGCCTACTCCCCATCCAGGAACTAGCTGGGAGGATTTACATACCATGACCTGGGACTGCTTGGGTTTTCTTAATTGTAGGGCCCTACTTCCTGTCTCTTTCAGCCAAATCTCCCACACCCTTCCCATGAATTAGGAGGTCCGCAGAAGCGGCTCTTACTCACCAACCTCTACTCCACCCACTATGTGTTCTAGGAAAAAAATAATGAGCCACAGATTTGAGAGGCCCTGGGGCGAAGTGCTGAACCCTGGCCCGCCTTCTTTGGGGCACAAGGCCCTGGGGACCAGCTGGACCCAGGCTCAGGCTGGGGGCACCCCCAGTCTCCAGATCTGTCCCATTGCATCCCAGTTTCTCCTGCTTACTCACTCTGTCTCTGACAGAGATCGGTGCAGCACCTCCTTCAGGCAGGGATCTTGCCCTTGTGTGTTGGGGAGACCAACTCCAGCTTTTGCAGGCTGTGTCTGGGAGATGGGAGGGCACAGACTGCTGGTGGGAAGAGGGTGGAAGGGTCAGCTGCAGTGGTCGCCTCTTCCCAGCCACTCCCCCAACCACCCTACCGGAGACTAGCCATGGTTGGGGTGTTAGTAGCATTGGGGGGCCCTGGGATAGGTGCTCCCCTGGAGTCCCACAGCTCTCCTTCTAGTTTAGGTCCCTAGATCTTTAGGGACAGCTGGGGTTTTTCTCAGGCTGGTGAGTGATATGGGGACAGAGTGGGTGGGGACGTTCAGGGCAAGGAATTTTATCCCTTTGTGGGCCAGTTTGTTCTCTGCCAAGGTGGCTGTGATCTCCACAGTCGTCCAGCACTCCAAGCAGGGTTAGTCCACGTGAGAGAGAGAACCTGCAAGAAGACTCAGGCTGAGGGCCCTGCTGGTGGCGGCCCTAGGGTGGGGTGGGGAGACGGTGGGGTTCAGGGAAGCACTGGCAGGAGGCCCTCTGTGAGCTCCCCAGGATCATTTCCCAGCAAAGTGGGAATTTGCATACTCACTGGTTTCCCCATCAGCTTCTCAGCTTCTGGAACCAGGAAAAGAAGAGGAGGAAAGCAGGCAGGGCAGCTGAGGCGAGGCATTTGATCCTCTCCAGTGCCTCATTGCTAGAGCTTCTGTCCCAGAATCATGTCCAGGCCCTGCCACCCTCTCCTCCACACCAGCCCATGGGAACCTCACAGCTGTCATGTGGGGCAGGCCAGGGAGCTGAGGCTACGGGAGGAGAGGGGAGTTGCCCAGGGCCACACAGCCAGGGAGGGGGCTTCTCGCTGTTGCCATGAGAACTGAGGTATCATCTTGTCGAATCCAGGGATCCTCGTGTCCCTTTTACAGGTGTGGACACTGAGGCCCCATTCATAAAGGTGCTTCAAGAGATGGTGGGAAGAACTTCCCAGTTAAAACTTAACTCGTGGGAGAGACATCCGAGGCATTTGGCCTGGCAGCCCCTGAGTGGCTCTGCCCAGAAGTCAGATTGAGAAAGAGGCCTGGAGGGCAGGCTACACTCTGGATGGCCAGCCCTGCCAGGCTGGGGCTGCCCGGAAAGCACAGGATACAAGCTCCGGCCAACAGGGCACTGAACTGACCTCAATCCTCCCTGGAGCCCAGGCCCAGCTGGCACCTGCCACCTGGGCTCCATTGCCCTTGTTGCTGTCTGTCAACAAGCCGTCAGGGACAAACACGGCCTCCAGACATTAGCCACAGCCAGCCTGGACCTGCCACCTCCTGCCCACTTCTGTAGGATCTTCACCACGCCCGCCCCCCCGCCCCCATCCCCAAGCAGAAGCAGCAAATGACCAAGAACTCAGCTCTGGTCAAGGACCAAGTGTAAGCTCTCAAGTCTATGGACAGGCGGCTGGTGGGATGGGAAGAGAGGTGAAGGCATCCTATTCTGCTTCCAGGCCACTGCTGAGGCCTCACTGCCGTCATGCTCTGTTGTATCCATTCATACAGATAGAGGAGGCTTGGTGGCTGGGGCTGCTGGGTGCCTGTTGCTGAGCAGGTGGGAGGTGGTCATGTCAATCATGCTGGAGGGATTCCTATGTAAATGATGTAAACAGAGGGTTGCAAGGTGGGAGGCTGAGCATACCGCCTCCATCCCTCTCAGGGCCCTCCCTCAGGTTTGTGGGGCCAGGGGACCTGAACTTGAGGCCCTGCCCCAGTCCACCTCTCTCCTTGGGACCTTGGACAAGTCAGTCACTCAGCATTGTCAGTGGCTGATAATGAACCGGACAGTCCAGTATGTTAGCTTCCTGTCCCATAATAACAAAGGCCCATAAATAGCCTTTTAACCTGGAGTACACTTCTTGATTGGGAAAATTTTTTTTTTAATATAAATAAGGCAATGATATTTCTTTGTGCAGATAAACTTCCCGAGAAGGCCGAGCAACCGGCCTGGGGTTCCTCGGCAAGCACGCTCTGGATTGTCCATGGATTCCTGCCTCAAGTGCAGGTGTCTAAAGAACATTTGGTGTGAAAAACTGGGTGGGGCCGTGTGCAGACTGCCACTGTGGCATTTTCTCCAACATGCTGCACAGCTGTTCTGTGGCAAAGCAGTTTCTTAGCAGAAAAAATACAGATACCATAA
Source organism: Corynorhinus townsendii (assembly GCA_026230045.1). Lineage (NCBI taxonomy): Eukaryota > Metazoa > Chordata > Mammalia > Chiroptera > Vespertilionidae > Corynorhinus > Corynorhinus townsendii. Next base: position 197,541,357 of record JAPDVU010000002.1, read on the forward strand.
AAGCTTCACAAACAATAAGCACAAATTAGGTGAGATGTTCAAAGGTGTAATTATTAAAACTACTTTTTCCTTTTCCCCTGCTGATAGTGCTGTTTGGGGATCATCTGACAGCCCAGCTTTTTACTTAGTTAACATTTATACCTCATTTTTTCATCTGCAAAAGGGAGAGAGAGAGAGAGATATTCCTGCCTGGCCTCTTTCCTTCTAAGGGCAGATGAGAAGGTGGAGATGGTGGATGGAGGTGAACATAGCCCACCCAGACCACCACCAGAGGCCCTTTAATGAACACTTAATATGTGCCAGACATTGGGACACACACCCAACCCGTATAACCTCATGTACCCCTTACAACCCTTCAGGTACCATTATTCTCCCCACCTCATAGATGAGGCAACTGAGGCCCAGAGAGGAGGAGTCACTTGCCCCAGGTGGCACAATTGGTGGCAGAGCCAGTTCTTGAGTTTGGGACCAGGACCTCTTCCCTCCCACTTGGAGGTTACCCTGGCCCTGCCTCTCCAGCTGCTCCTGCCCCAGCGCCCCCTGCCCTGCTCTTTGCTCTGACACAATCTCTGGAAGGATGGGGCCAGAGGCCAAGGGCTCCCCCTACCCACTCCACCCAGCTCTCCTGGAAGCCGTCTTCTCAGCCAGGTGGTTTCCCATCCTCAGTTCTGGTCACAGGACATAAAAGGAGAAGAGCTCCCCCAACTCCCACCGCCTCCCCACACCACAATTTCAGGACAAGCTCTTTCTACTTCTGCTTCCTACCTCCCTCCACCCCTCCCATGTCCACGGCCTCCTCTCAAGGCCTGGCCCAGGGTGAGAGAGAGAGAGAGAGGATTCCTCTGCCCCAAAGGGACTGAGCAGTCCTGGTGTGGCTTGGCAGGTCCGTGTGCACACCTCTGACCTTCCATCACCCAAAGACCAGCTCAACCCACAAGCACAACAAAGACCATCACCTCTTAAAAGGGCTCACATTGTACTTTATTGATGTGTTAGGGAGGCAAGGACTTTTCACTTAAAACATTAACATTACATGTTTCCCCTCCCCCCCTCACCAACTGCGGGGAAGGGTGAGATGACTCCAAGTGCAGAGGAAGGGGGAGGGAGAGAGGGTAAGGGGCAGAGGGCTCTTGACCCCTGGCGGGGGTGATGGGATAGGCAAACTGAGTGGACAGAAGGTGGGTTATTAAGAAGCATCTTGCTTACTAACATGAAGCCTCATGCCCGAAAGCACGGATGAGGCCTCATTGGCTTAGAGGAGGGGCCCTTGGAGGGCAGGCACACGGTGCCCAACTAGCCAGCCAAGACTGGCACCCCAGGGACGGGGTGGAGGTGGGGGGCCGTGCACAGGGCCCCCAGCCCAGGCCTCTGCACCCCCGGCCTCCCTCCCCGCCCTGAGAGAAAGGAGGGTTTGGGCTTTAGCCACGGACTGACGGCCGTTACCGGCAGCGTCTCCTTAAACTACAGAGATACAATGTGCATCAACAGGGTGATCACTTCTGATCCACTCAGGCAGACAGCGTGAGGTGCCGAGTGGGTCAGAACCAATCCTACAGTATCTTTGGTTTGTGGGTTGCCTTCCCTACTTTAATCCTCCCTCTTTCCAGCCTCCAAGGTGGGCTGTGGGGCTGAGAACGGGCTGCTCAACGGCCCGCAGTCCAGCTGGACAGCCCTGGGAGGTTTCCTATTCACTGGGATGCTGGGACTTGTAGGAGAGGATCTCGGCAGCCAGCTGCTGGGGGTCCAGGAGCTGTGGGAAGCGCCCCATCACGGCCTCCACCAGGCGTGGGGGGAAGACACCACACAGCTTGGTATACACACTGGCTCGCTCCTTGGCCAGACCGCCTGCCCCACCCCATGTGCTCCTGTCAGCCCCTGGGCTGGGCACCTGGGGCTCCTGCAGGACTGGGGTGGGTTGGGGCAGCTGGTATGGCTCAGACCAGTACTCTCGAGGTGGAAAGGCAGCTGGTGGAGGTGCGTAGTCGGCAGGGACACTGAAGTGGCCAGCACCCACAGCCCGCCCGAAGGCTGGAGAGAAGGCCGGAGTGGCTGGGAGCTTAGCCCCATAGGGGTTGTAGCCAGCATAAGGGCTCCCTCCTCGACCTCCCCACAGTTCTGACATCTGGCTCTCCAGGGAGCCGATGCCTGAGTCCAGGCAGTCCTGAGAGGAGTACGGGAGGGAATCCAGGGTCTGTGGGAACCAGTCTGTGGGCCCAAAGCTGCTGCCACTGCCCCCACTGGGCGGGAGGCTCCTGCCTGTGGTCACTGGGACAAAGGTCTGGGTCAGACCCTCTCGGTGGGACCCTGGGGGTGCCTGGGCTCCCAGTTTCTTCCCTTCCAGGCTACACTGCTTATGCTCTGGGGGCAGAGAGCCAGGCTGAGATGGAGAAGAAGGTCGCTGGCCACTTTTGTCCTTGCTGGGAGCCCTAGGGGGTGAGAGCAGGGCATTGGCACGGAGCTCATCTGCCACGGAGCGCTGGGGACGGCTTGGCCGCTCCGGATGGAAGAACCGGCACTTGATCCCGTAGGTGCATTTTCTTCCTGGAGAGAAGGAAGGGGGACTCTAAGCAGGGGATCTCTAGGACCACGGGGGGCACAAGAAACTGGGGTTTGGGTGGTCCCTATGAGAAAGAACTTGGGTGCAGGCCAACAGGTGAGAGGAAGGGGAAGGAGTGAAGAGCGCCAGGGATGGTGGAGCTGGGTCTCTTACCATAAGGGCATTGCTGCTTCCTGTGATCGGCTGTGAGTGGCTTCTTACGCAGGAAGTTGTCCAGGCTTGGCCCGTGACGGCCCAAGGGGTCATCGGGGGGCATGAACCTGCAGAAGAGGTGAGAGACATGAGGGGGACTTCCCAGTGCTGGGAGGGGCTGGACAGTGAGCCTCACCTGGAATAATAGGAGGGCAGCACCTCAAACTGGGGCCCGTCCAGCAGGACATCCCTAGGCAACCCTCATGCTGGGCACTCTCGGAGGCCAGAGACTCAGTGCTGGGAACCCAGAGGCTCTCTTGGAACCATCGACCACATCCTCGAATGAGGATGATAAAAAAAAAAAAAATGCTATAGCCCTAGCCGGTTTGGCTCAGTGGATAGAGGATCAGCCTGAGGACTGAAGGGTCCCAGGTTTGATTCCAGTCAATGGCTCAATCCCCAGTAGGAGGAAGGAGGCAACTGATCAATGATTCTCTCATCATTGAGGTTTCTACCTCCCTCTCTCCCCCTTCCTCTCTGAAATCAATAAAAAGGTTTAAAAAAAAAAATGCTTTAGCTCTGCCCTCCCAATCAAAACGCCCCCGCCTCAGCCGGGTCCCAGGCTGACCCTTCTTATGCGGTGCTGTGTCCATCTCCCCATCAAAGCTGCCTGGATCCCCCCAGCAGAGGCCCCTCCCTGTGGCGGGACGTACCTGTCATTGACGAAGGAATACATGAGCAGCCGCTCCTCGATGAAGCGCTTCCACTCCTGCCGCTCGCCCTGGAGGTCCCGGTACGTGTCGTTGGAAACCACCACCCCATCAGACTCGAAGGCCAGCTTCACGATGAAGCGGTCATCGTAGCACACCACTCGCTTGCCACCCACGCGCCGCGACGGTGTGAACACCAGGATCTTCTTCTTCTCCAGTTCCCGCAGGATGTGCTGGTCTGGGAGGGGCAGGGGTTCAGGTCAGAGCCCAGCCTGGACCCAGAACCAGGCCACTGGGCCCCCTGACCTCCTGGCGGCTGGCACAGGAGCTCCAGGGATGGACGCGGCTCTGCTGAGGCCACTGTCACCCTCAGCCCCTCACCTGGGCCTTGCACACGGTTTGCTGCCTAAAAATCAAGCACATCTGAGAACAGGCCTATAGGTCCGCTCAGCAAAGGCTCCGGAGCACAGAGCTGGGCCTTATCCTTCTCTCCTTCTGCACATCAGCCTGTTCATGCCAAGGAGCTCGGCTCTGGTGCCCACCCAGCAAGTCCCATAGGGGTCCATGAATGAGCCCCAGTGTGCGTGGAGATGTGTCTTGGCTCCGTCTCCTGCGTAGCCAGGACAAGAGCCCATTTGAAAGGGCTACTTTTCCTAGAGCAGGTGCCCCAGCCAGCCTTTCCAAGATTTCAAGACTTATAGGGAAATACACTCGGGTTTTTCCTCCCAAAGGTTAGGTAGAGGCTCTTGTAAGAACAATGGTTAGCAGCTAGCATGTATGAGCACTTACTATGTGCCAGGCACCCTTCTAAGTAAGCACTTACCATGGGTTAACTCTTATGATCCTCACAACAACCCTGAGAGATTATCACCCCCCACCCGCCTCAGATGAGGAGCAAGTGGCTCTGAGCAAGGTTGCCGGAAGGGCCAGGGCCAGGATTCCAGAGCCCACAGGCTCAGCCACCACACTATGCTGCCCTGTGCCCCACCATTAGAGGAGGGAGGTGCCCAGTGCTCAGAGGCAGAGGCTACGGTCACACACAAAGGATCTGTTCTGGGGAGAAGCAGGCTCCTGGGGTGGCAAGCCCGCCCTCCTCCAGAGGTGTCACTCACCAGTGATGGGCACATCAGGCCGGGGCTGCTCCTTTCTCCAGGATGGCACAAACACTGTGATGTCTGTGTGGCCCCGCTCCAGAAACCAGTTCACGGCCAGCAGGATGCCCCGGCAGGAGAAGACCTCCTTGTTCCCATGGCTGCGGGGAAGAGAAAGGGGTCAGCAGGGAGGTGGTCCCACTCCAGCCCCTGCCCTGGCTCAGCCCACCCCTTTCAGGCTGAGGCCGAAGCCTGCATTCCCTGTTGGTTCCCACGGCGCCCAGGATGACCAGACCTGGGACTTTCCCTGAGGTCCCATCTCCCAACAGTGAGGAAACGCCCAGGAATCTGGCAACACTCACTCCCCATGTGGGGGAGGGTCAGGCTGCTTGCAACACACCTGGGGGTGGGGGAAAGTCGCTGGAGACTTCTGGTTCCTGCCCCACCCAGGGTGCTGGGACCTGGGACACACATGTACACAGGCAGACTGAGTCACCACCCTCCCTCATCCAGGGGTGGGGGTGGGGAGGCACCCGCCCCTGGAACAGAAGAAAAACCAGATTGTTCTGGATTAAAGTTCAGTCCTGCACTAACCTCAGGGGCTGGGGCTGAGGAGGGTGAAAGGGAAGGAGCCACATCCCCACCTCCTGGGAGGGCAGGCAGCCACAGATGCGGGAGGCTGCCTCGGAGCCTTTCAGTTTGAAAGTGAAAGGACACGCAGCTTTTCCTCTCAAGACCGCCAATTCCCCAAATGCCTAAATTGCCCTGTCTTCTCTTCCCCCCTCTCAGAAGGGCATGACCTGAGGGGTGCTGCTGGGTTGCTCTGGCTCAGTTTCTCTTTCTGAAAAATGGGCCTGGTCAACATATCAACGGGACAACTTTCCTGTTTGCTTGAGGCCAAAGACAGTCCAGCAAAGTGGAGGGTCTCGCTGGATTCTTGGGGGTGTTGTGGGGGGCGGGGGAGGGGGGCTCCCAGGTAATACTGGGTGTGGTGGAAGGGCTCTGGACCAGGTGGGGGGCTGGAGGAGGCCAGCTGGGGATCTCTCCCCAACACTGCTGGCCTCCCACTAATCCCTCAGTGAACAACTCAGACTCATATTTGGCAAATAAAACAGAATAAACGTTACACAAAAGACTCAAGTCCATGGCCGACCACATCCTGTGGGTGGCTTTTGGTGGTGGTGGGGGGATAGCTGGAGCCCCAAGAGAAGGTAGGGAGGCAGGGCAGCTGGGGGACACAGAAGCTATCTGGCGGTGAGGTCGGGACCCCCAGGTCTGAAAGTCTCTGTAAATTGCAGGGGAGGCAAAGTCCGGCCTGAAGGCAGTGCTCATCCCTGCCAGGTGGGGCTTACCCGCCAGGTGCATCAGCCAGCTGCTTATGATAAAAGTTAACATTGACTAGCGCTCTGCGCCAGGCCCTGATCTATGAGCAAGTCTCTGCGGGAGGGCACTACCATTAAAGGCTCCTTTCCCCTTTAGCCAGATGAGAAAACTATGGTCCACAGAGGACAAGTGGTTGCAGCACCACACAGCAGCAGTTGCGTGACAGAGATGCAACCCCAGAGCCTGTGCTCAGAAGCACCATGTCGATGCTCACACAGGTGCCAACCCTGGTGATAGGGATGGAGGGGGATCAAGGGGTACCCAGTCCTATCGGAAGCCAGGCGCATCCCACACCTCCTTGCTCCATCCTTTCCCAAGCTAGCTGCAGTGAAGGAAACCAAGGCTCAGATTTCTCTAAGATGCCCTGGTTACTGGTAAGGGACAGAACCTGAACCCACGCCTGGAGCCACTGGATTGCGTTCCTGTCCCCGACAGCAAGATCTGAAGTTTATTAGGAGAAAAAGCTCCCAGCACTTGCCAGTTTGGCTCAGTGGATAGAGCGTCGGCCTGTGGACTGAAGGGTCCTGGGTTTGATTCTGGTCAAGGGCACATGCCCGGGTTGTGGGCTCTATCCCTAGTTGGGGGGTGTACTGGAGGCAGCCAATCAATGATTCTCTCTCTTCACTGATGTTTCTATCTCCCTCTCCCTCTCCCTTCTTCTCTGAGATCAATAAAAATATATTTTAAAAAAAGAAAAAGCTCCCAAACTTGAGCCAGTACCAAGTATTAGGAGGGAGGGGCAGGCTGGGGACAGGAAAAATGACGCATCTGGCACACTTCTCCTCCATCAGGTCCCATGTGAGGGGCCAGCACCTCCGAGAAGCCTTCCCTGGCCTTCCAGGACGGGTAATGCCCACTGCAGTGAGGGGACTAAAGCTGGCTGTCGGGAGGCACCCCCAGACTGGGAGGGCAGTACCTGGTGCTCTGCTTCCCCCATTACCTTATTCCCTTCCCTGGGCCTTCTGCTCTGTCTTCCCAAGACTGCAGGGATGTGATCATCCCTAGCTTGGCTTCCTCTCTCCGGTATGCAGTATACACCTGCACCTGCTTACCTCCTCCTATACACACGTGTGTACATGCATATGCCCCATCCTAGGCCAGTATCTTCAAGCCCTGGGACTTAATGGAATGCCAGGCCTTCCAGGTCAGCGTACTGCCTTTGTGCATCCAACACCTTGGCTGGGACAAGTCTGATCTCAGCCTGCCCCTCCCTCCTAACACTTGGTACAAACTCAAGTCTGGGAGCTTTTTCTCCTAATAAACGTCAGATCTTGCTGTTGGGGGCAGGCAGGCAATCCAGGGGCCCCAGCCATGGGTTCAGGGTCTGTCTCTTACTTCTAGCCCTAGTCTCCAGAATGTCTAGGGCATTCAGTCAGAACCTTGCTCTTGGCAGAAGTAGAACACCACAGACAGCCCTCCCAGGCCCGAGTGCCTAGCGACAGCTACCTTCAGTCCCTCTCATTGCAATGGAGGAAGCTCTGTCGGCACAGGAAAACCAGATATCCTCCCACCCCCACCGCAGTCCTGTTTGCCCAGAAGGTCAGGGCCCCTCAGCCTGACTAACTAGACCCCGGTAAGAGACTCAGTGGCTCCCACCCTACGACAGAGGGCTGGGCCAAGGCAGGCTACCCAGGTGAAAAGATCTGCCAGGGCTGGGCCCAGCTAGAGAAAAATTCCCTTAGAAGGAAACAGAGGTGAATTTCCCCACGATTTGCATACGGTGTGGGCTGGCCCATCTGCCCTTGTGGGGGAGGGAGCAGCAGGGCAGGAACCCAGAAACAGCTGAGACAGGAAGTCTGAGGCTGGAATTCCCCTCTGGCTACAGCCTCAGCTCAGAAACCCCCGGTGGCTCTGCCCCTCCAGCCAGCTCCTCAAGCCACCCCTCCATAATCTGCCCCTCCTCCCTCCCAGGCCCCACCTTCTTCTGCCAGGATACAAACACACACAGCACATGGCTGCTCCAGGCTCAGCACTCTGGCCCATGATTCCAGGGGAAGGAGTCATAGACCTATCCAGCCACATGCTGATGGAGCCCGAGAGGGGACCTCTGACTTTCAAAGCACATGCTGTGACCAGCTGCCACTGGCATGTGGGAGCCAGCTTTACCCAAACTTCTATCCATTTCAGAGATGGGAAGACTGATCTAAAGATGGCTAAGCTGGGCCAGGGCCAACCAGACAGCTGACTTGACCCAGCTGGGCATGGAGGCCTCAGACAGTGCACCTGGGAGGTCCCTAAGAGCAGCCAGTAGCCCACCCATGTCCGAGGTCTCCCTGTCCACACCCATAGGTACTTTTCCTCATTGGAGGGACTGGAAGAAAGCACAGCCAGAGGCAACCCTGGCCTCAGCCCATCCCATTCTCTGTTAAAGCCTGTATGGGGGGAAGGAGTACTGGGGTTGAGTCCTGGCTCTGGCCGCAGGGAGTCCCCAGAGCCCAGTCCAGCCCAGGTGGCTCTAGCTGAATCAGAATGGACCCAAGTCACAGCTCACCTGTAGCCAAAGCATCAGGTCACTGGCCCACAGGCCCCACAAACAGCCAGAGCTCGAGATCACCTTTGGTCATAGCCACAAAGGCCTCAGGAGCTGGCCTGCTTCCATGGGAGCCCAGACCCTGAATAATCAACTGCTGCTGTTTCCTGAGCAGCTCCTCTCTCTAGGTACTGCAGTGACTCCTTCCAACTAGCACCTGGGGGCTGGCTTAGACCTGATTACAGAGGAGAAAGAAGGCTCAGTGAGCCTAAATGACTCCAGGCCCTTCTTGGAGTGAGCTGCAGCCTGTCTGATTCCTTCCTTGGTACGGCCTCAAGTCACAGGAGAGGAACTTAGACCCAGTGCTAGCCCTCAGGAAGGCAAAGAGCACAAGGTGAGCTCTGGAGACAGAGGAGCCAAGTTCGAATCTGTGCTCCCCTGCTCCCCAGTAATGTGACCCCGAGAAGATCTTTGAGCCTCTGTTCTCATCCCTAAAACATTCCTAGCAAATCCACTCCCAAGAGGCCATGAGGATTATGGGAGCCTCCTGACACACAGTAGGGCCTCAATAAAGGGCTTTCCTTTCCTTTAGACTAGTAGGTAAGAAGAAGTCAAACTCTTTCCTGAAGGCCCCTCTACCAGACATGCAGACACAGGGCCACCATTCCTAGCCAGATCTCGGCCACAAAAGTGACACATACCTCATGGCCACATTGCTCCCGTCGATGACCACAGGCCTCAGGTCACTGCCCTCCTTGTCCTCCTCCAGGGGTGAGGGCTCCAGGGTGGAAGCCTTGGGGGTGCCCCCACCCCGGGGGACCAGAGGAAGCTGAGGACCGGGGTCCGGTGAGGCCTGGTGCTCCCGCTCAGCGGCTGACCCATGCTTCACCAGCTCGCCCAGCACTGTGTTGGTGTCTGCGTGGACCCCCAGCTTCTGCAGGACGCTGTGGATCTCAGCGGAGGAGTAGCCCAGCTTCCGGAAGAAGTCCACCTTCATCTGCAGCTCGGCAGCAGAGGCCTCCTCAGGGGTGGGTTCCTGGGCTGACCTGGGGGTAACTTGGCAGCTGTGGCTGTCTTCAGGTTCCCACAGACTCATGGTGGGGGCTGGCTTCTGAGTGGGCCTCTCTCCGCCAGCCACTCACAGATCAGACTGGTGGAAGGCACCAGTCACAGCTCCTGGTAGGAAAACCACAAGGGTTAGGGATGGGGAATGGCTCTCTTCCAACCCCCTCCGGCCCCGCCCCAACCAGCATCAGGAGGCAACACTTGGTGGCACTCTGCATACATCTGGTAATCCTCTCAACGCTCCCCAGCTAGGGGTCATCATTCCCAAGAATGAAACTGAGCCACAGACATGAAGCACTTGCTCAAGGTCATCCGGCTGGTAGGCTGGTGTCGCAAGTATTTGAACTTAGACAGTCTGACTCCACCTCCTACTTCAAGCTCAGCCCCACACCAACCCAAGGGACCCAGATGTCCTGGGAGACCTTAGAAGACCTTGCCGCGCCCCCACAGCTGCGGGGCGGGGCGCTCGGATGGAAACCCAGGGTTGGAACTGAGCTGGGGGGTGAGGGTGAGGGGGAAGGGGCTTCCCCGCTGAGGCCTTCGCCCCCGCCCGCCTGCCCCACGCTCGGAGCCAGGCCCAAGAGGCGCAGAGCCCGTGGCCGAACTCACTGGCTGGGGGAGAACTTTCCGGGGAGACCCACCGGCAAGAAAAGTTGCTGGAAAACTCTGGTTGGCTGCCGGGCTCGGTGAAGCGGAGGCTGTCCCGGCCCCGAGCTCCCTAGGCTCCCCGCTCGGGAGCTTGGTCCCCCTTCCCCCAGATTCCCTCAACTTGGGCTAAATTGGAGGTGGTCCCGAGAACCCTCGAGGCCGGAGGGGACCAGCCCCACGTGCCTCCCCGTCCGGTTGGTTCAGGGGAACCCTTCCCGCCCCCTCTCCTGTCCGCACCCCGCGCCCCGGCCCCACCGCGTACAACTCACCCCGCCGTGTACCTAGGGTGGCCGGCGGCGTCTCCATGGGTCCGAGTCCCAGGGGCGAGGCCAGTGGCGCCTTTATACTGCCGGTGGGCGGGCAGGTTGAGTTAAGGACCCTGACGCGGAAGCCCTGTAGGCGAAGAGCTAGTCGGCCACCGCCCCTTCCTGCTCCGCCCCGCGCCGCCCCGCCTCGCCCCGCCCCCGCCCCCGCCCCCGCCCCTGGCTCCGCCGCTGCGGCCGCGCGCTCCCCGCCCGGCCGGGAATTGGGGCTGGGGGCGTCGAGACACGCCCAGTCCGCGAGCCTCCTGGCCCCGGCGGCAAGGAGACGAAGAGGGCGGGAGTGCACGGCCCGCGCGCGGAAGGTGAGCGCAGGCTGAGGCAGGTACGCGCACCGTCAGAGAAGAAAGACAGGTGCAGCCACGTACACTCAGACTCCTGGCAAGTACGGCCCCCAGCTAATGAAGGTGCAGTCAGGGACGCACGGAGTGACTCAGGCACAGAGTTTGCTCCACGCACCATTGGAGGTAGGTTCATGGTGATAAAGACAGGAGCACTCAACAGGTACGCCGTGAGGAGCAGGCACACAGAGGCGGGGCCACACTCAGGGCCAGGCACGCGTTTTCTGAAAGAGGGACCGCACCAGGAGAGAAAGGCAGGCGCAACTAGCACATCCACGGGGACGAGGGGGAGAAGCCGGCAGCGGAGGTGCACTGACGCCAGTCACCTTGTGAATGTTCACAGAATGCTGTCTCACACCCAGCTCCGAACTGAGGCCACCCCGGCCTCCAGAGGATGCTTCTAGGTTCCTAGGTCAGCCCGTCTTGATCCCACAGGGAGCATAGCACTTTATAGTATCTACCCTTGGGCTTAGCTGAGGGAGAGGTTATCATGCCTCTTTTACCCTAGAGAAATTCAGAAAAGTCTTCATGTCTTGGCTGGAAAGATGGAACCGGGACCGAGAGCTCCCATTCCAGGGCAGCAGAGGCCATCTTTGCCACTTTTGAAACCACCTAGGGCAGAGGGGAGACTCTTCTGGTGGAGTAAGGCCTGGAACCTGCCTCCAAGTGTGTGTGTGTGAACAAAGGGAATATGGAACCCACAAGTTAGAGGACCAGTCCATGGCAATGCCACCAGCTCACTTTGCAGATGGGGAAACTGAGTCCCAGGGAGCCAAATACTCAATAGTGAGTTTCCTGTGCGAGCCAATACTTTACTTATATTTTCTCTGCCTTATTGTAGGTATGTGTCCTGTAAGGTTACATGTTATTAGTGTTGTAACCAAAAATTGTTTATTGTAAAAGACACCATATACTCTATACATGTGCAACTTAATGGGAAATAATAATAAAATATCCACATACCTAACACCTCACTTAAAAAAATAGACCTGTGCCAGTACCTTTGAGGCCCACCGTGTGCCTCCATCACAACCTTGTACCCTCATCTTGAACAGCCACTTTCCTGAATTTTGTTCTAATTGTGCTAATAATTTCTTTGATGTTTAAAGTTTTATCATCTTTGTATGAATCCCCAAATAATATATTGTTTAGTTTTGCTTTTTTTAACTTTGTGCAAGTGGAATCATTCTACATGATTATGTGACTACATTTTTTTTACTTATTGATTTTAGAGAGAAGAAGGGAGAGAGAGATTTCTTGTTCCACTTATTTATGTACTCATTGGTTGACTCTTGTATGTGCCCTGATTGGGGATCCATCCCGAAATATTGGCATATCTGGATGACACTCTAACCAACTGACGTACCTGGCCAGAGCAGCATTGTTTTTTTATATTTATTATTGAATAATATCCCATTGTGGAATATACCACTGATTATTTATCCATTAATGTGTTATTAGTTGCTGTTTATAGGACTTTTTTTTTTTTTTTTTTTACTGTTACAAAGAGCATGCCTATTTTAATGCAGTTGTAGGGTTGAAGGAATGGACTCTCAGAGATTCAGAAAGGCGAAATCACTGGCCAGGTCCTGGAGATGGCAGAGCTGAAAATCTCACAGCTCTCTTCACAGCATCCCTCTCCACATTGTTCCCGGAGGCCACAGACCACCCTAGGGAGGGATCATGCATTTCTAGTTCTGTCCTGAAGCTGTTCCCATCCTCTGGGCCCCCCAGGGACACCGCAACCTCATCACATGCTCACAGCCACCCCCACTGAGCACTGTATGCTGCACCCCTCGAATTCCCAACAGTTCCTTTTAGAGCTGAGTAAAGCTTATCGATGCTAGGCATTTATTTATTGTAGTAACTAGCTTTAAGATAGGAATAATAGTAAGTAACGAGTTCAGGTTAATCATCATAATGATAAGTCAAGAATGCCACAGTGATAATGCCTCCCATGAATAAAGCACTTACCAGGCGGCGGGCACTGTGCCAGCACCTTGCAGACACTTCCGTGCCTTTGCTTCTTCCCCAGCCCAGGAGGGTTCCCCTTCCCCTCACCCCACTGCTGCCTGGCTAATTCCATTCATCTTGTTGATGATGTCACCTCCTCTGGGAGGCCTGCCCAGACTCCTTAGATGCTGAGTTGCTTCCTCATCTGTGCTCCCCCCACTCTCCCTGTCCCTACGTGCTGGATTGTGATTGCCTGCTTGGGATCTCCTCTGGGGCCAGGACTGGCCTGGGACTCCACCCATGCTCCCAGGCTCCATGCTGCCCAGCACTGTGCCAGAGGGAGCAGCAGGACGGGGCGATGAGTCACGTAGCTTGTGCCCTCCCGGAGTGAGTGAAGTCTAGCTCTCTTCCGGCTCATAAAGACTGCTCTTCCCTGAGAAGCCCACTCTCTTCTGCAGAACCTAGGGCCGCTCCAGGGGACCCTCTTCCATGGAACCCCTGCTTCACTTACAGCTGGATTTTGCAAACCTTGGCCCCAATGCCCAGGAGCCCTCAGGACCTCATGGTGCCCTGCCACACCCCCCTCTGCCTCTTGCATGCATGATGCAGTGGCTGGGCTTGCCAACTTCCTTCCTGGAACTTTCCTGCTTTCCTGACACCTGCCTGCACCTGGACAGCCTGGGTGAGGTCTGCAGAGCTCCAGGAGTGGCCACCCCTGAGTAGGGTTGGGAGGGGAGGCTGGAGAAGGAATGGTCCCAGGAATTAATTACCTTGGCCTTTGGTAGCTTCACCGGGCAGTTCAGACTGGGGTGGATGAAGGAACTAAGTCATCTCTGTGGGAAGGGTAGGCAGGCTGCTCCCAACCCTTATCAGAGTGACTGCAGAGGTTAAATTCAACAAGGCCTGAGAATGGGGAAAGGGCCAGGTTCCTTTCAGGTTTTGAGGCTCCTGGTGTATTTATAAAAGACTTGTCATGGGCATGTGCCTTGACTGGGAATCTAACCATGATCTCTGGTTCATAGGGCGATACTCAACCACTGAGCCACACCGGCTGGGCCTATTTCTAGTTTTGAGTTGTGGCACTGTGGTGTGAGGTAACATGAGGGGAAACTGAAACTGAGAGAGAAGTATTTGGGAACAGTGTGTACTATCTGGCCGGGTGGCTCAGTTGGATAAAACATCGTTCTGTACACCAAAAGGTTCCCAGTCAGGGCACATACCTAGGTTGTGGGTTCATTTCCCAGTCAGGACACATTGGGTGGGGGGACAACCAATCTATGTTTCTCACCTTCCTCTCTCTCTCAAATCAATGAAAACACCCTCGGGTGGGATTGAAAAAAAAAGACATCGCAATAGAGATACAAAAATCAAGGTCTATGTTTTAAACTGCAGTTGAACAAATTGAGTCTTTTCATCACATATTCAACTGCAATGCAATATATTTGGACTATTGACAAGGTAATTGGTGGATTTGTTTTTAAATATGTTACCTCCTTGGGGAAATGGCTGGTTCTAGGGCAGGGGCAGGGAACAGGTGAGCCAGGAAGGACTGTGGTACCAGAGTTGGGAAGTGCTCAAAACCCAAAAGGTGGGGGAGCGTCAGAGGGACCCAGGAGCCAAAAGCTTCCAATGGCCAAAGCAACCACAGTGAGAGCAATAAAATAAACAACAGAGGATTAGCATAAAGTGCATGTCTGTGAGTCCATACTGGTAAAAATAAATGATTGACTAAAGCACAAACTGGGCCAGGAGAAGAGACAGATCTTCCAAATAGTCTATGTAGATTCTCCCTCCCCCAGCTTAATTAGCCCCTCGTCTCATAGTAACTGTGGAGAAAGAGGACAGACACCACCTTGACCAAACGATCAAGGTTAACATCAGCAGCAGTAAGCTAAATGGATGCCATGTGCCCCCAACATTATGTGATAAAGAGGGCCCTTCCCGTCCCTCGTATTCTTCCCCCAAACCCACAACCCCAGAGGAAAACATCAGACAAACCGCAGTTGAAGGACATTCTAGAAAATACTTGACCAGGACTCTCAAAACTGGAAGGGGCGTGAAAAGCACGGAGAGACAGAAATCACAGTCCAGAGGATGGGAGACCCGCCGACCGGAAGCAGTGTGGTTCCCTGGGTTGGGTCCTGGGTCAGAGAGAGCATTGATGGAAAAGCTGGCTCAACTCGAATGCCATCGGGACTTTAGTTGACAGAGATGTGCCATTTCTGTTTTTATTTCTGGTTTATCTACTTTTAATTGATTTCAGAGAGGAAGCGAGAGGGAGAGACAGAAACATCAATGATGAGAGAGAAGCAGTGATCAGCTGCCTCCTGCACGCCCTCTACCCGAAACCTGGGCATGTGCCTTGACCAGGAATTTGACCGTGACCTCCTGGTTCATAGGTCGACACTCAACCATTGGGCCACACCGGCCAGACCTATTTCTAGTTTTGATGATGTGGCGCCGTGGTGTGAGGTAACATGAGGGGAAACTGAAACTGAGAGAGAAGTATTTGGGAACAGTGTGTACTATCTCTGCAGCCTCATTGTAAATCTACAGTTAATTCCAAAATTTATAAGTTTATTTAAAAATATAATTTCACGGGCCTTGCAGGTAGCATGTTTTGGTAAGAGGGCCAGATGTCTTGTTTATTTCTATTGGTACATAGAAATGACTAAGTAGAATCATTTGGAGATAGTGTCCAAAGTCTAAACTTGGGGACATTTTGTCTGTGAGGCTCTGCCCAGCTGGCCCTCCTGCTCCCCTCCCCTATTTCAATTCAGGTCCCCCTGCTCCCTCTTTTCTGGACTTTGAATGCTCACAATGTGCACTGTTAGGGTGGGGAAGCCCCAAACCTGTGTTTTATTTGCCCGGGAGACTGAAAGAGGGAGAGGAACTTGCCCCTGGCTACTTGGCAAGTTAATTTAGTCAAGGCTGAGAATGGGACCAGCAGACTTTCTCCACCCAAGCATTCCTGGCCCTGCTTGCCACAGACATGGGGACCAGATGCACACAGGTGCTCAGAGCGCTGGTGCCTGACTGTCCGACCTGAGAAAGGCACTGTCTAACAAGAGGAAGGGTAGCTCTCAGGTGTCTGTTGGGGAACGTGGTTGCAGTGAAGTTTTCCCTTTGGCTTCACTGTGCACCCCCCTGTGGAGAGCAGCTACAGTGTGTGGACAGGTTCAAGCCTCGGACTAATGAGAGGGCACAGTCCTCTCATGGCCAAGTGCAAGTCCCAGCTTAGAGGGTAGAGCCCTCCCAGCACAATTATAGCCAACAGCTATAGTTGTAAGCTTGAACCTATGGTCCGAACACGTGGCCCCACGTGCCTGAGCAATGGTGGCTTGATAGAGTTCAGGTGCATGTAATTGAGTAGGATTGAAACCCACGAGAATGTTGTAAACATCTTGACCACGCCTTTACTTTGCCTCGTGACATCTGGCTATAAAATAAAGACATGGCTCGTAGCCCGTGGCGCTGTCGCTAGCTCTCCATCAGAGAGGCTCTCCATCAGAGAAGCAGTGTCCCACCGAGACCCAGCTTTCATTCTCTTGTCTGTCTTTTCTCAATCCTTCACCGCCCCCACTCAGGTTCACCCTTGGCCGTGCTGGCGCCCCCCCCTCCTGCCCCCCACTATTCAGTGAATCCCACCTGGTTTGGAAGATCCAGGAAGAGGTGGGATCTGAAGGAAGGCAAAAGGGTGAGGCTGCCTGCTTCCTGTCCCCTGCTCCTCCCCCCGCCCTGCCCCCCACTCCAGAGCCACTGCCAAGAAGGACTCAGAGGGAATGCTGTGAAGCCCCGAGAGTGTGCAGAGGCGTTGGGACCCAGCCTGGAGGTTGAACACTTCCTGATTTGTACCGGGGGACACAACTTCAGTGATTTACTGGGAGCTGCCAGAGAGGCCATGGCTTTTCCTGGGCCAAGAGACTGGGTTAGGCCAGAGGTGGCCCTGCTATTCCACGTGCTGGGGTGGATGTTCGTGCCCTCTGGCCTGGGAGGGGCTTGTTCCTATCCTTGGGCCCCACTTCTGCCTCCTCACTGTGTTCCCATCTGAACTGTAATGGTCTAAGCATCACCGTCCCCCCACCTGACTGGTTCCTTAAAGACACATCCCTGGACAGGACCTGGCACAGGGGCTTGGTGAGTCAAGGCACGAGTGAGCCTGCGTGGTTCCAGGTATGTTCTGCTGTGACATCTCTGTTGCATCCCCTTTTCCAAGTCCAGCTCATGGAGGTCTCGTATATGAAAAGGGCAGTCACAGGCCTAAGAACTCGGGAGCTCGAGCTCTACCTGCAGTTTCCAACTGAGCCATCTGTGAAGTCAGGTGGGAGTGGAGAGCTGAAAGCTGGACACGGCCCTATCTGGTTTGGCTCAGTGGATGGAGTGTTGGCCTGCGGACCTCAGGGTCCCGGGTTCAATTCTGGTCAAGGGCACATGCTCGGGTTGTGGGCTCATTCCCCAGTAGGGGCCGTGCAGGAGGCAGCCGATCGATGATTCTCTTTCGTCCATGATGTTTCTATCTCTCCCTCTTCCTTCCTCTCTGAAATCAATTTAAAAAGCCAGACATGGATGAACTAGGCCAGGGCTAACCACAGTCAGGAACTTGCTGCCTGCTGGGCTGAGTCAGCTCATGTGGGCAGGGTGGCCACCCACAGATGGGGTTGTCATCGTGACCAGCTCACAAGATCCTGGAAGTCACTACTCTGCAGCTCACATGCTTGTCAGAAGTTCTGACAGGCTGCTGGAGCTATCGCTGGCTAGTAAACATGCCATAGGAAACTTGTGTCTACAGCACCCTTTGCCTGATTCTCCCTTCGTAACAGTCCTGGGAATTTCCCAGCCTTGTGATCTGGTCAGAAGTGGCCCTATTCTAAGGATGCGACCTAACTGGCTTAAGCAAATGAAGATATCGCATTTTCCCAGCTGTAGTAATTGGTTGGAAAAAGGCACATGACCCCCGTCAGGCCAATCTGAGTCTCAATTCTGGGTTCGCCCTTCCTTTCTTCTTCTTCTTCTCCTCCTCCTCCCCCCTCCCTCTCCCCTCCCCTCCCCTCCCCCTCCCCTTCCCCTTCCCCCTCTTCCTCCTTTCTTTTTTTTAATAAGAGAACATTTACTAGTATGTATAAGATTACAGAGGTAGAAGAAGCAATATGTAGAAGAAATGAGCTTCGGAAGAAGTTATAGAGGCAGAGGAAGGGCCCTAGGAGCTTGGGAGTGAGGAAGGTAAGGGTAATGCCTAAGGGGAACAAGGGGGAAGGGAAAGGGAAAAGGAAAGGGAAAGGGAAAGGCAAAGGCAAAGGCAAAGGCAAAGGGAAAGGCGAAGGCATGCTCCCAGGGGGAGGGTGGAGATTGTAGGGAGGTCCCAGGGAGAAATCTTAATAGAATATTCAGCAGCTTTCCATGTGTGTCCTTTCAGGGTCTGGGTCTCCACGGAATGGTTGTGCCCCGGCAGGAGTCATTCAGTGCAGCTGGTCCTGAGGGCAGCCATGGGGTCACTCGTCTGGTTTGATTGCTTTTCTGGGCCTAGAGCTGAAATACAGCTGAGGCCTAAATGTTATCCTTAGGGAGAAAAGGTCAGGGGGTCCAAACTGTATAACCAGGGATATGCTAGGGGAGAAAAGGTCACCCTAGGGTGAGACCCCACCATATAATTGTCCTTTGCTAGTCACCCAGGGCTTTCCCGCCTGGGGACCTTCTGTCCCTGGGCACTGTCCTTGCTCTGCTCATGGCTGTCTAACTGCCAACCACAGAAGGATGTGAGGAAATGAGTTATTTGGCACATTAATGCTAACGGTGTCCATTGATAACACGCTTTTTGGAGAATATTAGGGTCATAGCTGTGAAAAATTTAAATGTGTATAGCTTTCAACCCAGAAATTGTACTTCTAGAAATGTATGTTTACAGAAATACTAATATAGACACATAGCTATACCAAGAATATTCATGTAGCATAACTTAACATTGCCAAAAAACTATTTTTAAGTAAAAACAATGTGCTCAGCCCTGACCGGTTTGGCTCAGTGGATAGAGCGTCCGCCTGTGGACTCAAGGGTCCCGGGTTCGATTCTGGTCAAGGGCATGTACCTTGGTTGCGGGCACATCCCCAGTGGGGAGTGTGCAGGAGGCAGCTGATCGCTGTTTCTCTCTCATCGATGTTTCTGACTCTCTATCCCTCTCCCTTCTTCTCTATAAAAAATCAATAAAATATATTAAAAAAACAAACAAAAAAAAACAATGTGCTTAGTGGTTGAGCATTGACCTATGAATCAGGTGGTCATGGTTCGATTCCCAGTCAGGGCACATGCCTGGGTTTTGGACTCAGTCCCCACTAGGGGACATGCCAAGGTAGCTGATTGATGATTCTCTCTCATCATTCTCTCTCCCTTCCTCTCTGAAATCAATAAAAATATGTTAAAAAAATAAAACCAATGTAAACATCTATCAGTGTGATATTTGACAATGGTTACATAAATGATATGCTCATTTATTTACACAGAAATACAGAGCCACTAAAAGAATGTGATTATTCCTTCCACTTGGAATTCTATTGTTAACTAAAAACAGTAAATGGTAGAGTGTATAATATCATCCCAGCTTTTTTTTTCAAATGTGGTTTGTTTTTTTTAAATTGATTTTAGAGAGGGAGGAAGGGAGAGGGAGAACAGAGAGAGAGAGAAAGAGAGAGAGGGAAACATCGATGTAAGAGGAACACAGATTGGTTGCCTCCAGCATACACCTGACCAAACCTGCGACCAGGAATCGAACTAGCAACCTTCTGGTGCATGGGATGATGCCCAACCAGCCTAGTCACATGGGCCACGGCCTCACTTTTGTTTTAAGTCCCGGTTGATGCGTGGATATATTTATAGAGCTATACGTTAGCATAGCATTTTTTAAAAGGCTAAAAGGCATGAAAAGGTAGTGGGGATATGTGAAGTTGTTGCTTCTATGCGGTTTTCTAAATTTTTCAAACATTCTGTGTGAATACGTGTGAATCTTTTAATTGTACCTGGGAACGATAGAAAAGATTTGGCCTATATGACCAAACTAAACTGCAAGCCCATCTTATTAATACTGAATTATGGTACAAAAATGAGAGTATGTGAAGATTTTAAAGCAAAAGTATCACTTTTTCATCACTTTTTGTTTCCACTGAAAATTTTCAGTCAAATCAGGTGGAGGTCTGTTCTAGGATAGTAAGAGAAGTTAGGAACGTTCCAGGACAAGCGGAATAGGGAAACTAAGACAGGCAAGCAGCGGTTTGCAGCTACCCAGTAAATCCTATCTTCCCTAAACCAAGAACACTTTAAGAGCAAACACTTACGATTCTCCTCCCCAACCAGAGGGTGAAGAGCCTAAATCACCCTACTGAGGGAGACAGGTAGCAGAAATCCAATTAGTGCCATTTGCCAGCCACACCCAAGAACAGATAAATGAAGACTTCCCCTGAGCAAAGCAGCCCAGCCAAGGCTCTCCTGCTGCTGCTTCTATGCCCTTCCTGTTTCACTGTCCTCAGTGTGTTTTGCTGTGGTCAATAACTTCTACACTTGGTCTCTTGATCAAAATCCTTCTTTCAAGAAGACAAGAACCAAGGTCTGGACTGTGGCCCCGGCGGGGACATGGTGGGTGTGCTGAGTGTAGGGGTGAACCTGGAGGCCTATTCCCAGGCCAGCAGCGCCATCCAGGCGTGCGCTCCTGCGTGAGCAGGGTGCTCGACTGCCTGAAGGATGGTGGGCGCAGCAAGGGGACGCCGGAGGGCCGGGAGAAAGCCTTCATCGCACACATCCAGGACAGCTGGCACTTGGTCAACCGGGACCTCAAGTAGCTGGAATGTCTGAGCAATTTGCTAGGTAAGCCGTCTGAGAACCATCCTCTAAAACAGCGGCCTGTTGAGCCTGGATCCTGGGCAGGACAAACTCCTCTCTGCAGCCAGCTTCTTCAGGCGTACTACACATGGTCCAACAAGTCGCAGTGCCACGCAGGTCTGGCATCTGGGCTTCTGCATCAACAGGCATTGAAACGTCCTGCTACCCAGATGGGAGTGTCTGCGAAACGCCGACTGAAGGTGCAGCCCGCCGCTCTCGTCCTGCCGCCTCAGTATGTGGAGGACGCGATAAGCCGCATTGATGGGATGTTTCCTGAAGTGTCCATCCAGTTCTCAAGACCCACTGGAACGTCAGCGATGCTTCTGGTGACCTTGGGCAAGGTGTTGAACGTGATTGTCGTCATGCGGAGCCTGTTCATCGACTGAACCATTAGTGAAGGGGTACCACGAAAGCATCCATGCAGAAGACGGCAGCTGGATACGGTCCAAAGCCAACTCCAGGTGTTCCAGAAGGGGACAGACCGTGCCAGCACTGCCCTGCTCCACTACCAGCTGCCCCCGATGCCGTACGTCGTAGTCCGGGCTTTCATGACCTGGCTAAGAAGTTACATAAAGCTGTTCCAGGCCCCATGCCAGCGCTGCGTGAGGTGCCTGCAGGACAGCCTCCGCACCACGTGGAGGGACTTCTGGACCCTCGAAGCCTTCCACGACACCTCCTTGGTCTTTTCTTTGAACTAACTGGGAAGCAAGCTCTCTGTTTCTTGCCAGTCACAAATGAGAAAAGCAAGGAGTGCCAGGAGCTTCAGGAGGCCACCTTGTGACACAGCATAGGAGGCAGAGTCAAGAGACCAAAAGAACATAGGGCCTTGGTAATAGCTGCTGGATCAAGCCTTGCCTGAAACTACTCCCAGTTCTAGACTTTTTGTAAGTTAATAAATTCTGTCACTCACAACCAAAAATATCCTTTATAATGGTAGCAATAATTACTTAATAATTATTAAGCATATCATAATTCCCTAAATACAACTTAGGGGATAAAATCTTGCAAAATATGAGGTCTGTGGGAATGGTTTGGAAAGACTAAAACAGACTCTTACTGATGAAAGGTCAGCAAATGGTTGATCTAGTTCAAGTTTTACTGTTTGGCACATGGTACAACTAAGGCTCGAAAGGTCATGAGATTTACTTGAGGTTTTATAGCTGCTCAGTAGGGCCTCTTGACTCGGGCCATTAGTTCTCCATGTTGAATGATACAGATAGGAATGCTTGAATGACTATGCCTTCCTTGTGAAATCACTGCATGTTTTCCTCTTATCTATTTTTTCAAGAGGCAGAGGAAGAATGGCAATAATCCTCTCATTTTGCAAATAGGAAGGCAGAGTCCAAAGAGGCTTCAAGGTTTGCCGAAAGTCCCACGGAAAGGCGGTGGTAGAGCTGGTTCCTGAGGCCAGCAGTCCTGAATGTCACTTTGGGTTCAGCCCCCTCTAGCT
The DNA here is from genome assembly GCA_026230045.1 of Corynorhinus townsendii. Taxonomy (NCBI): domain Eukaryota; kingdom Metazoa; phylum Chordata; class Mammalia; order Chiroptera; family Vespertilionidae; genus Corynorhinus; species Corynorhinus townsendii. The sequence goes on from JAPDVU010000002.1 coordinate 197,563,340, forward strand.
CGCCCCTTGTGCTAGCCATTTGTGCCTCCATTAGGGAAGGAATAATGATTAGGACCGTGATCTGGCCGAGTGTTTAAAGAGGACTTTGAGTTGTAGGGTGAAAGTGATTGTGGTCCTTGGCTGATGGGTCCTTTGCCCCAACCTTAGAGAAACCAGGGCTAGGAAGCTCAGAGAACACTGAGGACATTTCTGTTGCCAGAGCCTCCAAAAGGGAGGCCAACCTAGGGAGATGGGGGCTGTATGCACTGGATTCTGGCTTCACAGTCCATGTGACCTCAGCTCTGATGCCTCCCCTCCCCTGTCCAAAGCCTTCTGTGGTTCCTCCACCTTCTCAGTAGCCACAGGGATGATTTGGGCTGCTGTACAGGGGTGCACTGCATGATGGGGATTAGGATCTGAATGGCACCCCCGGAGCTGTGCAGTTGACAGCTTGCACAGCCAACCATACACAGTGAGCCCAGGTTGCATTTCTCAACATGTTTGGACACTCCGATTGTTTCCACAGCAGTGAGTGACCTTACAACCCTTTTGGTGAATACGAACATAATTTCATCATTTTTGTAAGATGAAGATTATCTTGAGAAAATTTCAAGTCTGACCCCAGAGATTGTATTAAAAGTTTACATTTAATAAGATTTACTATTTTTGAAGGCTACTTTTGACTCTTTCCTATTTCATAGATGGTGCCTATTGTTTAATAGAATTTAAGTAATTTTGTGAGGGAAATCAAGATTTATGGACAAATAAATGAAAAATATTTCATCAAGCTTGTTTTGGGAACTGAATGTATGCTGAAATTACCATTATAGATTGAAATTGAACTGCATGCTATGAATTAGAAAAGTATATATACTTGCTTTCAATGCTTGGGAGTTTAGAATTTTTGCATCCTATGCTCCATTTTTTGTGATTTACCTAGTTATTTTGAAAACAAATTTTGTGCTTTGTTTCTAGATAAGGAGGTAAGAGAGAAGATATCATCTCTTCAAATAACCCATTTCAAGTATGAATAGCTGTTATTTCCAAAAGATGAAAAGCTAAAATGACTATATTTTCTCTTTCTAGTGTAGGTTTTGAAGTACTAGAGACATCTTAATGTTCTACATAAGGTTTTTTTTTTGAACAGGTGATACATTAACAGTGTACTAGTAAAATATTCAGAAAGTACAGGTGTGTTTATAACAGAACCAACATCTTTTTTCCACGGTCCTTAAAATGATTCTGCTTTCCAGGAACAACGGCAGTTAGCCGCTTCTTATGTGTCGTTGCCGATAGGATCCATGCTGTTGCAAGCAAATATCTGCACATATAGATTCTGCTTTGTTGCTCTTTATTTCTATACAAACGAGTCTCTACACAGCCAACTGCACCTTGCCTTGCTCCATTCGTAACAAACCTTTGAGACAATGCCAGTCAGTATGCGTTACATGGCCTCATTACTGAAAAACATTCAGCTGAAAATTATTCCTTTGTAAGGATTACGTAGGCCATTGTGGACTGATGGCCATTTAGGTTGTTTCTGATCTTTGGCTATTACAAACAATAGTGCAGTGTAGACCCTGGACTACTCACCACTTTGCAGTTGTGCAAACATAAAGTAGGGTAAACTCGCCTTGCTGGGTCAAAGGGTGTATTCGTTTGCTAGGACTACTGTCACATAGTACCAAAAACTGGGTGGTTAAGCAACAGAAATTTATTATTTCACAGTTCTGGGGCCAGAAGCCCAAGATCAAGGTGTGGGCAGGGTTGGTTGCCTCTGAGAGCAGTGAGGGAGAAGCTGTTCACCCACGGTTTCTGGTCGTTTTGCTGGCAACGTTTGGTGTTCCTTGGCTTGTAGACACATCACCCCATCTCTGCCTTGATAGTCACGTGGTGATGTGTGTGTGTGTGTGTCTGTCCGTCCTCATTTCCCTCTTTATAAAGACACCAGTCATATTGGGTTAGGGGCCCACTCTACTCCAGTATGACCTCATCTTAATTAATTATATCTGCAGTGATCTTATTTCTAAATAAGGTTAAATTCTGAGGTATTAATGATTAGGACTTCAACATATGAGTTGGGGGTGGGGGGAGGCACAATTCAACCCATAACAGAGAGAGGATGAACATTTACTTTTAGAAAAATATTGCTAAGTTGCTCTTCATAGACGTTACCTACCAGCAATGAGGAAATAGCCTATGTCACCATATCCTTGCCAGCACATCAGACCTGTTGATCCTTGACATCCTAGTAGATGAAAAATAGTATCTCATTGTAGTCCGGCTGGTATTTCATTTTTCTCATATATTTTCTCACATATTGCATTGCTTTTATGACCAATTGTTTATATCTTTTGCCTAGTTTTCTATTGAATTATTGGTCTTTTATCCTTATTGATGTGTAGGTCTTTAAAGATGAGAAATTAGCTCTGTGTGATATATTTCAAATATGTTCTTTTCCTGTTAGTCAATTGTTTCTTGACTTTGTATATAAATTTCTTTTTCCTTTTTACCCAGGAAGAAATTTCAACTTTCTGTAGACAAACAGATGATTCTCTTTATGGTGTGGAGGTTTTCTATGCTATTCATGAAGGCCTTCTCTACTCAAGATTCTGACACAAATTCTTCCATTGTTTTCTAGCATATTTATGGTTTCATTTTTATGTATAGTTTTTTTTTGTATCTATTGGAATTAATTTTGGCATAGGTGTAAGGGCCCAACTGAGTTTTCCTGGGGATGAGCCCACAACCCGGGCATGTGCCCAGACTGGAAATTGAACCCTGACCTCATAAGTCGATGCTCAACCACTGAGCCACACTGGCTGGCCTCCTTGGGTAACTTGCTTGACCTCTCTGTGCCACATTTTTAGCCCCAAACTAATGTGATCTCATTACATTATAGTTTAGTCCCAAACTAATGTGATCTCAGGCTCCATCTATAGAGACATAAGGTTGAAGATGAGGGAGGTGATACCTGAGGGTTAAGTTCAATTCTGGTTGACATACCTTTTTTTTTTTTTTTTTTTTTTTAATCCTCACCAGATGACATGCTTCCTATTGATTTTATTTAAAAAAAAATTTAAAAAGGTTTTAAGTATTATTTAAAAATATTTTTGAAAGATATGTTTTTATTGATTTTTGGGGAGAGAGAGAGAGAGATAGGCATTGATGTGTGAGAGAAACATCGATTGGTTGCCTATTGCATGCACTCCAATGGGGTTCAAACCTGCAACCCGGGTATGTGCTCTGATGGGAATTGAACCTGCAACCTTTTTGGTGCCTGGGAAGATGCTCCAGCCAACGGAACCACCCTGCAGGGGGCTGGTTGCCATACTTTTGAGGGGACAGGGAGAGCCAGAGTCCAACTTGTGGAGGGCAAAGGATAGTGAGCACATGGGGTTACTGATCTTGGAGAAGAGATACCCAGAGGGGCAGAGCAGTAGCACAGCCCTGCCTGGCTTCAAGGGCCGAACTGGGGTCCTGGGGATAACAAGGGGCTGAGCACCAACTCTGACCGCCAGAACCATCCCACAATGCAAAGGGCTGCGATCAGAGGCAGTGGACACCCTATTGCCAGTGGTGTCCAGGTAGACTGAGGAAAGGCCTCCTGCTTCAGGCTCTCAGTTTCAACAAAAAATTCTAGACCCTGCTGACAGAAATTCTTGTTTGCTATATACATCCATATTATAGTCAACAGATACGTAATCCATATTTCCCCTATTGAAAAGTACATAAACGTGAATATTACTGAAATTGGGACTTTCTTGCAATCAATGTGCACGTTTAGTGCATCCTCCTTTCTGAAAAGTTATTCAAGCGTTTTTGAATTAGCAAGGTGTAGTGTGTGATTCAGGTTTTTGACAATCTGTGTTTCATCTGACACTTGTCCCATTAGAATATCTGTCTTGAATGAAATCTATACAAATAACATATATTTTTTAAAAGCCAACATTTTCTTCTTAGTGAAGCCATACTCGATCTATTGGATCCATCAGCCGTGACATTCTGCCTTGTCATTGCTGTCCTTGCTGCATCTGAAATGGAACAGAGACAGGCCATTCAACCGTTCTTAATAAATTCCCAACAGCAGGTTCTTGGCTTGGAGATTAAACATTCCACTTATCACGAGGTGTTATTCCTTCAATGGATGAGAAGCTACTTTTCCATAAAGAATTTGGAGAGAGCTCTTTGTTCTGTGGAAACAACACCTGGATTTGAATATGTCCATCCTCAAAAGGAGATTTTTCATAATGGACTGAACTCAAAGCACTCAGACCACAAAGACTGGAGAGTTTTCTAAAGAAGATACTTCCCGGAGGCGGAGAGCCCTCAGGTCCCCAGCGCGGGCGCAGGTGCTGGAGGTCGGTGGGGGCCCTGGCGCCCTGGCATCCAACTTGCCCAGTGAAAGGATCATCATCGTCCACATCCCTGCCTCACTCTGGTATTTTGGGACCGGAATTCATTTAAAACATTTGTGGTTTCAGAAGGCTCTTTTTTTTTTTTCAATTTTTATTATGAAGCTGCCAAGGAGATCTTACCATGAAAGACTATTTTAGAGAAGAGAAAGAGGGAAGCTAGGCCAAGGCCGCTGGTGCTCTTGCTGTGGTTTGTAAAAGCTGGTACCGGGAGCCGGGCCACGCGGCAGGCGACCACGGACCTGGGTTCGAACCCCTCTCTTCCACCCCGACCTTTGGGAAGTTGTGTTACCTCTGGCCCTGTGACGCCCTTTCCTGGAGCCCGGGGCTGGAAATAAGCCCCTTGAAACTGTGACATCAGAGGTGACGCGAGTCTTCACAGGCCATGACTAGGCAGAAGCGATGCCACTCCCTTTCTCGTATCGGGGCTGGTGCGGGTGTGTCGCCTCCGACCCGCAGCTCCCCAGCTGCCCTGCACCGCCCCCCGCTCCCCTCCCGGGCTCCCGGGGCCCTCCAGGCCCTCCCTCGCTCCTTGGGGACTTGGCCGGGCCTCAGATCATCTGACCCGTGAACTGGTCTGTGGCGCCCCCTCCTGGTGACCGCAGGGAGCGGAGCTCGGGGGACTCCATAGGCACTTTTCTGAACAGAAGTGCTTTGCTAACAGTATGGGGTGAGGGCATGTGCTGCGGGGTGGGAGCGGCTGGGGAGAGGTCAAGGGGGGGGGGGGGGAAGGAGACATGTAATACTTTAAACAATAAAGAATTTTTTTAAAAAGTGCTTTGCTGGAGTCCAACCTCAACTCCTGGGGCCGTTTGAAGCATGAAAATTAGGTCCTATGGAGTCGGGGCTGGGCTGGGCCATCTTGAGCCCAAATGGAAGGGACCCCCAGAGGGGCCTATGCAGGGTTTCTATGCTAAAAACGCCCTTTGGGGAGGAAGGCGGGGCTGTGGTGCTGGAGGGTGCATGAGTGGAGCTTTCCCCTGAGCCTGGGAAGGGCAGAGGGACCCTCAAGAGAAGGATGGTAGGTTAGGGCTTCCAAGGAGAAAAGAAAGACGGGGAGGGGAGAGCCACTGCCGGAGGGAGGGCTTTGCTGCAGCCCCAGCTCGCTGAGCTGTGGGCTGGCTCCTCCCCCTCTTCTCCCCGGCGGATGGGAGCCTGTTTCAGCAGGTGAAGGGCCTCCGTGAGCCCTGACTCCTAAGAACAGAGAAAGCAAGAGGGATTCGAGTTAAACACCAGGCAGAATTATTTCTCAGGATGGATGAGGGGCCTCAAAGGAAAACAGAGGGGGGCCTTCCCATCCAGATGAGTCCCCAGCTGAATTGGGGTCTGGACAGAGCCGGGAGACAGCCCCTGAAGCTCCCTGTCTTTCCGGAGAGGCCATGACTAGGGCGTGGTCCTTGGGGGGCCCAGGATGGAAAGGCCTCTTGTGAGGTTCTCGGGGGCTCTGGCCTCTGGGGATGGGATGAACCTGGGTGGGTGAGGATGGGCAGGGGAGAAACAGGGTCCAGAGTCATTGCCCCCGCATCCTGCCCCACTTGGCAGGGCCATCTTCCTTCACTTCCTTCAGCTGGACTCCGCTGTTTTCCCGGCGTGTGCTCCGATCCCTCACTTTAGAAGTGTGCTCCAGGTCCGTCCTCCCCACTGGGCTGTCTGTTGTGCTCTATCCTGTTCTCTCCCCAGCACCAAGCATGCTGCAGGCACATCACTGGCGCTCGGTGAATATTTCTGACTTCAGTTGACTTGGGGAGGTGCTCCAGGCCTTCCTTGGCTCTCCGAAGGATATGGCATGTGGGGAGGGAGGAAGAGCAGGCTTGACTGATGGGTGATTTGGGCAGCCCCTCCTCCTCTCTGCACTGCCCACTCTCAGGCTGTGACAGCCCAGGCAGGGTCACCCTCTCCCTTTGTTTAGACACCTTCCTCACCCTTAGGCCCTGACACCCTCTCCCAGGCGGAACCCTCCTTATCCAGCCAGGCTTCTGATTTCCCACACTGGGCCCATCCCCCCACATGGCTGCCCTACTTGCCCTGATTGCGCTTTGACCCCCACACCAGCTCTCCCTGTGTGGACACCCCCTCACCCCATTAGTACTTCAACCCTCCAGGCCAGGCTGTCCCTGTGATAGACAGTCTCCTCACCCAACTGGGCCTCTGATTTCTCGCTGGGCCCATCCCCTGTTCTGACTCCCTGCTCTGGGCCTCAAAGCTTCCCCCATCTCCATGCAGATGTCTCCCTTGCTCGGCTGCACCTAATGGCTTTAGGAAGAGAGGAAGGAGGAGAGGAGCCGCAGAACAGTGTTTCTGAAAACAAGATGGTAATTTTTATGCAAGAAAAATCTTGGGAGGAATATGTAAAAATAGAGCTGCTCTGGTTGAAGAGGCAAAGAGTGAAGAGTAAGAGAGATAGATGGAAAGAGGGGAGAAAGAGGAGAGGAGAGAGATTGGGAGAGTGAAGAGGAGGTACATAGGAAAGGAATAGGAGAGAGAGATAGGCAGAGAGGGAGAAGAGGTAGGGAGAGAGAGAACCTGGAGCCCCACCCACTTGGTCCCACTCTCAGAACTGTCACTAAGTCTTGGTGTACAAGTTGGGAACCTGGAAAAGGATTTTGCTAGAATGAAAAGGGTGCTGATTTGCAGCCCCTAGGATGGTCTGCCCTGAGCTTTTCTGAGAAGCAGCCCATGAGGCCACACACTCACCTTCTATCCTGAGGTAGCTGTCACAGCCAATGGGGGGAAGCCTGGGCCCACAGTTGCTCCAATCTGGAGGGAGGGTCTCTGAGGGGGCCAGATTGCCCTAGGCAGGTGTTGGGCTCCTGTGGGAAATAGGTCAAGGTCTTCAGGACACAGGCTATGAGTTCTAGGACCTCCATGCGCCGAGGAGCTGAGCAGGTGACTCCTTCCCTCTCTGTGCCTCTTTGCGACTCTTTATGTCCCCATCGCTGGTCACCTCCAGGAACCGAAGTAGGAAATTCTGCTTTGGGGACTGAAGCAGATGTCATTGACTTTCTAAGGATGCTCATCAGACTGTGAGCAACACTTTACAAAACACTTTCACATCCACTCACTGGTTTGATTTGATCTTCGCAACCCTTAGTAAGATAGTACTAATTTCCTCCTGGAGAGAAGAGGAAGTTGAGGATCAGGAGTTGCGTAAATTTGCTCGGAGCCTCCAACCCCAGCACCCTTGGCTTTTCCCCAGGACTCTCCCCGCCCCCGTCTCCTTTTCTTGCTAAGTGAGGTAATGAGCTTCATTAGCTTGAGCCAAGGGTGAGATTAGGGCTCAAGGTTAGCACTCAGTAGTCAGGCAGAAAACAGGTCAAGGATCAGGACCTTTCCCCAACTCCCTGGCGAGCTCTGCCTCCCACTGGGTGGGGGATTTGAAGTAGATGACCATATCATTAGTCATGCAGATTCGGACACTGGGGAATGAAAGGGAACACCATTAATAATTGCCCCATGGCGACAACCAGGAAGTGGGAGGTGAGATCACTAGATTATGGAACCACCTGGCCACCCCTCCTCCGCCTCCACAGACCTGATGAAGAAATGGCCAGTCACTGGGCCTGCAGCTGTGCTGGGCACTCTGAAGGGCTTATTTGATTGGTTCTTCATGACAACATGTGGCTGATCCAGTTATTGTTCCCATTTTATTATTGGAGAGACTGAGGCCCAGCTGACTCTTGTCCAAGAACATACAGCTGGTGGAGCTGGGATTTGAACCTATGGAAGCTGGCTTTCCTTGGAAGGATTATAACAACACTAGAGGTCCGGTGCATGAAAATTCAGCCTGGCCTGCGCCCTCTCGCAGTCCGGGACCCCTTGGGAGATGTCCACTTGCCAGCTTAAGCCTATTCCCCCAGGGGAATGGGCCTAAGCTGGCAGACAGACATCCTTCTGGCAGTCCGGGAGCCCTTGGGGGTGGGATGTGTGTGTCCGACTGACAGCTTGTGGCTGAGTGGAGCTCCCCCTGTGGAAGTGCACTGACCACCAGGGAGCATCTCCTGCGTTGAGTATCTGCCCCCTGGTGGTCAATGCACGTCATAGCGACTGGTCGTTCCCATCTTACCGCCATTAGGGTCAATTTGCATATTACCCTTTTATTATATAGGATTTTAATGACTTGGTTAGGGCCTCAAGCATTGTGCCATAGAATGGGGCTTCTCCTCACATCTTCTGCAAACCTCTCCTAGCTGTCTTTAGCGTAGGGACATCAGAGAAGGACCTTTAAGTGGTGAGGGAATGTGTAGATGAGGGAGGGAGGCAGGAGCATTCAGCCGAGGGAACCGTGGTAGGAGCATGGTGTGGAAGGGTAGCAGCAGGATCAGACAATAAAAGCTAACATTTATTAAGCACTTACTGCACACCAGGCTCTGTTTTAAGAGTTTCAAGGTGTTCTCCTACTGAATCCTCAAATGAGGTAGCATTATTATTTTTATTTTACAGATGAGGAAACTGAGGCCACTTGCCCTTCATTACACAGCTAGTAAGTGGTGACCCAGGACCACCCAGTTGGTTTAACCATCATGGAGGCAGGAGGTCCTTGAGGAAGCGGATGCTGCTGGCTCCGGGGTGGAGACCCTCTAGCCTGCGTCTTCTAGGACACCCAGTTTTCAGGGGGAGAGAGTCCATGGCCCAGCCTTCTCAGGGCGCCTCTCTCCTCTGCTGTTGTGTACCCTGCGCAGAGGTGAAGCCATGATCTCTACCACCCAAGCAGCAGCTCATTTTCATTCATTTTCTTTAAATGCTTCTCCCTCTGTTTTTAAATCTAATTTCTTAGCTTCTTTTTTTTTTTATCTTCACTCAAGTTGCTTTAATGAAATGAAAATGTGTCTGTTTTCTCTGCTGGAGCTGCCTGGGGAATTTCAATATAAAACAAACAAGTTGGCTTTTAAAATTAAATTTTTATAGGTGGCATTTCCTCATTTAGTGGGAGGTACAAAAGGCTGGAGTAAAACCAATTAACACAGGGATGGGACTCGGTGTTCAGCAAAATTAAACAACAGGAACGTGGTGTGCTGGGAGCTGGGGAGGTGAGCCGCCCAGGCAGCCCTGGAGGGTGGCGGTGGCCCAGGGTCCCTGGGCTTTGGGGCCTGGCACTGGCCCATGTGTGTGTTCAGGCCTTGCTCCCCTGCTGCTCCCCCAAGGCCCTCATGCCCAGGTGCCTGTGTGCACACCTGCTCTGCACATTCAGATGGCAGGGGGTGGTGGGGGTGAGCAAACAGGGTGGTAGCTTTGGATTTCTGGTTTATAAGTCTGTTTGGATACTGGAGTCCAGAGTGTGGCCACACCAGTCGACCCTTTTGTGTTGGCAGTGTGAAGTAGCTTTCACACTGACAGTTACAACTGGATCCTGTAAATACTGGGCCATAGTGCCACCGATCCCAGGTAGCTCCCAGGGAAATAGTTTCAGAGAAAGGGCCTGGGCCACTTTCTGCTCCCATCACCTCCCTCCTCCCCTCAGTGATTCTTTTTGTCCCCCTACTGGAGCAGCTCTCTCCCCCTCCTTTTGCCCCTAGGCCCCTGACCTATGGAGAGGGTCACTTTGGTTACTAGAATCCCCAGAGCAACGGTAAGTCTGGAAGGCTGAGTGTCACACCTGCTCTGAGTCAGGAAATCCAGCTGGTTGCCATGGTCAGCCAGCACCCTTAGTTCTCCCCAGTAAGGCCTTTGGACCCACAGATGCACTCCTGGGCAGTTCTGCTGGCCCCAGGCAGACCTCCAACAGGGCTGCGGGTGGTTAGTGCCTGGTCCTGGCTCTCTTGGGAGGGGGGTGTCTTTGAGGGAACATCTGAGGTTGGAGGAAAGGGCTTCGTCTGAGGTCAGAGGAGATGGGGTGCATTTGGGGTGGTCTGGCTACAGAGGCTGGCAGGAAGGGGCTTCCGGACACAGGTCTGTGCTCTGATCCATGGCCTCGGTGGGACCCTTGACAACTGTCTGAGGATCCAGGTGAGGGTCTCTTTGAAACCAGTCTGAGAAGTCTGAGGTTTATTTGTAAGTCTATTTGAGACCTGTTTGAAGGCCTAAGACTAGTTGGCCTGAGGACCAGTAGCATCAAACCAATAAAAATGGCCCAAGGCCAAGGCTGACATTGACCCTTCTCCTTCCATACAACTAAATAAATCTAGCCAAGCTGAGAGTGGATTCTTATGGCCAGGGGGCTGGCAGAACGGCTAGTGTCTTTCCTTTGATGATGCATGAAGTTTACCCCAAACCACAAAACAGTTGACCAGAACCCTCATTCTATCCCGACAACCAGCTGGCTGACCTTGACAAACCTGGCAAAGGCAACACGCTTCTTGAGGCCCACACAGCCTGCCCATCTTCCTGTAGAGAGAGACACAATTTGCCCTATCTGAAATGGGTTTTTAAGTATGAATAGGCATTTACCTGGTGCACTAGGTGGGAAGAACAATACTGACTGAGTGACACCAGTGAAGACACAGAAATGTAAAACAGTTCTCTTGGGCCAAGAGAACTACAAGTCCTTCGGTTTTCCTGGAGTCCAGAACTTGAAGGAGCCAGGCATATGAACATCACACGAAACAAGGTGAGAGAGAGCCTTGCAAACTGTAGAGTGCTACCCAAATGAGTCACGGCTGTCACCATCCTCCTCTGGTTTGTCATGGGAACCAAATGAGTCAAGATGTGTGAAGTCGCATTGTAAACGGGAAAAGTGTTTATGAAAATGTTAATATATTTAAAGAGTAGGTAGGATAAGTGTGAGAATGTGGAGATGGAGTAGACAATTAAAATATCTGCTAATTTCTCTCTTGAATTCACATTTTAGGAAATGTTTACAAACTGAGACGTCTAATTACTTTTCTCCCTCACACCTCTTTTCAGATGAATGCACTGGAAGAGACTTATAAGTAGCTATTAAAAATACTGTCAGTTTCCTGGTGTATCAGTTGGGGACTCTCTAATATTATGTAATGGAAGACCCACCACAAAAGGAATATGCACTTTTTGTGATTTGAAAGGCCAGAGGCAGCATGAACTTTACCATGTGCCTGATCCAGAATTTGAGACTCCTGGTATGCAGGCCAGCTTCTCTGTGTCAGGCGCCAGTAGCTTCTAGCTCTTCCTCTAAATCCTGGGAGAGAGAGAGGCTTCGCTTTGGACGACCATCCAACAGAATCTCTAAACTTCCCTTCTGATTGGCTGATTGGGTCACGTGGATGGGGAAACCAAGCATAGATCTGCATCAAGTTGCCCATCCCTAAAACAATCACTGTGGTACAGGAGGTAGGATGGGTGTCCACCATACCTGGTCACTCAGGTGGACCGCGGGACTACAGGTGTGCAGACCTGGATTCGTGTTTGGTTTCTGTCCTCCCCTGATTCAGCATCTAAACCAGTGGTTTCCAACCTTTTTTTGGCTATGCCCCACCTAAGCATCTCTAAGATCCTGTTGCCCTCCTGTGACATATAATTCTTATTATTCAAAAAGTGACCTCCTATTCACGCAGAGGAAGCCTAAAAGGCCAATAACTTCATCTAAACAAGCTTCCAAAGAATATGACACCCATGAAAGAGAAAATAAAAGAACGAAAGGCCAGTTGAAGTACTGAGGAAGAAATCACTAAGAAATTGTTAAAAAAAAAGTGATATAAATAAAATAGCAAATAAAGTTTCAAGAGATAATAGAGAATTGAGATGCATAAATTCACAATATATATTTATATACTGTATATGAGGCCCCTAGAACCACAAGAAATGCAAAAAATACACTGTTAATAACTCATTCTCAAATTGCCCCCCCCCTTAAAAGTCAAATTGCCCCCCTTGGGGCGTGTGCCCCACGCTGAGAACCACTGATCTAAACTCTCTTCCTTTGCAGGCATGATAACTGGTCCAGGCCGGGTCCCATCACTCCACGCTCAAGCTACTATGACTTTTTTTTTTTAGCTGTTTACTCAGTCCCTAGCCTCTCTGCTCACCAATACATTTTTCTCAATAGCTGCTCAAAAGCTCAACACATTTAATCATAGAAAAAAGTGCATATTACAGCTGATGTGATAAGACAGAGAACATAATTACAAAATTTAGCTATGGGAAAATTATCATCATTTGCCAAAGACACAATTTTATCACTAGAAAACCCAATAAAATTAAGTCAAAATAATTAATTATGGCAAATAAAAGAGTTTAATAAGATGCTAGAAACAGAATAATAAATATAAGAAAAAACAGCTTTTTTTCTGTAACAACAATAATTAGTTTTAAAATATTGTAGTAGGTTACCTGAGGAGAGGGTTTTTACCTCTTATTCTTTTTTTTTTTTTTTTTTTTAACTTAATGAGGATGCTCACTTGGGGACAGTCTATTGCTGGAAACCAGGTTGGTTTCTAGAAGTGGAGACACACATGACCTTGAATTAAACCCCTCCTCACCCTTTTCAAGAAAATCACCAGGGTGGGTCTTTGATCCAAATAAGGCAAACACTACCTGTTTTATAAAAGGAAGCCTGGAAGAAGAAATCTAAGAAGCAGGCAGGCAAACAGGTAGTAAATTTTGTAATGACAGTATTTAAGCAGTTAGCTATACCTGTGACCTGGTTTTATTGTCTGGGGCAGGAACAGAGGAGAATAGGGGTAAGAGAGAGAGAGAGAGAGAACAATAGGTGACAAACAGCCCAGGACCGTGTGTGGATCACATGAACACCTCCCTAGGTTCCCCAGATGCCCAGGTATAATTCTCAAAATGTTAAAAACCTAATTCTTACACAATACCTAGTGAGCACAATCAAAATATTGCTTAGCTCAATGAGAGAATCTTTAAACAAAGGTGATTCAAAGGAAGATATGGGAAGCTCATATGAAAAACAATAATGGAATAAGATTACTAAGTTAGATACAAATTGGCCAATATCCTATAGGCAGCCATTTTCAACCTTTTCCATTACATGGCACTCATAAACTAATTACTCAAATTCCGTGGCATATCAAAAATATATTTTTTGCCGATCTGACAAAAAATAGGGATAGTTTTTAAAAAATCTTCCTTGTTGAGATTATTACAGATGTCCCTCTTTTTTTCCCCCCATAGCTCCTTTCCACCTGGTTCCCACCCCACCCCAGGCCCTTGCCACCCTATTGTCTGTGTCCATAGGGGATGCATACATGTATATAAGATCTTTGTCTAATCTCTTCTCCCCTCCATACCCCATTCCCTCTGAGAATTGTTAGTCTGTTCCATATCCATGCCCCTGATTCTATTCCATTCACCAGTTTATTCTGTTCATCAGATTTTTAAATTTGTTTTAGATTCAATTGTTGATAGATATGTAGTTGTTGCCACTTTGTTATTCATATTTTTTATCCTTATCTTTGTTTTCTTCTTCCTCTTCTTAAAGAATACCCTTCAGCATTTCATATAATACTTGTTTGGTGGTGATGAAATCCTTTAGCTTTTTCTTATCTATGAAGCTCTTTATCTCACCTTCAATTCTAACTGATAACTTTGATGGGTAGAGTAATCTTGGTTGAGGTTCTTGCTATTCATCACTTTGAATATTTCTTGCCACTCCCGTCTGGCCTGCATAGTTTCTGTTGAGAAATCAGCTGACATATGGGTGCTCCCTTATAGGTAATTAACTATTTTTCTCTTGGTGCTTTTAAGATTCTCTCTTTGTCTTTTGCTCTTGGCATTTTAATTATGATGTGTCTTGGTATGGTCCTCTTTGGGTTCCTCTTGTTTGGGGTTCTCTGCGCTTCTTGGACTTGTAAGTCTATTTCTTTCATTAGGTGGGGGAAGTTTTCTGTCATTATTTCTTCAAATAGGTCTTCAATATCTTGCACTCTCTCTTCTGGAATCCCCATAATTCAGATGTTGGAAAACTTGAAGTTGTCCCAGAGGCTCCTTACACTACCTTCATATTTTTGGATCATTTTTTCTTTTTGCTCTTCTGGTTGGGTGTTTTTTGCTTCCTCATATTTTAAATCATTGATTTGATTCTCAGAATCATCTACTCTACTGTTGAATCCCTGTATATTATTCTTTATTTCAATCAGTGTATGCTTAATTTATGACTGGTCCTTTTTCATTTTTTTTGCATTCTCACTAAGATCCTTGAAAGTCTCACTAAGTTCCTTGGAGGATTCTAGAAGATTCTTGAGTAACCTTATAACTGTGGTTTTGAACTCTATATCCAGTAGTTTGCTTTCTTCCATTTCTTTCATTTGTGACATGTTTCTTTGTCTTCTCATTTTAGCTGTTTCCCTGTGTTTGTTTCTATGTATTGGGTAGAGCTGCTATATCTCCTGGAGTTGGTAGAGTGGCTTGTGTAGTAGGTGTCCTATAGGGCCCAGTGGCTCAGCCTTCCTAGTCACCTGAGCTGGGAGCTTGAGGTGCACCCCTTTGTGGGCTGTGTGCATAGTCTTATTGTAGTTGAACCTTGATTGTTGTTGGTGTCACTGGGAGGAATTGACCTCCAGGCCAATTGGCTGTGGGGACCAGCTGTGTCTTCAATGGAAGAGCTGCTGTGCAGGAGACACCCTGATGGAGCAGGACTTGCTTCAGTGGGGTTTTGGTGCTCACTGAGTCTGCCCCTTGAGTGTGTCACTTATGGATGTGAAGAGTTGTAGTCTGGTAGGGTCTGACACTGACCACTGAGTACACTGCCTCTTGGGTCTCCATGAAGGTGCAAAGTCAGCCACTGCCTTGGGCCACCCTGCAGGAGCTACAGAGAGATCTGCAAATTCCTCCTCTTTGTATCAGGTTTGGAAGTGCCCATATGAGGTCCAGCTGTGCAGCAAGGCAGGCTGGTGCTGGTGCTGGGTCTTGGGCCTTTTATTGATAGATTTGGGGCTTCCTGACCCAGCTGCAGCTTGTTTGACAGGTTTTAGCCTGCGAAAGGACAGGCCATTCTGTGCACCCCTTGGGTGGGGTTGTAAATTGGGTGGGGCGGGGTCTCAAGGAATTACCAGGGCTGAGCAAACAGGAATGGCTGCCAGTCAGCCCTGCAACTAGGGAGGTCCCAGCACAGGAACAATGACCCCTGTGAGCACCTCCGTCTAGAAGAAAGCTTCCCTGAGTTCCTGCCCTGTGATGCCAGACAGTCCAGTTCCTCCTCGTATGTGTCTGGGTCCCCCAGAGCCTCACCCAGCACTGGAGCTCTGAGGAAGTGCGAGCTTGTAAGTTCAGTTTGTGTGCCAGCCTTTTAAGAGGAGCAGCTGGGACTCCAGCAGCCTCTGTGTCACTGAGCCCCAATCCCCAGTGGTTTTTATAGCCCATAGTTCTTACTGCCTATAGGGACTTCTTTTCGCAGCTCTGGGACCCTGGGCTGGGGGTCTGGTGTGGGGCTGGGACCCGTTGCTCCTCTGGGTGGCCTCCGCAGAGACGATCTCCCTCTTGATTAAAAAAGCAGCACACCTGGGTGCCGGACCAGCCCGTTCTGCACCTCCATGCCTCCTACCAGTCTCTGTGCTTTTTTCTTTATTTCTCTAGTAGTACTTCCATTCAGCCAGCTTTCCGGTGGTTCTGGATGGTGGTGGTTCTGTATTTTAGTTGTAATTTTAATGTGGTTGTGGGAGGCAGCGAGTACAGGCATTTGCCTACGCTGCCATCTTGGTTCAATAGGTATAGTTTTGGTTCATTCACATGGGATGGCTATTGTGTTGGCTGTTGTCATTTTCTTATTGGGCAGTCTAAGGGAAAAGAGGTCAGTGCCCTTACGTAGTCAGGTACTGCATGTTTTAAAAATTCTTGTGGCACACCAGTTGAAAATCGCTGCAATAGGGCAATAAAACCATAACCTCTGAGACTGTTTCCTCTGCTGGTTGGAAATCACTTGTACCTTATCAGTTTTCTACAAGTGAACATCTGATGCTACAGAGCAGGGGCCCTAATCAATAGTAATTAGAACATCAAACAAAGCTGCGTGCCATAGAGAGCCCGCTCGCTCTAGCCGGCGTGTTGGCCAATTTACAGGACACAGAGGAGACTCACAGCTGTCTTTTTGCCGATTTCCAAGTTGTGACTAGGACAAGGGGATAGGAACCTCTTAGGGCCGTGGTCGGCAAACTGCGGCTTGCGAGCCACATGCGGCTCTTTGGCCCCTTGAGTGTGGCTCTTCCACAAAATACCACGGCCTGGGTGAGTCTATTTTGAGGAAGTGGCCTTAGAAGAAGTTTAAGTTTAAAAAATTTGGCTCTCAAAAGAAATTTCAGTCGTTGTACTGTTGATATTTGGCTCTGTTGACTAATGAGTTTGCCGACCACTGTCTTAGGGGAATGTGCTTTGTGCAGTTTGAGCTTTAGGGGCTCAGAGTCATTATGGATGGACCCCAGAAAATAACCATGAGCCAACCTTAAATCCCAGCGTGGTGAATGGGGGCAGGGCCAGTCCATGCCAGTGGCTTGCGGGGCTCCCTGTGGGGACGGGACTTTGGCCTTGTATCCACCCCTGTACTATGCTTTGAAACACTTCTTAGAGACACACCAATCTTTTTATTTTCTGGAAGTTTTTTTTTCTGCTTTGCTTTTAATAAAAAATCTTTTTATTGTGGGAAAATATACATAAAAATGACTGTTTCCATAATTTTAGAGTACTGTTCAGTGGCATTCAGTACATTCACGGAGTTGTGCAACCATCGCCATCATCCCTCTCCAAACGTTATCATCCCTGACTGAAACGCTAACTATTAACACGCACTCCCCTGGCCGCCCCCCCACTTCCTGGCCCCCACCACCCTACTTCTGTACTGTGAACTTGGTGACTCTAGGAACCTTGTACAAGTGGAGCCATACAGGACTCTGTTGGACACGTTGGAAGTCAGAGTGGGGGAGGAGGATGGGTAACGTGGCCTTGGAGACCATCCTAAGGACTTTGACTATGCAGGATTCTGAGCAGAGAAATGACATGGTAGAACTTATGTTTTTTATTTTATTTTTAAATTTTAATTTAAGCACTTTTAAAAATTCCTTTTTGGGGAAAGTAAAGACTTGATTTTTCAGGGCAGTTTTAGTTCACAGCAAAAGGGAGAGGAAGGTACGGAGATTTGCCATTTGTCCTCTACCCACCACACAAGCACAGCCTCCCCATTACCCACGTCCCCACCCAAATGGTACAGTTGTCGCAACTGAAGAACCTATACGGACACATCATTATCACCCAGAGTCCATGGTTTACCTTAGAGTTCACTGTTGGTGTCGTACATTCTATGGGTTTGGACAAATGTCTGAGGGCATATATCCATCCTTCTAGTATCATACAGAGTAGTGTCACTGCCCTGAAAACTCTCTGTGCTCAGGGACTTAAGCTTTAAAAGAACAATGCTGGCTAATGTGCTGAGAATACATTGAAGGGCAGGGAGACCAGCTGGGAGGCTATTGCAGTAATTCTGGGTCACAGGCATCATGGTTCACACAACTTCACAGCCTTGAGCCTGGCCCCCTCCCCAGCCTCCTCAGTGGATCCTTCTGCTCTACCTGTCATCCTCTGCTTCAGGGGAGTATTGAAGAGAACCCCTGGTGATGGAGGGCCTCCTGTGTGCTGGGCAATGCTTGAGGGGCGTCCTGCTTATTATTTCATTTCATCTTCAAAGGCACTCATGAGGAAAGGGTTGTTCCGCAGACATCGCAAAGCCCATGCTGTGGATTGAATTGCGTCTCCTCTTCCCAATTCACGTTTTGCAGCTCTACCTCCCAGTGTGGTGGCATTGGAGGTGGGGCCTTTGGGGTACTGAGGTTTAGATGAGGAGACGAGGCTGGGGCTCCCATGATGGTATTCGTGCCCTTATAAGAAGAGACATCAGAGAGCTTGCTTCCCTCTAGTCTCTTCCCTCTCCTTCCCCCTTCCCCTGTGCAGGAACGAAGGAAAAGCTTGTGTGCACATGCTTTCTGTGACAAGGGCCTTCTGCGAGCCAGGAAGAGGGCTCTCACCAGAACGGAGTCTGTTGGCACCTTGACCTTGGACATCCCAGCTTTCATAACTGAGAAATGAATGTCTATTGCTTAAGCAGCTAGTCTGTGGTAGTTTGTTATAGCAGTATGAGCTAAGACAGCCTATTTTACAGACAATGAAACAGAAACTCCAAGGGCTAGGCAACCAAGGAAGCCATAGAGGACAGCGCTGGCAGGAGACCTGCCTGTGGGGCTGGGGGGCCTGGCACTCACAAGTGGCAAAGGGACAAGTTCAAGTCTTGAGGTGACTGGACCTGGTAGACCGCTGCTCCCTGGGCTGTGGGCTGCAGAGCTGGGGCTGAGCCAGGGCCTTGGGGTGGGCAGTTCCCCAGAGGCCTGGCTCTGGCTTTTCCCAGGGTGCAGGGGGTCTGCCTGGGGTTCCACGAGATCCTTTCTTGTGGCCACTGAGCCTGCTGACACCTTGAGCTGCCCAGGCTGGTGCTTCTGGAGGTGGCAGGTGGTGGAGGAGGCACAAAGAGAGGGGAGGAGGCCCCGGGATCCAACCGCAGCTCCCCAAGGCCTGTTCCCTGCTCACTCTCAGAGCCGTGGCGACGCAGAGAGCTAATGACAGTAACAGCTTTAATTATAAAATATAAAATGCGACAGCTCGCTCAGTGCTAATCATAGTCATTAGCAGGGGCTGGGGGCTGCGCTTGGACAGCAATTGTTAACTAGGGAGAAGCGACAGCCTGCAAACCCAGAGAGAAACCGATGGTCAGTTTCCCTTTCTCCCTATTCCCGTTCCTCCTCCACCCCCACTGCTCTGGCCTCTCCTCCCCTCCACCTACCTCTGCCCTCCCCTTTGGAGGGAGACCTCCTTGGTGGTGACAGTGACCTCAGGAATGGAGAGTGGTGGTGGCCATGGCTGATCTCAGGTCTGGAGGGAGCAGCAATTTTGGGGAAAAGGGGAGAGTTCACCCCAGCAGAGGTCTGTGTCAGCTCTGAGCAGGCTCCTTTGCAGCTCCTCCAGGTCTGGGTGGCTTAGGACAGCCTGCTTTGGACCAAGCACCTTGACCCTTCAGATGAGCCAGGAGAGGGAACAGAGCTGCATCCCTGAGTGAAGGGGGATGGGCAGGGAGCCTCAGGGAATAGAAATCGGGTCACCTCCCTGCTTCCCTCTCCCCTAGCCAACTAAGCAATGTTCAGCCAGCATTTCCTGAGCACCTCCTGTTTGGCAGGCTGGAGATTCATGGGGAAATCAGGCCCCCAGTCAGTGGGGAACTAGATGTGTAAGAAGTAATGACTGCTGGCTGGTGTGGCTCAGTGGTTGAGTATTGACCCATGCACCAAGAGGTCACTGGTTCAGTTCCCTGTCTGGGTACATGCCTGGGTTGAAGGCTCAATCCCTGGCAGGGGGCATGCAGAAGGCAGCTGATCTATGTTGATGTTTCTCTCTCATTGCTGTTTCTCTCTCTCCATCTCCCTCCTTCTCTCTCTAAAAATCAATAAAAACATAAAAAAAAAAAAAAGGAGGTAATGACCACCCAGGGGAGCATCAGAGGAGCAGTATTCAGGCCAAAGATGCCAATTCCTGGTCAGTCAGGGAAGACTTCTTGGAGGAGGTGTCAGGACCATCAGTGGAGACTTTCCAGGGGGAGTGATGTTTGCTGGTTCTTGAAAGGTGTGCAGTAGTTTCCTGGACGAGAGAGGCGGGGCAGGAAGAGTCCAGACTGAGGAGAGAGGAGGATGGGAGGTCAGCGGAAGAAATCGCTTTGGGCTAGATTGGGGGGGGGGGGCGGGCTTGAAGACTACACTCAGGAATTTGGAATTTGGGCTAGATCTTGCCTCTGGGATCTCTCATAGGTGGGGCTTGAGAATTGGAACCAGGAAGCTTTTTTTTTAAGTGGGGAATAAAGGAAAACATGTAGATAAAGCACATAGCGCAGTGAGTACTCAGGGGATGACAGCCATGCTGGTACTGGTGATGATGACAAAGTGCTCGTGGGGGACACAGACACACTCATGCCGGGACCTGGAGAAAGGGTTATACATAGACGTGTAAGCTACACTTCCACACAGCACAGAGACACAAGCACATTACCGCCCGCCCCCTTTGCCCCAGACGTGTCCGGACGTACACACAGATGGAAACACTCCAAAGAGCCCCTCCAGACACAGTCACGGCGCCAGGCCCACACGGGCACTCCTCTCGGAGGGCCTTGCTGAGGCCAGAGGTGCGCCCCAGCTCCGCCGCCGTATTCTGCTCCCCGGGACTGTGGGCTGCAGGGCTGGGGCTGAGCCAGGGGGTCGTCCTGCACAGATCACCCCAGCAACGCCTCTGCTCTGTCAGGACATGACCCTGGGCACTGCAGCTGGAGAGCCTGAGGTCAGGCATCAGGGAGAACGGTCCAGTGGAGGGGGCAGCTTTCAGAAGTCAGGGTGCCACTTACCACCCCAGGCCTGAGAGATTGGTGAGGCAGACTGGCGTGAACAGGAAGCAGAATTCTTACCCTCTTCCAAGACCAGGGGCTCAGAGACACAGGGCCCCTGCCTGGCGGGCTCGGGCAGAGGAGACGTGAGCTCAGCCCGGAGCACGTTACGCGTGGTGCATGCAAACATCTGCTGTGGATGATAAGGGGCCCTGCAGCAGGAGGAGTGGGAGCTAGACCTCAGGGCTCTTCTGGAGTGTGAGGGGGTGTGAGGGACAGCAGGGGAGCAGTGGGGCTCCTGGGGCTTGGTGAGCAGCTACTATTCTGGAATCTGAATGTGGGGAGAAGGGGTTGCTGTGTGCCAGGAACTGCTCCCAAGTGCTACTCGTGTGGACTCGTTCAATCCTATAGCACCCAATGAAGCGGGTGGCGGGTGTCGTTAGCATCCCATTTTACAGATGTGAAGCAGAAGGAACTTGTGCAATTCACCAGCTCACAAGGGGTGGAGGCTGATGGGAACCCAGGCAGCTGGGCCTCAGAGTCCTGCTCCATCAAAGCATTCCCCGCGCCACGATTTGATGTCTGTCCCTGCCAGTTCCCCAGACTGTCCTCCTGGGGGATGACGGTGATGACTTTGTCCTTGTGCTGCTAGTAGCCAGCACAGGCCCAGCACATGGCAGTTGTTCACCAATTCTGGATGGAGGGAAGGAAGAAAGAGGAGGGGGGGAGGGAGGGAGGGAGGTAGGGAGGAAGGAGGGATTAGAGGCAGGGCTGACCCTGAGGGTCTGTGGGCACTGCCTGTCCTGTCTCTGCACCCATTCCCCGCCTGTTGGCAGCTCTCCTGCTCCTGCCACTACACCCAGGGCCTCCAGGTCTTTCAAAGCTCAGCTGTCTCCTTGTCCAATTCTATTTTCTTACCAGACAAACGAGGGGCTGGATCCGCCTTCCCGTTCACACCGACAGGCTGGATGTCAGCTGCAGTGGCATCTGTTCTTGTCAGAAAAATTAAGAAGGAAGTGAAGAAGCCACAGCCCTAAAACTGCAGGCTGGAGAGAGAATCTGGGCCTGGCCTCTTCTGGGAAGGCCCTTAGTGTCCCACAGGAGGCGCGGGGGGGTGGGGTGGGGGGGGTGGGGGGGGTAGCGGGGGGGGGGTTGGGGTGGGATGGGGAGGCAGGCCTGGCTAGAGTGCGCCTGGGTTCTTCACCAACATTCTCTTTTCCTAAGAGGGAGCAGTGTGGCCTCTGGAGCCCACTTCTGGGCTGAATCCCAGCTCCTGGCCGCTCAGCTGTGTGTTTGGGCAAGTTACTTACCCTCTCTGTGCCTTCATCTTCACATCTACAAAATGGGGATAATGTTGTGAAGGTTAAAAGGATTGATAGATGTAAAGCACTTGGGACTGAATACTTCTGGCCCTTGGTAAGTAAGTGTTTTGTTCGTGTCAGGATTCTTAGTTTTCTCTTCCTGCTCTAGGGATTGCTTCTCTGATTGAGGGGCTCAGCCACCTGTGTGGGGAGCAGAATGGGGAGAGCTCCCGATTGGCCAGCAGGCTGGAGAAAGGTTCATTCATTCTACAAGCCTTTATTGACCCCAGGCCCCTGGTCCCTGTCCTTGGGATCCCTAGTTTGGCGGGGGTTGGGGGGGGGGCAGCGGGGCAGACACATTACAGAGACTTATAAGAGGCAGTATGTCATGTTCAGGAAAAAGAGGAGGAAGTGACTAATGGATGTGGAGAGTGGTGAAGTGAGGCGGTCAGGGAAGGCGTCCTAGAAGAGGTGGCATGAACAGAATGTGGGACAGTGACTAAGAGTTTGCCAGGCGGCCCCAGGGTGGAAGGCCTTCCCAGGGTGGCAGGCCTTCCGGGGGACTGGGTGGGAGGAGCCAGGTGTGAGGGGCCTGGTCAGCTGTGTTCAGGAGCGAGCTTTATTCTAAGGGCAGTGGGAGAACCAGGCTGTGCAGTAGGTGAGAATGCTATCAGCTTGCGGGAGGATGGATGGAGAGGACTGGAGGCACCTCCTCTGTTGGTGTCCTTCTTCATTCATCCCTGTCGCCCCAGACACCATGGCCAGCCAGGTCATTGGCATTACTGGCTCCCACTGAGTGGATGAGCAAAGGCAAGGATCTCTGGGATCACACAGGCCCGAGATGGCTGGGACCAGAGAGGTGGCTGGCGGTGCAGAGCTGACGGTCTGGGCCTCTTGGAAAGGGTTTGGGAACTTCTCATCAGGGCCGCGCTCTCCTGGTTCCCCCCTTATCTCAGCCAGGGATCAGCCCTGGCTGGGAGAAGCAGGTCAGGGAGGCAGCTGTGCTCTGCCGGCTCCGTCCAGCAGGGGGCAGCCGCAGTGCGCGGATGGGCGCGCCCCACTACCGCGGCTCTGCTGAGCACCACGGGTACTAAAAAAGGGTCTTTGGAGGATGTCACGGGCTTCCTGAGCGAGTGGAAGGGCAGGGGGAGACAGCCTTCCCACCCGCAGGATCTCGTCTATTGGGGCAGCCTGCCTGAGAGCTAGGGCCTGCCTCCAGTAATTTTAACCCTGGAAGCACACTGGAATCACTGGGGGAGTGATAAACACCCATGCCCGGTGCCCTCCCCAGATCAGTTGAGTCAGAGTCTCTGGGGGTGGCGCCCAGGCAGTGACTTAAGCTCCACCCCCTTTCCCCCCCCTCCCCCTCCCCCGTGGTTCTAATGCACCCTGAATTACCTGGTGGCAGGGCCCTTACAAATGTCAGGGCTCTCTTTTCCCTCCTGGGGGCAGCTCTGCCTCATCAGCATCTCATGACCATGACCATAGAGGGCTCTGGGCCCCTGACATCTGGAGGCAGACACATTACAGAGACTTATAAGAGGCGGTATGTCATGTTCAGGAAAAAGAGGAGGAAGTGACTAATGGATGTGGAGAGTGGTGAAGTGAGGCGGTCAGGGAAGGCGTCCTAGAAGAGGTGGCATGAACAGAATGTGGGACAGTGACTAAGAGTTTGCCAGGTGAGCAGCTGGTGAGCAGGCCACTACGAGGAGATACCTGCTCCCATGTGGCCCAGGATGAGGACTGCAGAGTGGGTGGTAGGGTGTGTGAACATGAAAGCACTTCTGTGTGTGTGTGTGTGTGTGTGTGTGTGTGAAGGTGCTCGGTACCCACTGCATGGAAGTGCATTCCCTCTGGGCACGTACAGGCACTTCTGGGCTTGGCCTGTCTGCACAGACACATGTGCTTTAGCCTCTGTGCTACACGTGTGTGTTGGTTAACGTGCGTGTTGCTGTGCTCACTGCTGCGAGCTGCCTCTGTGCCCGCCCATGTGTCTCTGCATCCCCGTGTCTCACGCGTGTGGCTGTCTCAGGGCTGGCCTGTGTGTGCTCGTGTTTGTCGGTCTTTAGGACCCCATGACAGATTTGAAGCTCTGCTGTTTGAAGGCAATTTCCTCTTCCTCTCTCGCCTTCTAGTCTGATCAATATGGTCCCCCTGTGCAGCCTCCCCCAAGACCACACGCAGGCCAGTTCTGTGTGCACAGAGTCCAGTGTGGACTTAGAAAATCCACTGCAGGCCTTCCAGGCACCAAGTTTTCAGTTGGCCTCCAGGTGGGTAGCTGGTCTTGCTGGCAAGAGCCTCCTCAGAGCGGATGTGGCCAGCAGCGGGCATGGGGCCCCCTGTGCTCACCGTCTGCCCAGGCCCTCCCCCCCCCCTCCCTGCCCACCCTCTTGGAAAAGCGGTAGGAGGGAATGAGCTAAGCAGAGCCTGATGGAGACAAGAGGCCCTCCCAGGCAGGCCAGTTATCGGCCATCACTTTACATCAATACTCCTGTGTTTTTGTTCAACGTGTATTTGGGGCGTGCGTATGTGTAAAAGTGATATTTATTCTATTGGTAAAACTGTGATCTGCCTATGGTGAAAAATGGATTTATTGCAAACACCGAGTATGACAT
The DNA here is from genome assembly GCA_026230045.1 of Corynorhinus townsendii. Lineage (NCBI taxonomy): Eukaryota > Metazoa > Chordata > Mammalia > Chiroptera > Vespertilionidae > Corynorhinus > Corynorhinus townsendii. The sequence goes on from JAPDVU010000002.1 coordinate 197,587,920, forward strand.
ACATTTTGATTTATTGGGAGTGGCCTTTGATATCAGAGTTTTCCTGGTGCCTAGTCACTCATGGTAAGGATGAAGATAACTTACCTTTACGAAGTTTGTTCCCATAGACTCAGGCGTTATTTGGTTTGAAAATATCAGCCAGCTCTGCAAGGCCACAGTTCACCTAAATAAATACTGCCTTTTTGTGAATTAGAAAAAGGAGCCTCGTTCAGGCTGTGCCAATCTCGTGGACACACACACACTGTCTAACATTGAGCTTCAACCGCCCGCCTCTTTCCCCAGTGCCTCCCCCACCCCAACCCCCCGAATCTGGGAAATTCAGCCTCAGCCACTTTTGGAGCTAAGTTGGAGTGTGTGTAGTTGAGGTGGGGGTTCCTGTACCCAAGGAATTGTGAAGCTGTAGACCCAGAAGGAGCGGTGAGGGGGGCATTGGTGAGGGTGCCCATCGAGAGGGCAGACACACAGGAAGCAGGGAGTTGGGGCAGGGACTGCCACTGAGCAGAAGCGCCCGTACTGCCTGCTAATGTGAGGCCCAGCTTTCCTCCTCAGGGACGTGGCCAGGACGCCTGCCCTGACTTATCTCTCAGAAGCACCTTGCTCTCTGTGACCTCCCAAAGCACTTCATTAAAAAAAATGTTTTGATTTATTATTATTATTTTTTTTTAGAGAGAAGAAGGGAGAGGGAGGGAAAGAGAGAAACATCAATGTGAGAGAGAAACATCTATCGGCTGCCTCCTGCAGGCATTGAGCCCGCAACCTGGGCAGGTGTCCTGACTGGGAATTGAACCTGCGACCTTTCGGTGCACAGGATGATGCTCAACCAACTGAGCCATACTGGCCAGGGCCCAAAGCACTTTATCTGGGCTCTGTGAGGGCACTGAGCACGGCCTCTCTTGAGCCATGGTGTTGATTCCATTCCATTCCACATGGCCTGATTCCTACCAGTAGTTCAGTGAGGCCACAGACAGACAGACAGACAGACATGTGATGAGATATGTGCTGCCATGAGAGTGGGTACAGGAGCATGGAGCCTGGTTTCTAAGCCCGGCTTGGGCGGGGGGTGGGGTGTGTGTGTGTGTCAATGAAGCCTCCCAGACAGACGTGGTGTCCAAGCAAGGCCGAGTGAGGAAGGGGAGAAGGCTGCAGGTGGAGAGGAAGTTTCAGGCAGGGCTGGTGGGTGGTGGAGAGAGGCCAGATGTAGGGCCTGGAGGTGACTTCTCTGGGGCTTAGAACAATCCGCCGCAGCCCCTCCAGCACGATGGATCACTTGTGTATTTTGTATAATCTGGAGATGTCTGGAAGGGGAGGTGGTAAGGATGGGAGCCGGAGTGGTGGGCTGGGGCTGGCTCACGCAGGGCTTTCCAGGAGGCCTCACATTGAAGAGTTTGAACGTCACCTCTGGGTGACCTGGAGTTGTTGAAGGAGCCTGACACCTTGAAAGACCACCTGGTCTGTGGTGTGGAGGGCAGGCTTGAGGGTGTGCTGATAAATGTTTAACAACCAACTCTCTGGGAAAAGAAGCCCTTTTGCCAATTTTTGTGGGGCGTCATTATCCTAGCCAGGCATCCAGGGTCCGGCTCTTTGTCCATCCCTGGCTGCACATTGGCTGTGGAGCGTGGGAAAACACGCACACCTGCAGACCACGCCGCATAAAGGCACTGCCACTACCCTGGTTGCTGCCACCATCTTCTGGCCACCCTCCAGTGTCCAGCCAGCACCCAGCCTGATCCTCCTGCCCATCCCCCAGTGAAGAACTCCCAGGAGCATCCCATTCCATTTCCTGAGGGGATCCCCAAGATCCAGCTCCCAGGAGGAAGTCAGAGGCAGGAAAGGGTACCTCATGGGATCAGATTTCAGGGCTGAGGATGGGGAGAGAGCACACTGGAATGGGAGACTGATGAGCTGATGATAATAATTATGACAATTATGCAAAATACACAAATAATAATTACAGAGGATCATGATTATTATTGTGGGTGTGAGATGTCTCCAGCTTTTTGGAACCGCATAGAAGCGTCAGATGTCCCCTTTCTAGTGGGTGTGTGCATGTGAAGCCAAGCTCGGGCTGTGCGGCAGGAGGTGGCGTTTGCATCCCTCTCCAGATGGCTGTCCCCTGCACAGAGTCTTGCTGGGGTCCAGCCTTCCTCACCCACTACAGAGTCTGGGTAGGCCAGACTGCAAGGCCCGGGAAGACAGGGCACCCTGCTCGTTCCCATCTCAGAGCCTCACTCTCACGGGGGACACAGTCATGGGTGGGGGTGGACCAGGAGAGGGCAACAATGGATCAGAGCAAGAATTCAGAGGCTCAGGGGCCACGTGTGTCTCCCATGAGCTGGTTTCCTGGTTTGTGGCTGATTGGACATCAGACCGCAATGGAGTCAATCAGATTCTCTTTTCTGGACATATAGAGCCAGGACTGGGTGGAGGCGGGGTTAGGGTCTCCCACTGAGAAGTTGGGAATGGGTAGGCGATCAAACGGACTGCAGATGCAGAGAGAGAAGGGCTGACAGATTCCTGGTGGCCTCCTGCATTCCAGCCCCAGGCCTCTCCCTATACTCTGTCCTCTTTGCTTTATTTTTATTCACAACTCTCAACATATTATATATATAGTTGGTTATTATTTTATTATCTGCCTCTTCCTCTAGACTGTGAATGTCCCCAGCACGGGGATGCTTTGGTTCACTGTGGAGCCTCCCGTGCCGAGAACAGCTCTGAGTCCACAGGAGGCACTCGGGAAGTAGCGGTTGCATGAATGAGGAGAGCCCGTGACAGGCACAGGGTGCTGCTTAATAAATGGCGACGGGGTTGAAACTGTGAGCAAATGAACAGGCACCGATGGAATGAAAAAACCTGATGGCATGCCTCTCTCTCGAGGCTTCTGTGTCATAGGAGACCTGGTTTCCGCCTTCCTTCACTCACTTGCCCTCCTCCCCAGTCCTTCAGAGGGAGAACCACAAGGCTGATGGTGATCTTGGACGAGGAGTCAGACCACACCATCGAGAGGAGATACTCAGACCTGGGGTGGCACTGTGCCAATGAGGACAAAGGATGGTTTTCATGCCATGGCACACACAAACTAATTACTAAAATTCTGCGGCATCCCCCCAAATATATTTTTTGCAGATCTGACAAAAATAGGTATAATTTTGATTGATTTACAAAAAAAAAGTAATTACCTACCCTTTTTGCTCCAAAGTGACTCCTTTAAAAAAAATCAGCTGCCTATACTTGTATATAAGGATTTCTATTACCAAAAATTAACCAATTAGATGCAACCTTATTATGCAACGAGACCAATAAGATGCACTTCTGTTATATGACTTAAATATTTACTAATGTCCTGGTGCACAGATTTGTGCACATTGAAAGGAAATTAATTAGAAGTAATATTTTAATATCGCTATTCACCCTTTCTCTATAATAGAAGTGTCCACCAAATTCATGATTGACAATGACAGATCGAAACACACGTGTGCGATAGGCACCAGCGAGAGCTTTATATGTATTGCGCATGCGTGAGTCAATGTTTATTTTTAAGTTGCCAGCGCGTGTCATATGTACTGGCCACTTGGTTGGTCGGATGGTCGGATGGACGTACAGTTGGTCACTTAGCCTTTTATATATATAGATAGTTCAGGACAGGGCATTCCCACCGGATGGCCATTGTTGTGTTGACTGTTGTCATTTTTTAAATTTGACAATCTAAGGGAAAAGAGGTCAGAGTCCCTGACTAAATATTCAGATATTGCATGTGTTAGAAATTCTTTAGCACACCAGTTGAAAATCGCTGGTTTAGAAGGTTTCTCAAAGTAGTGTGTGCCCACGAGCGTGCTGTGAGGTGTGTGCCTGTGATAAGTCATTGTGCTGTGCTGGTGTGTCTGAATCTGTATCTTGGGTTTGATTACTTGCTTGTACGTGTTGGGTGATCAATTATGTGAGTGGCTGTACACAAGTGTGCTGGGTGTCGGCTTGTATGGAGGTGTGGCAGTGAGTGACAGTGTGTGAGTGCGAGTATGTGTGCCTTTGTTTGGGGTTGACCTGGGGGTGTGTGTTCATGAAGTTCATGGAGCTGTGTGTGTGCTTGCATGTGAGTGGGTCTGAACGTGTTTTGTGTGTATATTCTGGTTGTGCGAGGGTGTGGATGATAACAGTATGTGTGGATTGTGGGGGGTTTGCTACTGTGTGAACATGTCTGTGACTGAAACTTTGTGACAGATTCATCAAGGATTTTGGTGGCCCAGTGCAGTTTGTCCTTAACCCATCCCCTTGAGACTTGTGCTACCAGAGATACCAGTTGTATCATTTTGCTTGTGCTTGTGTGACAAGGTATCCTGACACAGAGCCTTGAAGAGAGCAGTGGCCTCTCGGGGAGATTTCTGCTGATTGCCACTGTTTCAATAGAAACGCAATTATTTCCCAAGGCCAGGCAGACGGTGTGGGAAATAGCCAAGTGCAGCGCTGAGGCCACGGGGACCACATCCCATTTGGTATTAATTGGTTTAATGATGATAATTGTTGTATTGCAGACAGTGTGACTATCTCCTAATTTAATATAATCGATAAGGTAACAACAGCTCAATGCAAATGAGTTGTGGGGGACGGTGGGGCCATTTGTAAGTCATATTCTTCATGTGTTTTCCCATTAGCTATAGTGGCTCCCCTACCCTGGAGTGTGGGAGAATTGATCATCTGAGATGCCTTCCTTTTCAGTGAGGCTCAGGAAGGCCTGATCCTGGGGCTCCCAGGAACCCCAAAGATTTTCTTCGCATCAGCTAAATGGAGTCAGAGAGCCTCCAGTTCAATAGGACACTTCTCTCCAGACTCATGTCATTCCCAGGCCAACCCCCTGAGGTTTCCCTGCCTCTTCCATCTGGCTGGGAGGTGCTCCATGGCTTCTCCCATCAGACTGGTCACCCCATCACTCAGGACCTGTGTCTCTTTTGCTGAGTCAAGGCTCCAAATGCCACTGCTGATGTTTTATTCATTAGACCGAAGCCTGGCCAAGGCCATGGGAGTTTCTCTTCCATCAAATCAGGGTCCCCCTACAGAGCAGAGCTCGGAGTCCACTCTCAGCCTGGTGCTTCCTCAGGCTCCTTGCTCAGACCTGTGTATGTGCACACGTGCCCATTGCAGTGTGCCCTGGCTTGTGAGTCAGGAATGCAGCGTGCCATCAGGGGGGTGGCTTAGTGCTTCGAAAGAAACTCTGGATCCAGGCTGCCTGGATTCAGTTCTCAGCCCCACCACCTACTGGCTGTGTGACTTTGGACAAGTTACTTGACCACTCTGTGCCTCAGCTTCCTCATTCTATACATAGGGAAAATGATGTCTACTTGTAGTTCTCTTGTGAGATTTAAATGAGTTAAATATCTTAACTCCTTTTAATATTTATTAAAATAAAATAGATTAGTTCCTCAGTCCCACTAGTCTCCATATTCAAGAGTTAAGTCATCACACATGGCTAGTGGCTAGATTAGTAGAGCAGATTCCTATGTTATTTCTATATCATCTCCATCATCACAGAAAGTTTTATTGGCCAGAGCTTATAGACCTTTGATGGTGAATGAGCTGAGCTCCGAGGAGGTCTCATATGTCTCCAGATTTTGGCCTGGGTGCACCTGTGTTTTCTCCAACTTCTAATTCAGTGCATTGCACAAACTCCTCTTCTCCTGGCAGGAAAAGTCCAACCCTGCACACCCCTCCCGCCCCCATACACCTGACACCCAGGCCTGGGAGCCCTGGTGCCTACTGAACCAGATGGTCTGGGAGTTATTAATGAGACGTGTGTGTGTGTGTGTGTGTGTGTGTGTGTGTGTGTGCGCTCCAGCCAGGTGCTGTGATCATCATTTTGGAGTCTTCCTTGGAGAAGTAACAAATGGCTTTTCTATCCAGCAGTCCTCCAGTGGGGCCACCTCATAAATCAGTGTGAAAGGCTCCGGTCCCTGCTGAGTCGTCCCATGGTCGCACAGCTAAGTGACCCCAAGACTGTGGGCTGCCTGCCATGGCTTCACCTCCCACCATCCCTGCTCTGCTGAGCCTCCTGGACAATGTGCTGGCTTGATCGTCAGCAGCCCCAGGTCCCAGCCTGGCTCTACCAGTATCCAGTGGTCTGATACTGAAGGAATCACCTTTTCCCTAGGCCTCAATTCTTTCCTCTGTGACGCTGGGGGTGGGGGTGAGAGGGGAACTTGCACAGGAAGGTAATATTTGGGATTGACCTTCTCCCCCTCCCAGCCCAGGGAGAAGACCACAGGCCTGGGAGTCCAGGGCAGTGAGGGCACTGGAACCACCTTGGCATTCCCCTAGTAATCCGCAGGCACCAGAATGTCTGGGGACCTCTGGCCAAAGGGCACGTGCTCGTGGAGAGAATGTGGCTGGGGCATGGGGTACCCGGAGATGGTTGAGGGAAGCGACTGGGATGGGCAGGGGGAGGAAGGCTGTGTCTTCCAGGAGGCCTTAGGCCAAAGCCAAGTTCTGGACATTCTGGCAACTTGAGAGTGAGGTCTGGCTCAGCACACAAGCACAGCGCAGAGATCTGATCCGAGGGGCCGGTGGGATCAAGGCCTTCTCTGAGTTTCTGGAAAAAAGGTCTGGCACTGATGGAAGAGGCTGTGGTCACTCGTCCAGAGGGACATGGTTACAGGGGTGGTTAAACTGCACAGGTTTTTGTTTTTTAAATCATATTTTATTTTTTAAATTTTATTTTTTGATTACAGCTGGCATTCAGCCTAATTTTTACTTGTTTCAGGTGTACAGCATAGTAGTTAGACAATCATATACTTTACAAAGTACCGATAGATATTTCAAGTACTCACCTGGCACCATGCATAATTATTACAATACTAGAGGCCCGGTGCACAAAATTTGTGCATGGGGGGGCGGTGCCCCTCAGTCCAGCCTGCACCCTCTCCAATCTGGGACCCCTCAGGGGATGTCCGACTTCTGGTTTAGGCGATAAGTGGGCAGTCGGACATCCCTCTTGCAATCCAGGACTGCTGGCTCCCAACTGCTCGCCTGCCTGCCTGCCTGTCTGCCTGATTGCCCCTAACCGTTTCTGCCTGCCAGCCTGATTTCCCCCTAACCACCTCCCCTGCTAGCCTGATTGATGCCTAACTTCTCCCCTGCAGGCCCAATTGCCCCTAACTGCCCACCCCCCCCTGCTGGCCCGGTCACCCCCAACTGCCCTCCTCTGCCTGCCCGGTCACCTCCAACTGCCCCCCCCGCTGGCCCGGTCACCCCCAACTGCCCTCCCCTGCAGGCCATCTTGTGTCCACATGGGGGCGGCCATATTGTGTGTTGGAGTGATGGTCAATTTGCATATTACTCTTTATAATATACGATTATTGACTATATTCTCTATGTTGTACATCATATCCCTGTGACTATTCTGTAACTACCACTTAGCACTTTTTTTAAATCCCTTCATCTTTTTCAATCCGTGCCCAAACCCCCCTCCTTCTGTCATCCATCAGTCTGTTCTCTGTATCCATATGTCTGTTTCTATTTTGTTTGTTCCTTTATTCTGTTCTTTAGCGTCTGCATGTAAGTGAAATGATATGGTATTTGTCTTCCTCCGTCTGGCTTATTTCACTGAGCGTGATACCCTCTAGGTCCACCCATGCTATTGCAAAGGCTGAAATAAAATGCACAGCTTCTGGGGCCACACAGAACTGGCCTCAAATCCTGGCTTGGTGACCCCTAAGCCACATGACTTTTGGGCAAGTAATTTAACCTCCTCTGTAGATGGTGCCATACCTCACAGATTAAGTATGACAGCATGCATGAAAGCCCCCAGCACATACAAATACTTGTATGTTCTCCTTTACCAACTAGCTTCCAGGATCCTACTCGGTGAGGCTCAGAGTAATATGCAGGCCTGGATATTAGTAGCTGCCCCTTGTTCCATGTTCTGTAATTTACCAAGCATTTTCATTTCCATCATCTCAGGATGGCCTTGTGGCAACTCTGATGGGAAAACTGAGGTTCAGAGGCATTCAGTGACTTGCTCAAGGTCATTTGGGCAAGGGGTACACAAAAGCGAAGGGGTACACCTCTGTCCTAATTAAGACCCACTGTTCCACAATTGGGTACCTGATAGCTGCTGGTTGCAAAGCTTCCCCAAATTCCTGAAAGACAATGAACTTGTGGGCAAAGTGGGGTGGAGTGGGGCCAGTGGGAGACTCCTGGGGAATTTCCACTTGTGCTGGGCTCCTGCTTAGCCAGATGATGGGTGGGGATGGGTTTCTGTTGTCAGGGGAGCTCTGCTCAGCCATCTGTGTAGGGTGCACTTGTAGGGCTCAGGGAAGGGTGGGTCTGTTCTGCCTCGGATCTTGCAGCCTGGCCTTCTAGGTGCCAGGCCAAGTCCCAGGGCCTCTGCCTGTGACTTATTCACAACCTACAGCTGTGTTTTCAGGAACTGGGTGGAGAATGAGGCTGCCAGGTTGGGAAAGGCTGGGGTAAACAGACCACATACTTAGGCAGGAGGTAACGGAAGTCACCGCATGATTGTGGGCAGGCAGTTGGCAGGAGTGTCAGCCCAGGCCAGCGCAGGCATGAATTTGGGCAGGAGTTGGTTAAGGTCACTCAGGACGTGGTGTGGGCTGAGAGCCTCAGGCAGAGGCCACCAGCACCATGGTCAGCTCTATAGCCTTCCTGGTGTGGGACCCTTCTGCAGCTCCCAACCACCCATCGCTCTAGTTGAAGAGACTTTGCAAACTCCCTTCTTAGCTCATTCCCTGAGAAGTCCTTCCAACAGCTCTCAAGCTCCTTTTTTCAGAGGGATGCCCATGACTTTGACCTGCATGGGGAGAATCTCTGAAGGGGTTCACATCCTTCAAGGGTCTTGTTGATCCTTATCAACCTCTGGGTCCCCTGTATTTTTAGTTCAGGGCCCGAGCCCAGCCAGGGATTCAGTCTTCATGTGAGGAGTCGCCAAAGTTTGCCCTGAGTTGGAGGGACTCTCTGCTTCTTCCCAGCCAGTCATGCTGCCCATCCCCCGAGCCGCTGATGCCCCGACAACACTTCTCTCCAGCTCCTCTGTTTCCTCTTCTTTGCTTGAGTGAATCAGGGCTGAAGGTCAGAGGTCAGCAGTCGAGAAGCTTCTCCCACTAATGAGCTCTCTGAGGACTGCAGACAACCCTTTCCTTTGCCCTGCCCCACCCTGCTCACTTATAACAATCTGAAGGAGGAAGAAAGAAAGGACCAATCAGCTCGCAACTCTGCCAGTGGAGCATCCGAGGGAGGGAGGGCAGAGGACAATGACTCAGTCAAGAAAATTTGCATGGGAGCAAATCGAGATGCATTAAACTTTATACTTTTTTCTCAGCATGGTATCCTCTGGTCCGAGCCCCTCATGTTGCAGATGAGATGTCTGAGGCCCAGAGAGGGGTCAAGTTGCTTCCTAAATCCACCTGGCTAGTGATGACCAAGCCAAGAACTGGAATCTGGGTCTTTTGATTCTCAGTCCAGCATCATTTCTAATGTAGAGCTTCTTTAGAACGCATTTATTTTGAAAGCTGAAGTGAGATCTCTTTTAATTGACAGCTTGACATTTCTCTGTCTGTCAACACTGATAAATTTAGAAGAAATGGGCTTATTTGGGTACATCTGGAGACTAACACAAAGATCAAGATTGCCACTGTGATGGTGTCTTCACTCTGCCACCTTGAAGCAAAATGGCAGTTGACCCAAACGTTTTCAAGGAGATGGGCTGTCTTTAATTTGTAATGGATTTCAACACAGTTGGGCTTGTGGGCAGAAGTTACTATGGATGTGTGGAATGTGGCCTGGAGTTCAGAGTCATTATTCCGTATAGGAGGTGCATCGCTTGCTCCACTACTGACAAGACCAGCAGAGTGTTGGTTACCATTAATGTTATTTATTACTAGAGGCCCAGTGCACGAAATTCGTGCAGGTGGGGGGGTGTCCCCTTAGCCCAACCTGCACCCTCTCCAATCCGGGACCCTTTGGGGGATGTTCAACTGCTGGTTTAGGCCTGATCCTGGGTATCGGGCCTAAACTGCCAGTCGGACATCCCTCTCACAATCCTGAACCGCTGGCTCCTAATCGCTCACCTGTCTGCTGGCCTAGTCACCCCTCACTGCCCCCCCCCCCCGCCAGCCTAATTGCCTCTAACTTCCCCCCCTGCCGGCCTGGTCGCCCCTAACTGCCCCCCCCCGCCCCCCGCCGGCCTGGTCGTCCCACGCAGCCTGCTGTTCAGCTGGTTTGTAGGCAATCATCTTGTGAGGGTGTGAGGGTTAATTTGCATATTACCTCTTTATTATATAGGATGGTGGGAAGAGAGGCACTTGGTGCTTAGTGTTTTGGTGGGACATGGGTGAGGAGAAGTGGAGTGTGGGACAATCTATCTACAGCCTGGTATTCTGAGGCCCTTAAACCTCCTTCCCATCCATCTATCCACTTCCCTCTCATCATCAGACCCAGAAGGCCTGGAGATACCCAAATGTCCAAGGCCTGAAGAATCCACTGGGATCTGCTTGAGAGGCTGATAAAAACTAAGAATGTACTTTGAAAAAAAAAATAATGTTGCCCTGAATTTCTCAGGTACCCAATGCTCAAAAGTAGCCCCAGGTTTGCACCTAGATTTGGAAGGCACTTAAAAAAACATATATATATATATACACATCAATGAAGAGAGAGCGAGTCAGTGATTGGCTGTCTCCTGCATGCCCCCTACTGGGAATTGATCCTACAATCCGGGCATGTGCCCTTGACTGGAATTGAACCCAGGACTCTTTAGTCTGCAGGCTGACGTCCTAGCCACTGATCCAAACTGGTTAGGGCTGGAAGATACCTTTTAAGGTTGAGTGGATAGTATAGCTGAGTAGACCAGTGAGGCTCCAGAAGTTCACTTCCAACTGAGACATGGAGCCCGAGACACGGAGCCTTCGTTTTCCCACCCCAGCAGCATCCCCTTGCATCACATTACCTTTCTGCATCTTGCACAGTGATTGACGCCTTTTTTGTCATGGATCTCTTTGAGAGGTTGGCAAAAACTGAAGATCTCCTTTGAGGGAAGACTCACATCCTTAGAACAATTTGCACATGATTGCAAGGAGTGTACAGTCTCCTGGATCTCTTCCATGGGTCCCAGGTGAGGAATTTCTAACCTGAAAGATGCCCTTTCTTTATTTTTATAGCTTGTATTACCTCTTGACATGACTTCTGGACACTTAGGCATAATCGATGCTCTAGTATCTGGTCAGTGTCTGCTTTCCCAGGAGGGGTCTCTAAGATACCTCTCAGGAGGTCGGGGACCAATCCAAGAAGATGGAGATGCTGCCTGGCACTCCTCCAGATTCCACTGGCTGGAGGTCCGGGGAACACAGGTTCCAGCCTCATGACTTCCCACTCTCACGGCCCCCTCCCATGTGCACCGCTGCTCGCTGTGAACTGGGCTGATCGAGAGAGGCACCCAAGACTCATCTCAATCATTCTTGGCAGGGAATCTGAGTATGAAGTGCAGGGACAACAAGTATGAAGCATGTACTACCCCTCCCGACCCAGTGCCCGTGACAGACGTTGCTAATCAATCAGGGTTCTCTTTCCCATTTGGCCCAGATATGGTCTTATAATCCTTTTCAAATAGTCATTTAGGTAGACACCACCCATCCATCAGAGTTGGCATGTAGGATGAAATATATTTGCCTTCCTGGATGCAGGGGAATGAGGGCTGAGCGCTTTGGCTCTAGGCCCACCTCTTGCTAGTCTAGGGTCTGAGATCCCACAGCCCACCTGGCCCACAACTCCAGGCCTCTGTTGGTTTTGGGGAATTCCCCATCATCTGGTTGGCTAAGCTGTACCCTGAGGCTGACCCTAGGTATTCCCCTGTGTTGATTCACTCATTTCTCAGCTAAAGTATCTTCAACATATTTTTGTTTTGTTTGTTTTTCCCAAGTCTCACTTCAGGAACCTCAAGTCGGACCCTTCACTACATGAAATCTAGAAATGACAAGAATGTCCCCATTCTTACAATTCCTGTAATCTATGCACCCTGCTTCCTCAAGCATATAATGCATCATATTGCTCTGTTCTTTAAAACAGGAAATCCATTTTTTTTTTACCATGGCATAGAAGGCCATTTATAGCCTGGTCCCAACTTCTTTTCCACTTTCACATCTTCCCCTGTGCTCTCACAAGTTCTTACAGTACATCATTTCCTGATAGTCTGGGTTTTCATAACTCCCCAGGCCCTTTCTCTGCCCGGTGAACGCCTACTCTTCTCAAATGCTCTCTGCTCTGAGAAACCCTCTCGGTTTGTGATTCCATTGCAGAGCTATGCCCAGCTCTATCCTGGTATTTTGACTGTTTAGCTATTGTCTGTTTATTTGTGGGGCAGCGTCTATACAGCCGTGTGTCCTAGCACCCAACCCAAGACAAGGCACAGGGGCAGGGATCTTGTTGACATGCACTGCATGTAACTTGCAGGGGTGGGGGTGGGGCCCTCAGCCTTCTCTTCCTGTCCCCCAAGGCAGCATTTGCTCTATCAGGCCATCCTGCCAAGCAAAAGCAGCCTTTGTCTTTTATTTATCTAAAAAAATATTTTTATTGATTTCAGAGGAGAAGGGAGAAGGATAGAGAGATAGAAACATCAATGATGAGAGAGAATCATTGATAAGCTGCCTCCTCCACACTGAGGATCGAGCCCACAACTCGGGCATGTGCCCTGACTGGGAATCGAACCATGACCTCCTGATTCATAGGTACACTCAACCACTGAGCCACACTGGCCGGGCAGCCTTCATCTTTTAAATGATGGCTTTCCTCCTCTTCCCAGAAAGGACACCTCACTGAAATTTTCCCTCCCTCCCTCCCCCCCTCCTTCCTTCCCTTCCTTCCTTTTAATGATTGATTTGAGAGAGAGAGAGAGAGAGAGAGAGAGAGAGAGAGAGAGAGAGAGAGAAACATCAATTTGTTGTTCCACTTATTTATGCATTCATTGGTTAATTCTTGTATGTGCCCTGACCAGGGATTGAACCCGCCAGCTTGTCATATCAGGACAATGCTCTAACCAATTGACCTGCCCAGCCAGGCCAAGAAATGGGCAGTTTCTAACATGAGACTCTTGGCTGGCCAGAGATACAGCTGCCAACCCAGCACTCCTGGAAGCAGAAGGGCTTTTGTTCATGAGCGCAGCACACCTTGCCCCACTCTTTGACCTCTGTGGGAAAACAGCCCTTCCCTTTCTGCACTGGCCTCTCCCAGGCCCCTCTGGCTTCCCTTTTCTTGGCCTGTGAGGCTGGGGAAGTAAGGAGGCTGGGAGCCCCCCAGTGAGGGTGGAAATAGGAGCATGTGAGAGGTCTGCTTAAAATGGTTTGGGGAAGAGCTGGTTGGGTGGGAGGGGCCTGGAGACTTCAACTTAGACAGAACTTGGTTAGTGCAGGAGACTCACATCTGGATGATTTGATAAACAGGGATGATGGGCCCCTCACTGAGCCTAAGGTGGTCCATGGGATCCTGGAAAGATGGTGCCCTTGGAGATAACAATAAAAATAATATTACTAAAAACATATATTGCCATGTAGCCCTAATTGTGCTAGACACTGCTCCAAATGCTTTTCATATATGAAACTCCTTTAGAGCCTTAGTACAACCCTTTGTGGTAGGTTTTATTATTATGTCCATTTTATGGATGAAAAAATAGAGGCCACAGAGAAATTACCTCATGCTAACTGCTCTATGGGTAAATGGGGAAACTGAGGCTGACCCAGACATCACTGGAGGAGGTTGTGGACGAGATATTAGAAGTATAAGAAAATCAGTGATGAAAACCCTAAGGACATCTGGCTGTATGTAGCCTTGAGAGAATTATTTTATTTCTCTAAGCCTATCCCTTCTTATCTAAGCAGTAGGATAATTATATCTTCTTGGAAGTTTCAACCTAAGAATCGGATGAACGCCTGCAAGTAAGATGCCTAGCACATTATAGATAATCAATAAACAGTAGCTGTCATTATGAACTACCTAATTGCTCTCTCCTTTGTGCTCCTTTATTCTATACACTTCCTTTCCAGAGCCTTGTCAGACTATTTTCATGGTCTTATCATACCTCTGTCTTGCTGCTGTACTGTAAGCCCCTCAAATGCAACAATCAGCTCTTATCCGCCGCTGGGCGTTCTAGCTGGAAGAGATGGGAGGTTTCGTATGAGAAAACGGAGGCTTTGAAAGGAAGGCTTTGAAAGGGCATTGCCTGGGTCTGAGGCTGCAGGCTGCTTGTGCCTCCAGGGAGAAGGAGGAGATGGACAAGACAAGGCATAGTGAGTGGTTGGGTGTGAGAGGAAGTGACAAAGAGGAGTCGAATTTGACTCCCAGGTTGCCTTGGAATACAAGAGGGATTTAAGAGTTTGTGGGTAGGAGGGGAAGATAATAATTTAGACCTTGGAAGTGCTCTGGGGAAGGAGTTTGTAGCATAGGCACATAAGGGTCTCTGGAGGCACTTGCCTCTAATTGGATATGGGCAGGGCACCAACATCTGCCACAAACTATGACTCTATGATGTGACGGTGTAATCAGTTGTCAGAAGTTGTGATCATGTACTGAGTTGGATTGTAGGACTTGAATCCTGACTCCACTGTAACTTGCTAGTTGAATGACTTTGGGAATGTTACTTAACCTCACGAAAAAGGGGTGATTAAAAATGACCTCCTAGTAGATTGTTGTGAGTGTCAAATGAGATAAAACAGGTCAATGATGAACTATTGTAAGAGCTCAATAAATAATGGCTATCATTATAGCTGCTCCTGCTGCCAGAATCCGGACACCCCTTGTTATCTTGACACTCTCCTTCCTATTTCAGCCTTTTGCATCCCACTAGCCCTGTATGGTATACAGTTTGGGGCCAAAGTAGGGTTACAGTTGTGAGTACATGGAACACAGAGTTTATTCTTGTATTACTATTTATTAAAATTATTATATTATTTTCCATATGAACAATTGTAAACCTACTTTTGCCACATCCTGTATGTACCCAGCTGTTCATCATCTGTGCTCCAACCTCTCTGTGTTTTAGAGACCTTTGTCTCTTTTGGGCAAAAAAGAGAAGAATGTTGTAGTTATTGAGTTCCTCCAGGAAGATATCATTTGAATTTTAATTGTATTCCAACAATGCCTTGACCCACAGGTGTGACCAATGGTGGGACTGTGGGACAGCAATTTTAGGGGCAGAGAGATCTTTCTGGTGCCGGGTAGACCAACACATTTGGAAGTTGTCTACTATGTCTGCATGATGTGGACATCTGTAACGAGTATGAAGTCAGACTGAAATAGGATCTGAAACTTTTCACTTGAGATTAAGTGGGGTCAGAGGACTTCATGCTCTTTTGGTTGGGAGGTCTTTTGGTGAAGTACGTAGCCCTCTCATTATTCCATCTCTCTCTTTCTCCTGCCCCAGGTTCCAGGAAGGCATGCCATTTAGCACATGTTCAATAAATGTGGAAAGGAGGAAGGAGAAAGCCATTACTTGAGAACCAGGAAGCCCACGTTCAAGTCTTGCCCATGCTGTTACCAGGTGTGTGGGCGTAGACAAGCACCTTCCCTTCTCTGAGCCTCAATTGCCTATAATGTGGGAATAATGAAACCTGACTGCTTAACAGACCCAACGTTTAGACCAATGTGTTCACTTGGTTGATGCAGGCATTGAAGCACAGATACAGAAAGGACTTGACGTCAAAATTTGGTTGCAAAACAAGGTCATGTGGTAGTGCTTAGTCAAGTGTTGCAGGAAGGTAAGGGATGGTAAGGGAATGTGATGTTCACACCTGATTATTTACTTAAGCTCTCAGACCCATGGAAGGGAAGGGAAAGGAGAATCTCCCTCTGCTGAGTCACTTACTGTTTGCTACATTTTCAATGCCAGTGTGGATTCCTGGAGGAGCCTGTAAGACCCAGAGACCTTGACAGTATGTATGTGTCCCAGGGGTCTCAAGTCCTAGTCACCCACAGGGTGCAGGGTGCTTTGAAGCTCTTCTCAGTGACTCTCTGCAAAGTGTTAGGTCTCAACTCAGCTGCAAAAGGAATGAACTGTTCGTCTCACCAGCACAGAGCACATTTGGGCCAAGCTCCTCGCTTAGTTTTATGGGGCCAATACATCTGCAGAATCACTTACCCATCACTCCGCAGACGGAATGCATTACTTTGGAAAACTTTCTTTTTCCTTTCCCCCCAAAAAACTTTTATTCTCTGGTGGAAATGGTTTATCAACATCTTTAAAAAACTGCTCAGATCTTCTTGGCAACCCCTGATACCATAAAAGAGTGGCAGTGCGAATGCAAATGAATTAGAGGCCATTAAAAAACCCTCTTGCTTTGGCAGCTGAAGTGGAGAAGGCCCGGTGATGGATAGTGCAGTGGCTTTCTGCTGAGCAATTTTGCTCTTTTTACAGCTGCCAATGGCTGATGAATTTCATCTTTTGTTTCCTTTACTGCCGCTTAAGCAACCACCTTCAGGCTGAGGGTATGTCCCTGGGCACCCACTTCATCTCCCCCTCAGGGGATGGCTCCATTCAACTGTTTTGCACTTACTGCCTGATTCAGGGAAGGCATAGGATGGCCCAGCTGGAGGGGGCCCTGAGGGAGCGCCCCTCCTCCTATTGCTGAGCTCAGTAGCAGGGACTACTGAAGAGGTGAAAATCCTCTCCACTGGGGGGAAGGGCACATGCTCCCTTAAATTCTACTTGTGTCTATTGAGGCTTACTGCATGCTAGGCATCGTGCCAGGCACAGTGAGGATACCAAGAAGTGATGGACACAGCCCTGTCTTCAATGATCTTACCATCACTTGGGAAGGAAATACACCTCCATTTACACACATGGGCATGCACATGGCAGAACCTTTCTGCAGGCACTCACACTTATCGATGTGTACAAGGAAACGTGCTCACACTCGCATACACGCCAGTACCCATGCACATGGAAGCACAGTCACCCACACAAACGCGAGCGCGCACACACCTGAGCATGCCCAGAAACACACACACAACCCAAGCCCCAGCAACGGTCAGCCCCGTGTACATTCGCACATAGGCATGCACAAACACGATGCACACTCCTGCACACCCACATGAGGACGTTAAACAATAAAACAAAACTATGTATGGACCAAAGCCAGAATGAGAGGGAGACGAGAAAGAATTCGGGGATGCTGCAGTGGAAATGCTGAGCTAGGGAATTTGCCTTCTAGAGTCTGTTTAGTCTGTTACTAGCAGTGTGACCTTGCTCAAGTCTCTTAACGTCTCTGAGCCTCAGTTTCCTTATTTGAAAATGAGGCTTTTTTGAATACAAGAGCCTATAGTTTTGTGAAACCAAATTCAGAAGTCAATGTGGGCTGAAGTAATGTTAGAGCTAGTAATAGTAATAGCTAATCCATATTGAGCACTGGCTATACATCAGCTCTTTTAACCCCCACAGCAATCCTAAACGATTAGTGCAATTATTAGCTGTGTTTTACAGGTGAGAAAACCAAAGCTCAGAGAGGTGAAGTTACAAGCCCAAGGGCACACAGCCAATAGCAGTGGAGACTGTAGCTGAACTCAGACAGGTTGGCTTCAGGGCCTGTACTTTTGGTTACATTGACCATGCGCTGAGTTTGATTTGTGCTGGGCACCAGAGACCAGGAGACAAAGGACACACACCTTGTCCTTGAGAGACTCACAGTCCAGTGAGGAGGCAGCCTTATGGACAGTTGGAGCGAGGTGTGCAGTGAGATGCTGGAAAGCTTGGGCTCCTGGAGACCCCCTCTGCGTGCTTGTGACAGATCTCGCTGTGCCTCTTGGGGTCAGGGCAGGTCAGCCTGGTCCTGGGGATGTGGCGTGGGATGGGGTTTCTCTGGGTCAGGTGGGCACTGTGTCCAGATAATGAGCTTCAAGTCAATTTGGAGAGGCTGGAGCCCTTCCCGGAGTGTCTTTGTGTCTTGGGTAAGGCCAGGCTTTGATGCCCTCTGTCCTGGCCTGGGCCCGGGGCTGGGCTGGGGCCTCCATGGCTCACTATGATGGCTTTGGGAAAAGTAGGGAAAGAGCTTTTCTCCAGAGAATTGCAATCGGTCAGGGTGGGGCCCAGGCTTGGTAACAAAGTGTGGCCTGGATTTCAGTCCCCTACTCACCCTTCTACGTGGTGACCCTGGGAGGGCCATCGGGAGGGAGGATGGCATGGCGTGGGGGGTCAAAGGCCCTCATGGGGCTCTTCCCTGCAGTGGGAGAAGGAAGGTTGCAGGATCTCTGTTGGTCTCTCCGGAGAGGGGGCTCCCCTTCACACTGGGATGGGATGGAGACAAGAAGGAAGGGGCTGGGATGGGACTGCCACACCAAATATAATCCCAATAACCGGAATGGCGTTCAAGATCAGACGTCCTGGGTGAGGGGCTGGGGTGGGATTTGCACGCAGGTCCGATTCTAAAGTTTGGACACCCAACCGTGATACTGCACTATGTCCTAAAATCTGCCTTGAGTACCTACTGTGTGCTTGTGGGATTGGGTGGGGCTGCAGAACAGAGCAAGATGGGGGACCCTGAGACAGCTGCTGACATAGGAAACATGCACCAAACACACGTGTGCACATGTAGAGGGAAGGAAAGGAGGCTCACTTGATGGCTTCCACAGGAAAGGCTGGCCTGACTCTCAGCTCTGCCTCCCTGTGTTCGGCCTCCGATCATCCAGCTGAGGGCTGTGTGGCGCAGGAAGGCAGGGGCCTCTGTCCCCAGGGCCTCTGCCACGGGAGGCTTTCGTTAATATTTATAAAATGGTAAGTTCTTCCCCAGCTGCAGACCTCCCACCCCTGGACTGTGTAGCGTCCCCTCAAGCCACCCCCTTGTCTTTCTCCCTGTCCCTGAGGCATCCCCATCTTTTCAAGGATGGTGGCCTAGGTCACCTCCGAGGGTCCTTCGGGAATTCTTCTCCCTTTCTTCCCATAGAAAGCGCTTGCTCTCTGAGCCCCAGGTCTTCTTGGCTGTGTTACGGGCCATGATGGGAGACTCAGGAGAGGGAACCTGCCTTCTTCCCTGAGCCACGTGGGCAGATGTGTTCCATCCATCCTGGTGCTGGGACCGCGGGGAAGGAAGGCATGGCGGTGATTGGGCCGAGCAGCAGGGTGCTCCCTGGCTGCGATCTGGTCCTGCCTTGCGCTGGGGTATTCAGGACAAAGCCCGCTCAGACGAGGGGTTGTCAGGAGCATCTCCTGAGTGCTCCTTGAGTGGCCAATGTCACCTTCGGGTCTCAGGGATCTCCCTGCCCTCATTGTCCTTGCTCTGCTCTGAAGCTGGGTGAAGCTGGTGGTTCCCCTCCTCAGGCTCCGCCCCCTCCCTCAGCTCCCTACCCTCCTAGTCAGCTGACCCCACATGTCCTTCACCTGCCTGTCCCCACTGCCTTCTTGCCCTGTGGTCTCTGGCTTGCTGCCTCTTCACAGCCTGCTGACCACTGCTCAGTCCCCTCCAGCCCAGGCCCCGTCACCACCAGCCTGCCCACTTTCTAAAGCACTTATTGAGGTGGAATTCACACAACATAAAACAAACCACTTAAAATGAACAACTTGGTGGCGTTTAGTATATTTACGAAGTTATGCAGCTACCACGTCTATCCAGTTCCAAAACAGTTCTATCACCCCATAAAAACCCTGTACCTGTTCAGTATCTGATCCCCAGCCTCCTCCCCTCCCAGCTCCTGGAGACCCACCATCTGTGTTGCCTCTGGATTCACCTCTGGAAAGTGCATGGAAATGGAGCCATGCAACATGTGACCTTTTGTGTCTGGCTTCTTTCCCTTAGCATGACGTTTTCAAGGGTTATCTGTGTTGCAGCGTGTGTCAGTACTTCATTCCTTTCCATGGGTGAATATATTCCATTGTCTGTACATTCGTTCGTTGATGGACATTTGGTTGTTTCCACCTTTGGTTGTTGTGAATAGTCAGCTGTTCATGTATATAAATACTTGTTTGAGTACCTGCTTTCAACCCTTTTGGCTGGATCCCAGGAGGGGACTTGCTGAGTCATGTGCTAAGTCTATGTTTAACGTCTGGAGGAACTGCCAAGCTGTTTACCATCTACGCTCCCACCAGCGATGTATGCGCCTTCTTTCTGTATAGATCTGATGTGTCAATCACATCCAAAACCCACCTGGAGTTCCTCCTGACTGACTCTGGTGGTCTTCAGAAGTCTGCCTGGAGAACTGCACCTTTAACCTGGAAAACCGACAGAAGAGTAAAGGGCCAGCTGGCGGCGATGCAGGCACAGGGGCTTCAGCCCCGCCGCCCAGCACCTTCTCATCCGCACGGCCACCTGGGAACGCCTGGCAGCCACCGCACAGCGCAAGTCCCCACCTGACATGGGAGGGAAACTGAAGCAAGCAGAGGGAGAGGGGTTTGGCCGCGGCCACATGGTGAGTTAGTGGCAGAGCCAGGACTGGAACCAACATCTTCTGGCTTCCTAAAAAGTGCTCTTTTATTTTAAAGGAAAAAATTACAGGTGGTATTTGCTTGCAGTAATAAATGCAAACACTAAAGGGATATAAAGGAAAGAGCGAAACTTGCTTTATCCCTATCTCCTACCCTACCCTCCAGAGAAAATCAATGTCCAAAGTTGACTGTGTGGCTGTGCAGACCGTTTTCTGCGTGTGCACATACACCCTCACTCGCATCTGCTCACGTTTATGCACACGCCCATGTGGGCTTTTTGGTTGCTTACTTGTTTTTTTTCTAGAAATAGAATTGTGCTAGACTTTCTGTTCTGCCTTTTGCTTTTTTATTTTTTTGTATTTCTTGAAGACTAGAAGAACCAAGCACTTGCCCTGGCGAGCTTGCCGCTGGAGTGACATGGACAATGCGAGTCCTTCGGTCACACTTACGTGCCTGAAGAAGGGAACGTGAGCTTAGGGACCCCGAGGCTTGGACTGGGTTTATCCAGGTGCGGGTGGGATTACAGGTGGGAACCAGCTGAGCAAAGGCTTCCCCAAGGGTGACAAGTGAGCTGAGTTGGACCGAAGGGCTGGGTCAGGGAGGTGGGAGGGGAGGTTGGGCTGAGAGCAGAGGCCACTCTGTGGAGGGCCTTGAATGCCAGGAGAGGAAAGGACAAGTTACCCACCAGGCAGTGGGAGCCACTGGAAGAGAAAAACAAAAGTGATGTTTCTTGAAGAAAGAAGATCAGTCTCCTTTGTGCATGCATGCACATGCATGTGCATGTGCATTTGTGTGTATGTGTATTTGTGCGTGCACCTGCTTTAGAGATGGCAGGGTGCTCTCTGGGAGTTTGGATGGATGACACTAGCAGAAAGGAGCCAGTAGGAGACTGTGCCCCAGCGATGTGGTGGTGTTACTGCGCTAAAGGAGTCCGTTTGCCTGTGTGCATCAAAGCCCAATAACACATGAACAGGAGCTTGCAACAAAGAGAGTAGGGGTTTGTTTTTAGGGAGTGGCCCACACCCGGAGTCACAGGTGACTAATGCTCAGAAACCTGGCTCTCTGATGACTTCCAGGGGGTGGGTATGTAGGGGAAAATCATTAATCGGGTGACTAAGGAAGTTAGGGTCAGGGTCAGGGTCGTGGTCTCTACTGATTGGCCTGTGCATGGGTAGGGGTAGTTGATCAGTGCAGCTGGTCCTGATGTCAGCCACCATGTCACTTCGACTTGTTTTGCCATTTTTCTCAGTCTGTAGCTGAAACACAGCAGAGGCCTAGATGTTATCTCCAATTTGACCTAAACTCTCTGGGGTCAACAGACCCGAGGCTTTAAGATTATTTGGTGCTGACCAGAGTCTCCTTGTCCTGAGGGCTTAATGCTTAAGGGAGCGGTCATGCCAGGGAACAGGTGGTGGGTGAGTCAGGGTGCTGGATGAGGCCAGTTTGAATGAAAAAGGAAAGGAAGGAGAAAAGTTCATATTAAAGAAATGAAGCTTCTATGTAGTTGCCATGGATGTGAATGGATGGGATGGGTGAGAGTGGATAGAGAGATAACCTTGGGGAAACTCCTTGAATAGTGTCTAGCTGGTGGCAGGCAAGGGGACATAGGGAGATGCAAGCACTTGACCTTGTGTAAGTGGGAGCTAGGGTGGGGCCACTAGGACACAGGTCAGAGGGGAGCTGGGCACCCTGGATTTATATGTCCCAGATAGAGGTGAAGGTGAGACATTGCTCCTGGGACACTGCATAGCGTCTCCAGGATTCTCACGGGGGCAAGGCCAGGACTGGCTGACTTGGGAAGCCCTCTGCCTGCCCGCTCTCTCCTCCTGCCCCTGCTCTCCCTCTCCGCTGCCCTCTCAGGAGAGTGGAGCCTATTCTCAGGATTCTGTGAGTCAGGATTGAAGCAAGTAGGGATGGGCCTGAGCGGAGGCAGGAGAGCCAGGGCTCTGGCTGCAGGGTCCCAGCCAGTGTTCTTCTTTGTGGTGGAAAAAGTGTGTGTGTGTGTGTGTGGGGGGGGGGGGGGCGGGTGGGGAGGGGCGGTAAAGGGAGAAAGGAGAGAACAAACAAGTCTAAAGCCTCAAACATTTATGTAATGAATTGCCGAGAAAGAGGCGGGAGGGGAAGAGGCCAGAGAGCTGAGAGCTAGGAATGTAGGGGAAGAATGCAAAGGTTTGGAGGATGCCAGGCTCTGGGGAAAGGAGGAAAGAGGAGAGGGGTTTGTAAGAGTCTGTGGGGTTTGAACTGGATCCCTTTTACAATGCTTTGAGAGATTCAAGTAAAGGTTGAAATTCCTTTTTAATTGCTTTCAGCTGCCAGACTGTGTTTCTTTGAATGTAGAACCAAGGCAAGACCGGCCACCTGGGGCAGAGGTGGTCATTCGGATCGCATAAGAAATGCTCTCCCCTCCCCTCCTTTACATCTTGTTTCTGAGAGTGGGATGCCTGGGACACGGACGTGTGCATGGTAAATAAGCTCATGATAGAATTTAGGATGAATGGTGGCAGAGAGCGCAGGAACCATAACACTTAGTGTCTCCGTGGAAGGTAAGAAACCCACTCAAAGCAGCTCGGCCGTTAAGGGAACTTGTAAGAGCGCCGAGTGTGTCCCGGAGGGAACGGAGCTGCACCCCTTTGGCTCTGCTCCTCTGCACATCATTGTCTCTGTCTTGCTTTTTTTCCTTCTCTGCAAACCAGCTTCCTTGGCTTCTCTGGCCCACACGGCAGAGAACTCGGCCCCTGCAGCTCTGGGGTTGCAGTCCCTCCGTCCCAACTCCAAATTCTTGGAGAGTGACTCTGATCCGCCTGGCAGAGTGAGGTCCTCCCAGCCCCCAAGACCCACTTATGGCTGCAGGGTGGAGGCGCAGGGTCATGGTTGCTGGAAGCCTAAGTGAGGAGCCCCAGCTGCAGCCCTGTGCGGGCCGGGGAGGAGTGTTCCTAGAGATGGAGCCGGCTGGGGGGCCACCCAGAGCAGTTCTCAGCAGATAGCTCTCCTTTCGGGTGCTTAATTACTATGCCGTTCCAAGAGTGACTAGAAAAATCTGCTTTCCCCTGCACTTCAAGACAGAGCTCAGTCCCTCGTGTTTCACCTGCAGCTGGAAGGAGACCTAGGAGGGAGGAGACCACAGAGCCCCCTTCTCCTGCTCCAGCTGCTGGTGGGGGTGGGGGTGGAGTGGGGGGGGCATCCCTGCTCCCACCAGGAGGGACTGAAGCTTAGTACCCTTGGGCTGCTCTGAGTCCTCTTCCCCTGTGGTGCTCCTGTGCTTGGTTTTGGCAAATGGGTCCCCCTGTCCCCGCGCCCCCCCCACCGCCTTCCCTCCCCCCTGTGGGAACCTGCCTGGCCCTGAAGCTTGTCTAGGAAGGGCTTTGTGCCTGCCCCGCCTGCCCCTTCTCAGAACAGCACGTGGAGCCTGGCCCCAGGGACTGCTGATGCCCCGCCCCCAGTTCCTGTGGCTCTGGCACCCTGGCAGCTGCTGGTCTCAGAGGGCCTGGTGGTGCCGGGCAGTGAACCTGAGGGTGTGCTTAGGGCAGGCACAGCGGGAAAACCCGCAGCTCCAAGGAACCTATGCAGGGTTTTGCAAACTGAAGACCTGCAGAGCAGACAGTTTAATTTTAAAACACTAACCTTTAATGGGCGTTGGTTCTGGGGCAGGTTTTGTTCTAATGCAGCAGGTCCTCAGATGTCATTATGACGATGAGATGCTGGAGGAATTAGCTCTTGTTTGCATCTATTAGCCTGTGGTAAAATTGGTTTCGTTATAATGTCGTTTTGCTTAAAGTCACAGACCTATCGATGACATTAAGTGAGAACTTAGCGTATATTATCCCCTTAATCCTCACAGCCACTTTAAGAAGTAATTGTCACCTCCACTCAAAGGTGAGGAAACTGAGGCACAGAAATTCTTTAAACCCAGGCTGACTGGTTCCAGAGCCCATGACCATGACACATCTGCCTTCATAATTCCTGTAAAATGTGTGTCGTTGGCAAAACATCAAATTTTATTTGGAATTTTGCAGCGGGAGAGTGGGTGGTACTAAAATCTTTTTCTAAGGCATCTAAGGATTTGACCCCCGCTTGACCTTATTTGCTTTGAGCTGATCTATTCCTTTTGGGTAGAGGGGCTCCTCCCACCTAGAACTTTCCTGTGGTCCTGGTACAAGGCTCTGGCCAAGACCCCGCCCACTTCTGTTGAGCCCCAGGGCCTCCTGATTGGATATATCCCCAGTGGGGCTGACAGCTGAGACAGGCATGGGTGGGGGTGGTGGTGTATCCAGCAGGTGGGTGGTGGTGCACATAGAGTCTGCACGATTCCTCCCAGCCCTCCCTGCTGGAGAGACAGTGGCCAGGCTGCGGGGCACAGCCCTCCACCTGCTGCTGCTCCTCCCTGGCTCAGCTCTCACCCTCAGCCCAGGCTGCTGGCAGATGGCTCAGAGCCCCTGGCAGAGCCCACTCCTACGAGGCCCTAACACTTCAAAAGCGGATTTGACTCCGGGCTTTGGCGGGGGTGTCTGCGGGAGAGGCACTCCTGTTTATTAACGGAGCCTCAGCCTGTTTATTAAACACCTCCAGAGCCAGCTGCTGGCAAGGCCTCTGAGTAGGGGAAGCTCTGAGGCCTGGAGGACAGGGGCGGGTCCTCACTGCCCCAATCCAGCGGGACATTCCTAGAAAGCCATCCCTGGCCTCAACTTCTCACCTGAGCAATGGGGTCAGCTATCCCTGATGAAGTGGGAACTGTACCTGGAGGTAGTAATAATGGCGATGAAGATGATAAATTCCTATGTCCTGGTATAAGTCTCTGGCTAAAACTTATTGAATGCTGACCGCATACTAAACGCTGCATGCTAAGAGCTGTAGATCTGTTGTGTGTCTACACAAGGCCAGGCACTGCTGGAGGTGTTGGGGGTGAGGTTACCACCACGGACGACCTACTGGGAGATGCCTTACTTACTTACTACAAGCCAGCACTTTATGTATAGCATATCATCTAATTTCCGCAGTCCGGAAAGGGAGTGCTGTTATGATCCCATTTTACAGATGTCAAGGTTAATAAATTTCCTCACGGTCACACAGCTACGAGGTGGTGGCTCAGCAGGTTTAGCTCTGGCGTTTGTGCTCTTACACCTGGCATGCCCTCCCTGTGAATACAGCTGCCCTCAAGGATCTGATAGTCAGAGTGGGAGGACGTGTCCAGTGAACAACTACCTATATAATCGTAAGTGCTGCGAAGGAAGCAAATGAATACACTGGAATAGAGATTAATCTAGAGAGATTTTACTTGGGATAATGTGTTCAGAACATTGAGTCTTCACCAGAACCTTATTGGATCAGTTTGCTACCCCATTTTTCAGATGCATGTGGGGAGGCTTGGAGAGATTAAACAGGGAGCCAGAGAGAGCCTGGACAGGGACAGGCTCAGGTCTACTACCTGCGCTGTCTGCTCGGAGGCTCTCTGCGCAGTGTTTGGCCTGGAGAAGGGGTTTTTGCTAATTATGGGGCTTGGTGTAGTAGTGGGCTCTTTGGGTCTCTCCCAAAGGATCTGATCTTGCCCTTCGTTCTTAGGCATCAAGAGGAAATTGTGCTGGTCTCTGATTCCCTTTTTGTCAGGCATCAGGGCCTGGTGTGTGGCGTGTGCACGGTGTCGAGTGTGCACGTGTGTGCCTGTGTGAGTCCGCACTGGCCCCTGTGGGCTTGTGTGTCTGCCTCCCCTCCCTGCAGCCTCCTTCTCACACAGACCACTTTCACCTTTTATTAGGTCACTTTATAATTGATTGAAATGTCCCAGGCACAGTTCTCTTAACTCCAGGGTGATTATGACAATTATGTTGATTATCAAGTAAAAAAAGGGGGGGAGGGGAGAGAGAGAGTGAGAGAAAGAAGAGAGAGAGGGGAAGGGGGCTGGGGGGTTGGGAATTGTTGAGCTGTGCTGTCATTAGCGACATTGTGTGAGAAATTTTTGCCTTCAAAAGGCTGCTGTGAAAAGGAGAGAGTGTCTTAAAAAAAAAAAAAGGCCCATTATGCAGGCAGCAGGCAGCACAGGGTGCACAGTGGTGGCGGGGGACCATGAGGTGTAATTAGGGCAGTGACAGCCAGAATTACATGGTGTCTCAGCAGTGTTGCCACCTCTCCTGGGGAGGAGGGGAGGGGGTGAAAGAGGGGACAGGTAATGGCTGGGAAGTTCTGGACCCTTGCTGGGAGCTACTGGGTCTTTTGGAGAGCCAGGGTAACCTGGGACTGGCCAGAAGGGACAGGGAGGGTGGGGCTGCCAGAGCTAATGATTTCTACAGCAGGGAGGGGGCCTCTTTATTTCTGAAAGTCATTTACGATGGCTCGATGCCCCCTTCCAGGCTTTTTGTGCATTCCCACCCCAACAGGGAGTTGGCAAAGGAAAGCCAATTGTGTGGAACAGAGGATGCAGATAAATAATTTCCAGCCTCCTCCACTCCCAGTCCCTGGGCTTTCTGCAAGGAGGGAGAGCTGAGCCTCCTGCTGGCTGCTCGCCCCTGCAGGCAGGTGCTTATCTGCAGGGGCCTCAGTCACCTTCCAACCCCCAGGTTAGGAGTGGGTGTTCTCAGGGCAGGTGGGGACGCCTGATGCTTCAAACCCTCCCAACCGATAGCACAACAGCGGTCCACAGGCCACCCAGTCTCAGTCTTTTCCTTTCCACCCAGGGCTTCCCTCTAGATCAGGGGTATGGAATGTCTGGCCCGCGGGCCGTATAAGGCCCACGAAATGGTTTGGTCTGGTCCTGCCAAGGCATTAGGGGTGAGTTAATTAAATGTAATTTTTAAGCTGATAATTTTGTCCGGCCTAAGAATGACGCTCTACGTACTCCCCAAATGGCCCTTGGCAGAACAAGGGTTCCCCACCCCTGCTCTAGAGCAGCCTGAGACCTGCAGGCCTCTAGCCTCTGCTCGCACACTCCCGGGCCCGGAACTCACTCCTTCTCAGAGAGGCCTGACTATCTGGGCTCAAAGCCTTTTTATTATCCATGTGACCTTGGGCATGTTCTGTCTCCTCTCTTTTTTAAATTGAATTTAATTTTAATGTTGATGGTATTAGTCCTCTGTCACCTCTTTGTGCCCGTTTTCCCATCTGCGACACGAGATGATAATCGTCCTTATGCTGCAGGATTAAATGAGATGCTTGATGTGAAGGACTCAGCCTTCTTCAGTGTTCCTCCAGGATGGCCCAGGGCAGCGGTTTTCACCCGGTCAGCCGGAGCAGGCACATGAATTTCTAAAACATGCAATATCTGCCTGGCTGGTGCGGCTCAATGGTTGAGCATCCACCTATGAACCAGGAGGGCATGGTTCGATTCCCAGTTGGGGCACATGCCAGGGTTGTGGACTTGATCTTCAGAGGGGGGTGTGCAGGAGGCAGCTGATCAATGATTCTCTCTCATCATTGATGTTTCTATCTCTCTCTCTCCCTCCCTCTCTGAAATCAATAAAAATATATTAAAAAAACAAACAAAAAAACCATGCAATATGTGACTATTTATAGCCAGGGGCACTGACCTCTTTCCCCTTAGACTGTCAAATAAGACAATGATAAGAGCCAACACAACAATAATGTGAATGCATTAAAATTATACCTATTTTTTTTTTCAGATCGCAAAACATATATTTTTTGGCATGCTACAGAATTTCAGTAATTAGTTTATGTGTGCCATGAGATGAGAAAGGTTGAAAGCCACTGACTCAGAACGACTTTTCTAGAAGATAGTCTTGTTCTTGAGGGAACTAAAACCTGGTAGTTTCTCTACTGATCCTAGCTCTGTCTTCTAGGACCACATGGTTGGGCATTCATTCATTCATTCATTCATTCAATAAATGCATATTGAGTGCCTACAGGGTGCCAGGCCTTGTGCTGGGTGAGAGAGAGTCCAGGGCCTTGTTACCTTCTCTGCACAGACACTCATTTGTTCATGCCCAGGAGGGAGGGGCCAGACCTGACCATACCCCCAGGTACCTCTGACCTGAGAACCAATGGGGAGGAATGGGGCATCTAGTCTAAGAGGCAGTCAGGGCTTAGGCCTGAGGCTTTGTACTCCCTCTGAGAGCAGCCAAGGTCCTCCGCACCCTGTGCCTGCCCATCACCCCCCGCCCCACCCCTGCACTGCATAGATGGGCTGTTGGCCCAGGATGTGGCCAAATGTCCAAGCTCGTGGTTAAACTCTGATGCTGGGAACATGTCTCAGCTCACAAGCCAGGGGCCGATGCTGCCCTCTAGGAGGGACTTTTATGTTATCATTACTTTTTAAAACTCTAACAAGCAATGTCAGAACCTCTGTTTCCTGGAACTCCTTGTGCTGTTGTTTAGATAAGTTTAAATGAGCTGTGATTAAACTAATTTTGAGGTAATTAACCCGGGGAAGGAATTCTTCACTTAACATTCTAAGTGACTGTTCATTCTAAGAGGGAGCACTTGCGAGGAGCCACGCAGCTTTCAGGAGCCCCGCTTAATTAAAACATAAGGAACGCAGCCACAGAGCAAGAGTGTACCATCATTAATGAGAAATGAATATTCTTTATCTAATTACACGGCATAATTAGTTGCAGTCTCCAACAACAGAGACAGAGGGGGCAGGGGAAACCATAGGAGGTCGAGGCTCCTGTTCTCATGGACCCCAATGAGGCTTCAAGCCCGACTCTTAGACCTCTTTTGAGGTTTCCTCAAAGCCCAGAGTCTGGGGAGACCCAGCCCAGGGAGACCCCAGCCCAGGGGGACCCCAGCCCAGGGTGCAGAAAGGCCAGGCAGAGCGTGAACTGCCCTCGGCAGGGGTCCCAGTGGGTGTCTTTGGTGGCAGTTTGAGTTCACGTTAGCCATCCTGGGTCCTATCGTTCTTGTAGATTCAATACATTTATTGAGCACCTACTATGTGCTAGATTGTGAATGCAGCAGACATAAGCCCTGCCCTTAGGAAGCCCATAGGTTTGAACCCTGGCTGGACAAAAGGAGACCAGCTGTCTAACAGTGAGGCAATCATAGAGCACAGGTGAGACGGTGTCACATTTATTCCTCATGACAGCCTTACCAGGTGGTGGCATTCTCCCAAATTGACAGTTAAGAAAACTGAGGGTGGAGGGGCAAAGCAACGCATCTCAGGCCACACAGCCAGGAGCCAGCAGAGCCAACTGACCAACTTCAAAGCCACGGCCGCGTCCCCCAAGGGGAGGACCCCACAGTCAGTCCAGAGGGACTGGGACTGTTTTATGAAAGCCACCTTAGTGCCTGATCAGCATCGCCCCACCTGGTCCTGCCTCCGGCACCTGCTGCTTCTGCCCTCGAGAAAGTCAAATGCCCCGCGTCCCATCAGCCAACAGAGCTATGAAATGAATCCAAACGAAATTGCCAAGATAAATCACGCTTTCCAGAACATCATGTGCCTCTTCTCAAGATGCAACCTGGGGTTCCCCGGGAGACGGGGAGCAATTGCTATTAGTTAATAACATGCAAAGTAATTTTTGGGAGGAATTTGCTCTTCTGAAGGAACATTGATTGAATCCCATCTTCCTGACCAGCGAGCTAAATCAAGCCTTGCAGACAGGTGATTGAAACGGTGCTAGAAGTCCATTTGGTTTCACTTAAACCTGCCCTTGTAAGAAGGGAGCTAAAAGCTTCCCACTATCTCAAGAATCATCAAATTAAGGAGAAGCTTGAGCTGTCAGGGAACCAGAGAGGCTGCTTCGGCCCTCATCTCTGGCTGCAGCCGGTTCAGAAGGGGTGGGGTCTCCAGGGACCAGGAAGCGGGCACCCCCAGGTTTCCCTGCCTGCCAGTGCAATGCCTTTTGTGGCAGGTTAGCTTTGCAGGAGTGAACGCATGCTTTTCCTGCCGTCACTGGGCATGAAGGTGGACGTGGCTTTGGGGAAGAAACAGGCCTGAGGAGCACTGAGCCAGGAAGGGGTCCAGCTCCGGCGAGGCTGCTTCTGCAGGGAAAGCACAGGAGCCACGGAAAGGTCCCCTCCTCACACTGTTTCTGCACAACAGCCACTGGGGTCCTCCCTTCTGGCCCATCCTGGCCCACCTGAGACATGGTCTTAGAGAAGCACCCCTCGGAAGACACTGGCTCCCCCAGAAAGGGGGGAACAAAGCTTTCCAAAACGCTAGGGTCATTCCAATTCCCTTCCGAGCGGTGGGCTCCTGGGGACAGCCAGCAATGGGTTCCCATCGGCCTCTTCTCCAGAGCTATCATCTGCTTATCTAAGTTTCCACTTGACATACTCTCTCTCTTGTCACCTGGCCCCTCCCAGGGCCACATCTCCCTCTGCTTCAAAGACAATGTCAAAACACTGTAGAGATTAAATAAAAACTTAAGGTCGTGGATACATCCTCATTTTTGTATGTGGAATGCCTGGTGCAGAGAAGGCACCGACTAATTTGTTGAATAAATAGTATTTTTACATACAAATATTTTTAGCTTTGCAATTTTAATTCCTTTTGCTAAAGGTGTGAATTGTGAGTGTAAATAATGTACATTGTAACACACATACCTTTGCTTAAGCGGGGGAGGGGAGGATATTATAGCCCGAAAGCCAAATCTGCCTGCTTTTGTCAGTAACATTTTTTTTTTTTTTGGAACACAGCCACGCCCATTCATTTGCACATGGTCTGTGGCTGCCTTCACTCTACAACAGCAGCGTTGAGTAATTGTAGCAGGGACTGAATGAGCCTCAAAACCTAAAATATTTACTATCTTGTTCTTTACAGAAAATAAATTTCCTGCCTCTGGCTTAGGCCCGTGTCAGAATCCTCTAAGCTTGTTAAAACACAGATGACCAGCTCCGCCCCTAGGGGCCATGGTTTCATAGGCCTGTGCCCGGGCCTGAGCGTGTGCATTTCTGGCGAGTTCACAGGGGATGCTGGTGCTGCTGGCCCAGGGACCACACTTTGAGAACCACTGGCCTAGGCTGCTGCTTCTGCCCGGAGCGCCTTTTCTCCCGTCTGCTTTTCAAATTCCAGCCTTCCTCTAAGGTCAGCTCAAATGTAACCTCAGTGACGCTTTCATTTATTTATTCCCGTGTGTGCTGAGCATCTATTATGTGCCAGTCACTCACTGCGCAAGGCCTTGGGGGTAGGATTTGGTGACCAAAATGAACACATGGTCTTTCCTTGCGGAGCTTATGCTTTAGTGACGACAAAGGCAACTAACAATTAAAAACCCAAATATAACTGCAGCTTGTGAGGGGAATGCTGAAAGCCCACGGAGAAGGAGAGAACTCTAGTTGGGAGCTCTGAAAGGTCTTTTTAAGGAAGTGGCATGTAAGGGGAGAGCCATCTTGCCAAGAGCGAGGCAAAGACTCTCTGAGGCAGAGGGGAGAACTCTGCAAAGGCCCTGTGATGGAGAGAGCTTGTTGCTTCTGAGGCAGTGAGCAAGGCCAGGGTGGTGGGAACAGAGGAAGGGGATGACGTGACCGAGGTGAATCTGGAAGTGTAGGTGGACAATAGATCGTGATTGCATTATTGGCTCCCATCCTTAACCCCTCACTTTACCCACACACTTGCCATGGCTCATTGTGGTGGAGTATTCTTGCTGCCCCTGGCCCTTGGGCTTGGCCATGGGATTTGCTTTAGCCAATGATATTTGTCTGGAAGTTCCCAGCTTAGGCCTTGAGAAGGTTTGTATATTTTGATTGCTCTCTCGTACCTGCCATAATGAGAAAAAAACGACTCAGGCTGACCTTCTGGTTCAAAGACACATAGAACACAGTTGGCCTAGTCCAGGGGTCGGCAAACTGCGGCTCATCAGCCACATGCGGCTCGTGAGCTGCGGTTTGCCGCTCTGTTGACTAATGAGTTTGCCGACCACTGGGATAGGGGCTTAATCACAAGGAACAACACTAGCCTGTAGTTATTGGAGTCTGAGCTAGCTGACCTACAGACATGTGATGATACATTGCTGTGTTAGGCCGCTCCGTTTTGGAGTGTTACGTAGTAGTAGAAGCTGACGAATACAACCATGTCAAGAAAGAGGAGCTTTATTCTAAGTTCAGTTGGATGCCATTGAATGTTTTTAACGAGAAGAGTGACATGATCTGATTTATGATTTTAAATGGTCTCTCCGGCTGCTGTGGGGAGCCTGAGATTTATGGAGGAAGCAGGAGACGGTTCTGAGCCGTGTGTATAGACCCCGAGCCCAGCACCATGCTTGGCGCAGAGGCTGTGCTCAGAAACCTGCCCAGCTTTCCCCAGAGTGGGATGAGTCTCACCCTTCCCTTTGCCCCCCCCAAAGCCCTCACTGGGCCCTGCTTCCCTGTGACTTGGCAGTGACTGTGCACGTTATACTTCCACCACTAGAATGTGTGACTGGAGGGCAGGGACCTCGCCTGCCCCTCTGGATGTCTCCTGGACTCCTGGACCCTGCACAGGCTCAGCTCAGGGCAGGAGTCAATAACTGCCCCCAAGTGAGTCCGTAGAAAAGCTCTTTCTGCAGCTACACGTTGGGTCCTTATTTCAGTGGCCTCTAAGGGATCCATACATTTCAATGACTTCTACCAGGCCATGGGGCAGCTTTCTTTAAAACCTCGTCAGCAACGGGGATTGCTTGAGTGGTTCTCCTTTAGTCCTCAGATGGGTGGACGTAGGCTTTGCCAAGAGAGTGCGCTGAGCTGGTAGGCAAGGACAGACTCTCCTACCAAGGCCTGAGGATCTTGGAAAAAAACCCGACTGGGCCTATTTACAAGCTTTTCCTAAAACTGCTACGTACGTGTGTCCACCATGCTGGGAAGCACCTGTTCCGTGTGGACATTTGCTAACACACGTTACCTCCAAAATCTCTAGGGAAAAAAAAGTAGTCCATGTATACACACACTCTAATTTAAAGAGGAAAATCTATTTTCTTTGATTAATTCCGACCGCCCTGCTTCTCACAGTATTTACCCAGGAGGCTCAGAGTATTTAACCAAAAGGTTTCATGATTTATACTAAGATTATATCCCAAAGGAGCAACCAAAAACAGTGATAGACTCTGCCCCTGGAAATTTTACAGAAAGACTAAAGCTCCAATATGCTAGCTGGTCTGGCTCAAAGGTAGCAGCGTTCCCCAGGTAGACTCTGCTTACCGGCCTGTTCAGAAAACAAATTTTAGCTGATTCATTAGTTCAATTCCGTGCATCAGAATTTCCTGAGCACCCTGTATTCACCCCTCCCCGGGCTAGCAGCGAGGGGGGCAAAGATGTCCAAATGAGTTCCTGCCTCAACAGTGTGAACTTGGGACTGAGAGGAGATCATTTTTCAGAGCCATCATTTGATTAAAGTCAGTGTCTTTGACTAGACTGGACAGGGACTAGGTCTGTTTTTTCTACAGAAAATGCATAATACAGTGCCTGACAGCACATAGTATGTGCTCAAGAAATTTTTTTTGTAATTGAGGTGTAATTTACATATAGTGAAATGCACAGGTCTTTTGGGTACTTTCTGATGAGTTTTTGATAAATGTGTCCTCCCATGTAACCAGCACCTTAATCAGATTCTATAGGGGTGTTGCCCCAAGAAATACAATTTGAGCCACGTAGGTAATTTAACATTTTCTAGTAGCCTTATTACAGAAGTAAAAAGAAACAGGTGAGCCTGGGTCATGTGGCTCAGTGGTTGAGCGTCGACTCATGAACCAGGAGGTCACAGTTTGATTCCTGGTCAAGGCTCATGTCCGGGTTGTGGGCTCGATCCCCAGGAGGGGGCATGCAGGAGGCAGCTGATGGATGATGTTGATGTCTCATTGATGTTTTTATCTCTCAATCCCTCTCCCTGCCTGTCTCTGAAATCAATAAAAATATATATTTTTTAAAAAAGGAAACAGGTGAAATTAATTTTAATAGCATATTTACTTCATCCTGTATATCCAAAATATTATCATTTCACCATGTAACCAGTATAGAAATTCATTAATGAGATATTTTATGTTGTTTTTACTCATCCCAAGTCTTTGAAAACTGGGATATATTTTATACCTACGGCACACTTCAGTCCAGACAACCATGTTTCAGGTGCTCCGTCACCACACGTGGCTAAGCCAGCTCAGACCAGGACCTTCTCATCACCCCAGGGTATCCCCATGACCTGCCCATCCCTTTCTAGTCAGTGCCCTTGTCCCCAAAGGCAGCCACTGTCTGATTTTCTATCACCATAGATTAGGTTTGCCTCTTCTAAGACTTTCTACAAAGGGACTCACATAGTATGTGCTCTTATGTTTGGCTTCTACTCAGCATACTATTTTTGAGACCCATGTTGTTGTTGTATGTACAGGTGACTTGTTCCTTTTTATTGCTGAGTGGTGTTCCGTTGTATGCAATGGCACGTGTATTTATCCGCCCTCAACAAATAGTTGGTTTTGAATGGGTGTCGATGCAACAGGACAAGGTACACAAGGAGCCCCCCAAAGGACAAACGTTCTGAGGATTTGGGCAGCAGATGACAACAGTTCAGGAGGAAGCTTTAGGGGGCATCTGAGTTAGACGTAGTAGGACACTGAGAGTTTTAACAAATAAAAAGGAAGGCCGCGGAGGCCATGCCCGGAGCAGAGGCCGGGAGCTGGGTGGTAGGGGCTGAGTATGGGGAGTGAGAGCCTATGGGAATGAGGTTGGTCTGTGTTAGACTTGGTCTTGAATGCCAGTGGGAAGGAGCCTTCCAGGTGCATGGTTAGTGGTCACCTTGGGAGCAGGAGCACAAGCAGAGGTCACAAAGATCTTCTTGGGAGAGGAGACGCTCGGCACAGGCCTCGAAGGATGGTCTTTCTCCTCCTTTTCTCCACCCTGAGCATCCCCCAGACCCTGCACCTGCTTGCTTCCTTGTCTTCATCCTGGCTCTTCCCTCCACCTGGACAATCCACACCCCTCCTGCTCCAGGCATCTCCAGCAAGCAAGTTTCCTGTCCCATTCCCGGCCCTGCTCCCTATGAGCTTGCTTCCTCCCAGGTTACTGTTTCTCCACCACGGCCTCGCGCTGACCAGCAGGTGCATGTACATGGCCTGCATTTTCACCAGAGAAAAGATGTGCCACACTGGGGGGACCATTCCTCATACCTGCCCGTGGCTGGAGGCCTCCCTGGGCTCTGGGTGCATGAGGCCAGGGCTGTCACACACATCGCCGTTTCACTCTGTCTCTGAGGGGTTGGGGTAGGGGAGGGGGCTCCAAGTGGTCTCTTGCCTTGGGAAATGGCCTAGATGTTCTCTCACTCAAGCGATGATGTCTCTGTAACATCACAGAGCATGCAACCTGGGGGGGGGGGGGGAGAAGCTGTGGGACACACCATCCAATCAGATTCAAGTTCATCTTCAATCAGTCATGGTGATGTATGGGTTGCTGGACTGGAAACCTGAATATATCTGTTCTCATTTTCTTCTCACACCACCCCGATGGGACCTGGAATAGCTGTCCCCATTGCAGGAATTAAGAAAGGGACTTCTGACTCACTCGGGATGCCTCATGCAGCAGAAAAGCAACCGAACCAGGGTCTGCACCTCTGGTCTCTGAACTCCCAACTCCAGTGCTCACTCCACAAAGCCAGGCTGCCCAGGGAGTGGCCTCCTGGAGTGGTGCCTTGCTTCTCCCTAGCCTCCTTCCTTCCTTTCATCCCCCCCTCCCCACCCAACCTCCCCAGAGGGTGGCTTATTCCTTTTAGTTGCTAGAAGATGAAAAGGAAAAAGGGAGATGGTGAAATAAATTTATTGCCAAGTTAGAAACATTGGATTGAAGAATTGATCCCTACGGCTAAGTAATTTCCCTCTTTTGTGTAAAATATAAATAAATCTGTGTGGCTTATGTTGAGTGATGAGCCTGGGCCGCTGGCTGGGTTTCACAACATGAAATGCCCTTTAGAGTCTCGGCTTCCTCTCCTTGACCTCATCCACGAGCTGTTCTAAATAGCCCTCGTGTTCTTCCCAAAGGGGGGGATGTTGGCAGCTCCCGCCTCTTGCCCGCTACAGTGTGGCAGACTTGGGGACGTCTCGTGGAGTCTTTCCACAGCTCAGCTCGACCCTAGCAGGTGTGGCCTGGAACTGCTGATTTTCAGAACTGTAAATAGACTGGCTTAATTATTATTATTATTATTCGTTTCTCTAGGCTAAAGGGGAGGGTGTGGAAGGGGGTTGGTGTTGGTGTCTCAAGTGTGTGATTATGTAACATGATCACTCCTCTTCCCTAAGGGTTTCATCTAATTTCTGGGAAGAGACGGACAGTGTTGTGTGGCGTGTCCTAAATTAATCATGGGGGCGGGGGGGGGGGGTAGCTTTAGCCATCCTGCTCTCATTTCGATTTAATTTTAGCATGTTTCCCTGGGGGAGCCCTTCTTCCCAGCCTCTACCTGGTCTTAGGTAAGGACCTGGAAAGAAAGGGAGGGAGTGTTGGTGGGCAGATGCTGCTCCCTCCTGGGCGGGCATGGAGGCAGAATATTGGCCTTTGAATCCTGCTGTTGTCAAGGGGGTCCTCTGGACTTGGGGTCTCAGGAAGGGATTTTATAAGGTGCAGGAGCTTTCCAGAAGATAGATGGTCTGGCCTCATGGGTAGTTTTTCCGTCTTTGAAGGGTGCAGGAGTGCAGACAGACAGAAGGGGTTAGGAGCCTAGGACTCGAGGGAAAAGGTGAAGTCAGCCTCGTGGTAGCTTCCTGTATCTTGGTGTGGGATTAAAGGAGCAGGAACTTCGAGGCATATGTTGGGGGGAGGCAGAGGACAGAGAGTGCCTCTTAGTCCTAGTTTAGTCTTTGAGACAAAGTCTTTGCAATTCTTGTCTTTGGCTCCCCCAAGACTGACTACCTTGGGGGGAAGGAAGACAGCTCAGCTCATCACATAGATTCTGTTGGTGGCTTTGACCTTCTGCCTCTACTGGGAGTGAACAATGGGTTTCAACATGGAGGGTCTGTGCAGGTGGGATCCACAAATCCCTTCCTTATGTTTCTAGCAGAAGATCACGAGGATTCTGGGTCTTATGGAGTTTCGGGATCATAGACTCTAAGGGATTTGCCTGGGTAGAGGCTGGCTCCTGCCCCTCTGTTCTTTGAGCCTCATAGATGCCTTGTAATCCAACCCCTATCACTCCTAGTCTTGAACTTGCTGCTGCTTAAAATCAAGAGCGCCTTGGCCAGGACAGAAATGGGTACCAGGGGCTGCGCTGTTAAAAACCACCAGCAACAGGCATATACCATACTTGTTGGCCTCCCCGCATCAGAACCACCATTCCATGTCTGAGAATTCTTTCATCTTCTGAGTCTTGTGGGAACCAGACAGCCTCAGCAGAGCATCTGAAAACTCCCTTTCCCAGCTTCCCTTGCTGTCAGGGCACAGGCTCAGGACCAGTCAGACACACCCCTCCTGGACTTTGACCTGGGAGTAAGGACTCCATTCTGGTTCAGTGTGGGGGCAGCAACAACAACATGCGTCAACTTTCTGGAGAATGGGGGGTGGAGGTTCCAGTAGCAGCAGCAGCAGCGTCTGGGAAATATAAAAAAGGAGCGAGGGCAGTGGGACTCCCCTCTTCCCCCAGGGATGAAGTGATGATAGTCTGTGGTTTGCTGTAGTGAACCTCCTACAGAGGTCTCCTTAGGCAGATGTGTACCTACTATGTGGGTACCTGGCTGTGCACACTGTAGGGAGAGTGGAGTGGATGGTTACTTCTTTTGTCTTTAAGGGAAGTGTAGCAGCAGGAAAGAGATGAGCTCTGGTCCTAGTTTTCTTCAGGGTAAGACTCCTCTCCCCCCTCCTAAAAAAAAAAAAAAAAAAGGTATAAATCTTGTAATTCTGTTGCCTTTTCTGCCAGCTGCTGGTCCTCTGAGATCCCTGAAGGCCAGATAACCAAATGGCAGCTTTGGCCACATTCTTCACTGGGCCATGTTCAAACATTAGGTCAAGGCTCAGGGGATCCCCCACTTCTGGCTTCTTTGAAGCTCTTCCAATGCAGTGTCCCTTCTGGACACAGACAAGTTGTGTGTGTGTGTGTGTGTGTGTGTGTGTGTGTGTGTGTGTGTGTGTGTGTGTGGTGTGTGTGTGTGTGTGTGTGTGTGTGTGTGTGTGTGTGTGTTGTCTGGTGACTTAGCCCAATGTAGGTCCCGGGCCAATATGAAATAATAGATTAAGGATTCTTTTTCCTGGGATAAAATCCAAACTGTATCTGACTCATGAGACCCTGCAGGTTTGGCCACCACCCATTTCTCCAGCCTCAAGTCTGGCTACAACGGGCTTTCTCTCTTTCAGCCACGCTGGCCTCTATCAGTTCCTCAGAAGCAGTTAGCATTTGTCTCAGATTTTTCACACATATTATCCTTCATCTGGAACAGTCTTCCCACCCATTCACTGGCTAAGTCCAGACCTTTATCCATTAAGACCAACCTCTGCACAAAATCCAGTTTGTCTTTACGAACCTAGTCTCTGATTGTGATTTAACAAGCACAGAGCAGAACAGGCCTATCACCTCTTTTTGTGTGGAAGTTATACCTCTATTAATGTAGCCTCTGACCACTAAGTTATTTTTGATAGCGGGTTTATGGCATTGACTTACCCATCCTTACAGTTCTCTAATGTCCCTGGAGCTATACCCTCTTTCAAGGGCTATAAATTCAAGTCTGATGTGCAGTTGATCTCTGGAAACAGATGGGTCTGGCTTCAAGGCTGGTCCCCATCCTGCTTTCTCTCCTCTTAGGCCCTTTTGGCCTTTCCAATGCAAAGCTGCTGTTCTGTCCTTCTTGCAGTTCACTCTAGCTTTCCTTGTGAATATAATTGAAATTTCACAGTCATCAGGTTTTTAAATGATTTTTTGAGCTTTGGAAGGCGATGGGCGTCGCAAAATGTCTTTAGATTATTCTTCTCAAAGCTTCTCGCAGAAGTGAGTCAGCTATCTTCCCACCTTCCTGCACACATTTGCTACCTACTGTGTGTCAGGCTCTGGGCTCAGTGCCGGGAGGAAAAGGGGGTGGGAGGACAGGAGGATTGTGCAGGGCCCCGCCCTTCCTGCAGTCCCGTGGAGGTAGGCTGGGGGAGAGCTCAGACTGGCACGCCTGCCTGCATCTAGAAACAAAGGCAGCTGTGATAAATGCCCCGGGGGAGCCAAGTTCGGTGGGAGCGCAGAGGGGGAGGGGCGGGGAGAAACGTGGGATGCTGGAGGGTTTCCATTCTGGAAACTGTTGTAGTTTCTAGGCTGTACACGTGCAGATGTTTTCAGGGGACTGGGCAGGCTTCAGAGGCATCCTGCCTGGAGACTGGGGTTGGCGGTGATGACCTTCATGTGATTTTAGTCTGGCCGCTGCCGTCTTATTTAGGTCCCATCCCTGCTGGCTGCTCCTTGTGAGGATGCCCATGCTGGTGCTGGTTCCCTGCCTGGCATGGCCCTCCCTCCCTGACGCCTGCCACCTGTCTCAATCCCTCCTACGCGCTGCCATCCTGGGAAGCCTTTCTGGACGAGTCCGGCTATGGGGAGCATGCCCTTTGCTGTTCTAAATGCTGTGGGCAGCCGACAGTTGGCCCTGCCTTAGGCAACTCAGGATCCTTTTGTTCTGGCCCTTTGTTTCTCTGAACACCCGGCCTGGGAGGCACATTCTTCTCCGGCACCAGTGACGTTGATGGAGAGCATTGGACCGTGGCGGTGAAGAGCAAATGTGGAAAAGTACTAACATTGCAGCGGGGAGAGCAAGTGATCAATGTTAACATCACCAGTAACAAGTCATGCTGCTGTGGGGGGGCGCCCATTGTCACACAAGGAGACGGGCTCTGTGCCTCTGTGATAAGCTTCCCCAAATCCGTAACCTCAGAACGTTCAAGACAAAACACCCAACAAACCCCGTCGGAGGAACATCTTATGGAACAGCTGACTGCTGCGCTCCTGAAGTGTCAGGGCCACAGCTTAGACACAGGGAACGTCTTGACTAAATGCCGCGTGCGGGTGCTCGATTAAGTCTGGGAACAGAAAAAGGCATCAGTGAAACAAACTGGGGAAATTCCACTCATGTCTGTACTTTAGTTAATAATATTGTACCGGTGTTAATTTTTAATACTGAGAACTATCCCATAGTTCTATGAGACATGAATATTAGATGAGGCTGGGTGAAGGGCATATGGGAACTCTCCACCATCTTTTCAACTCTTCTATAAATCTAAAATTATTTAAAAATAAAAAGCCAAAAGGAAAAAAAAAAACGGGAACAAAGCACATGGGTTCATGTCTGGCTCCTCCACATCCTGGCTGTTTGGCTTAGAATATGAATGAAACACAACTCTCCGAGCCTCAGTTTCCCTATTTGGAACACAAGGCTAATAACAGTGCCTGCCTCATAGGGGGTTTGTAGGGATTGAATTCATGCTGAAATACACACCTGGAAGGGGTCTGCTCAGAAGAAGCAACCAATACTGTGTAGTTATTACTATTGTGGTTAATGGCAGAGGAAGTGACAGAATTCAGTAAGATGTGAATGACTCGGTGTGATTCAGTGGAACATCTGCGGATCTCTTACTGGAGGCTGGAGAGAAGTTGGGCCTGGACCTTGCCCTGGAGGAACTCAGATGTGAGGGTGGGGAGACAGAGCCGGATGCAGATAAGGATCACGCAGGGGATGTGCAGTCAGGCAGGAGGGTGTTGATTTGCCATGGGGTTAGAAACCGGAGCTCTGTTGGAGCCTACGACTGAGTGGGCAATTGGGAAAGACTTCATGGATGTGCTGATACTTGAGTTGGGTTGTGATATATGAATAGGAATTCTCTAGATGTACATGATGTGGGCACATAGTGTAGTAAGCACATTACAGGCACCTCTAGGCATTGGGTTTGATGCTCGATCCGTTCTCTCAAACTCTCTCTATAGCTCTGGAAGGTGAATGTTTTTATTACCAATTTGTAGTTGAAGCAATAGAGGCTAAGCGTGGGCAGACATGGAGGAGGGAGACAGGTTGGAGAGATGCCCTGGGCAGACATGGAAGACCCTGCTCCTATTCCCAGGGGTTTGGACTCTCCCCTATAGGTCAGGGGAGCCCTGGAAAGGCTTACCCTGGAGGCAAGGCCATCAGATCTGTGTCTTGGGCAGCTCCCCTGGCTTCAGTGTGGGGTGTTATAGGAGATAGAGCAAAGCAGAAAGCCTGGGGAAGAAGGGATGAGAGCAGGAAAGAGACAGATGATGAGAAAGCAGCATCTCGAAATGTACTCCAGTGAAATGGAGAAAAGTGAAAAAATGAAGCTTTACAAAAGCAGGCATAAAAAACACAGGGGTCTGAGTGGAGTGTGAGCTTTGTGTGCACCGACCAAGTGGCATGGCTGCCACAGGCAGGTGGGCTGGGCTCTTGAAGCCAGCAGCAGGGAGGTGCAGGTCCCCACCTCTTCTCACAGCTGCTCGGGGCACCTGAGCTCAGAGATGTGGGTGAGTTCCAGAGGCTCCTCTCCGAAGGGAACAGAGACACCAGGGCTGCATGACATGGGGCAGCATTCCAGACCACATCCACGAGGGGCCAGTGAAGGACTAAGGATGTTGAAACCAGAAGAGAAACAACTCAGCCGAAAACAGAGCAATGTGCCCAGAGCCCCAGAGGACCAGTGGGGGGACATTACAGAAAGCTGATTTTCCCAAACTCCCAATTATTCACTTCTGTTCCTTTCTGCTTCTTTCTCTGAAGGCAGAATTTCTTTGCTTCTCTGGTCCACGGGATAGGTGGAAAAATCCATCCGGCCCCCGCAGTTTCTAAGCTCTGGGTATCCAGTGGGAGAGTCTCTTCCTTTCTGTCTGTCCCCACCTCCATCACCAGTTTCCCACAATCCTCAGGGAAGGGCCTCTGA
Source organism: Corynorhinus townsendii (assembly GCA_026230045.1). Lineage (NCBI taxonomy): Eukaryota > Metazoa > Chordata > Mammalia > Chiroptera > Vespertilionidae > Corynorhinus > Corynorhinus townsendii. The sequence goes on from JAPDVU010000002.1 coordinate 197,630,050, forward strand.
CTGGTCCAGCTCAGACCAGATGCCCACTCCTCATCCAATGAACAGTGGTCATAAGGACAGAGCCATAGTGGTCAGTGGAACACTGGAATGGGGTGGGGCCCATTGCTCTGACCACATGGAGGAAGAAGGGGGAGGTTACAGAAAAGGGAGGGCTGACCAGAGAATCCAGTAGGTGTGGCACAGCTAACCTATTCGAACTTCTCTGTCCAGGCTCTTTCAAGTTAACAAAGTCTTATTCGCCAACATGCAGTGATTCTGGAAGTAGGAGGGGTGTCTATTCCTTGAAGATTTGTCCTGCCCAGGATGCTGGAACTCCTTCTCTCATTCCAGACCAACTCTAGGTCTGATTTTCCAATTGTTTTGGCTACTTCCCAGGACTGGAGACATCTGTGATGTTGGGACACTGAGACTGCTATCCTTCTAGGGTTGAGCCTCCCTGTCTGGGGAGAGGTCCTATTGGGGAGAGGTCCTTCTGGGGAGAGCTGCTGTTGCTATGGCTCCTGTGTCCTTGGACTCTCTAGGGTGTGGGGTTGTGATGCTAATTAACTATAAAGAGTGGGCTTGGAATTGGAATTTTCTGGGCCTCCAGGTCCCTGGTCGCAGCATCTGATGCTCGTTAAACCACAGGTAGATGAATTAGCTTGGTGGATGCTGACTATGCAACCTCAGGGAGCAAAGGCAGCAGCTGGGAGTCCAGCTTGGCGAGGTGCTGACAATACACCGGACAGAGCCTGACGTGAGGCATTGGTGCAGATTCACTCGGTGGGCCCGGATCTCAGTCTCTCTCTCCCTCTGTCTTGGACCAGTTCTGTGTAGGAAGTTCCAAAACCTGAACCATCCATCCTGCACCAGCCTGTGGGTGAGAAGGCAGCCACCATATCATGGGTCCTTGATTGGAAGAGCTGCAAACTCTATCTGTTTCCCGGGTGGTCTCCCCTTCCCAGTGAAGTTTTCCCTGGTTATGTTGGGTTGCCCCGGGGGGCAGGCCCTTAGATGCATGCCTCTTCTTCAACTCTCCTTCCTTGGGAGCCTTCTGCTTGCCACTTGAAGGTGGCAGCTGGCCACTGCCACTGTTGCTGATGCCCTCAGTGAGAAGGCCCCTTCCTGGGCATCTGCCCAGGTTCTGCTCTACCACTGTCTCATGACCCCTGAACTCTGCCACGGGAAGCCAGAGCTGAAGTGGAGGAAGGCTCACTTTTCTTCTTCTTATCCATGCCAAACCTGACCTTGTGGGCACCCACACAACCCAACCTGAACCCATAGTGCACACAGTCAGTCCTTTGTGAAAATAGCTCCTATATCTTCTGGGCCTATCCCATCTCCACTGGGTTCAACTTCAGCCCATTAGGCTGAGCAGGGTGACAGAGGCCATCTCATGACATCCTTCTATTGTCCTCATGTCAAACTTCCTTCCAACTTAGGGAAATATCAGAAGCTCCCACACACATCTATAATAATAAAAGTGTAATATGCTAATTAGACCAGACAGCTGAATGAACTTCCGGACGTCCTTCTGGACTAAGCCACGGGGACAAGGCAGAGGCAGTTAGGGGCAATCAGGCAGGCAGGTGAGCAGTTAGGGGCGATCAGGCAGGCAGGCAGAGTGTTTAGGGGCAGTCAGGCAGGCAGGCAGGCAGGCAGGCAGGCAAGCAGTTAGGAGCCAGCGGTCCTGGATTGCAAGCAGGATTGGGCCTAAACTGGCAGTCGGACATCCCTCGCGGGGTCCCAGATTGCGAGAGGGTGCAGGCCAGGCTGAGGACCCGCCCCTCCCTGTGCATGAATTTCATGCACCGGGCCTCTAGTTATTTTATAACGGGGGAGGGGAAGGAAGCCAGTCACCTGAATCGCCCCACCTGTTGGAAGCATCCAGTATCCTGTCCCAGCCCTGCCAGGTCCCTGCCTGGTTCTCCATTTGATTTCTGTTTGAGTGTTTGTGTCCATCAAAAGTAATCAGCATTTATCGAGTATTTATTGTGTAGTCAGCATGGGGGAAATGACTTTTTTCTTAACAAAAACTTTTTTGCTGTCTGTTTTTTTTCCCCTCCCAGGTTTCTCAGCCTCTGGAAGGGATGCCTTGAATTATTCAACCTGCAGCACAGATCTCTGGAGAACACTGCCTCGCAGCTACTTTAATCACTAGAAGGGTTCAGAGTCAGTTATAATCAAGCCGGAGTCAACGTGGAAATGCTCATCTCTGGCTTGAAAACAAGATCAAAAGGAAGACCGTGGAGGAGATAGAGTCTGAAAGGAAGAAATGGCTGCTGGTTTCCAGAGACACTGAGGTCCTTCTCATATTTCCAAGGGGGTTGCAGACTGCAAGCCCAGCCCTTGCAGAGCATGTGACTGCATGCTTCTCCGACCTTTTCCAATGTCACGGAGAAAGCGGTTACAGCTGTGAGAGGCAGGTGGGCAGAAGGGCAGTTCCAACCTGAGCTCACCTGGGATTAGGTATGTTCAGGCAAGGGCTGGCGGGGATGGAGGGCAGGGAGAGCTGGCTGGAGGGCGTCTGTGGACATAACAAGGTGGAAAAGTGTCTTAGGGAGGTGAGTGGATCCAATAGCTTTGTCTTAGGGAAGGGGCCGTCCTGTCCTCCTCTGGGCTACTATCTCAGTCCTGGGAAAGGGCCGGGAGTGGAAATCTACAAGGAGGTGTTTTGTTTTTAGGGTCCAGCTTGTGTCACCTGTATTAGATTGTGTGGCGAAAAAGGGAGGGGAGGGCGATTGTGCCAAGGTTGACACGGGGGCTTCAGAGGATGCAGAGTGGTCTCAGTGTGCTGAAGGCTCTGCTGTCCCATTGATGGCTCCGCAGTGACAGGGAACCCTGAGGTGGCTGAGGTGGGGTTCCCCTCTCCCCTGACTGCCAAGGATGGGTCAGCAGGGAGGGCAAGACACTGTGCCCCTGCCCACCCCCAAAGGAAGAAGGATGCTTGCTGCCTAAGTTAAGGACGCTAGGAGGCCACGTCTAGGGCTTGTGCGTGTGCTCTTCCTTCTCTTTTCCATCCCCTGCAGGAGACAGAATGGGCCCCCAGGTGGTGCTTTTCGAAATGGGAGAAAGTCGAATTCTCTGCCTCTGTTTCTCCCCTTCCCCAGCTGGGCAGCCCAGCTAAGAGGAGGAGCAGCCTGCTAGAGCAGCCTGCTAGCCTGGGGCCAGGCTTTGGGGCTGTGGCTCTCTTTTAGCATCTGACTCTCCATGGTTTTCTTTCTCTGGCCCTTGGTGGCCAGGGGGTAAAGTGGGTCTGGCTCTGGTTTTGCCTCAGAGCAGTGAGGTCTGAGATGAGGTTGGGGAAGGGGATGGCTCAGCTGAGTTTAGGAAAAGGTGTTCTGGGCCCAGCCTAGCATGCTGGCACCGGGGTCAGGACTGGAGACCAGCTAGCAAAAAGGTGCTGGTCCTGTGTCACTCTTTGGTAGGCCTCTGAGGCGGAGGCAGGTGACTGGGCCAAGACTGGATTTGGAAATTCTGGGACTGGCCCAGGCCTATCCCAGCAATTCAGTTGCAGCCACACTCTAGTCACACAGCCCCAGCCCAGTGGTGGTGGAGGGTGCTGGAAGCCTTGGTGCCTTGGTAAATAAGACCTTTGGCCCCCCATATTGGTGCCCACTCTGGTGGATATGGGCTGCCATCACAGGGGTGTGGCTTATTCCTTTGGCTCAGTGGGCATCAAAGGCCTTGGTGATTGATGGGAACAGATCACAAGAGGGGAGAAACAAAAGATGTTGACACAGCAGAGGATGTGTTTGTGACACATAGGAGTCACCCATTGGGTGCCTGGGATCAAGTCTCAGCTGTCACTGACCAGATATGCAACCTCTTCCTCTGCCTCAGTTTCTTCACCTGTAAAATGGATAGAAGGTTGTGGTGTGTGTTAACCAGCTAAGACATGCAAAGCACTTGGCACAGTCTCGGCATGTAGGAAACCGTCAGCCATCAGCTCCTCATGCTCAATTGTGTCTCTGAGTCCTCTCTGGGACTAAAAGTCCTACAATAGCAGATGGGGGTTCGAGCCTTGGAAATACCTCTGTGACTAAACTCCATTGGGCCCCACAGACTTGGGGCTCTAGGAAAATACTGGTTGTTTCCTCTTGTGCAGAGCAGTGAAGCCATGCACATGAATGGGTCTCGCCCTCAGCCTTCCCCCCATTTCAGTGGAATCAGCAAAAAGTGATTACATCCTGTTATAAACATGTACCGCCCAAAGGAAAACTGAATGCTACAGAAGAGATAGGATTGCTCCGCCCAGGGTGGCTGCTCAGCAATTTGGTGGTTTCCTTCTATGCCTATGCAATATCACACACACACACACACACACACACACACACACACTTTATATTCCCCTCCTTTTGCCTCCCACCTCTCTTCTTTCAGAGGGGACCCGTACTACACACACATTATTGTACACATTGTTGACATTGCTTAGTAGTCTGCCTCCCCCTCATTCTTGTGTCAGGCACATTTTTCCCTGTCAGTCATATATTTCCATCACAACCCCTACCATGTCAGAGAGTGCTGCTCCCAGAAGATGTAGGGAATGAAAGGGACAAAAGATAGTCTAATAGCCCCAAGGGAGAACCTAAGAAAGGAGGCACTTTTACAAAAGACAAAAAAAAAAAAAAAAAAAGATTTTCCCTTGGTTAAAACATTAATTTATCTTAAAACACACACACACACACACACACACACACACACACACACACACACACACAAAACAACACACCTTAAAAAGCCATATATATTTCATGATCTTACCACCAGATGTAAGTAGTTAACATTTCGGTATAGCTCTTTCTGGTCTTTTTCCTGTGTCCTCAGGGTTGTTTTTTTGTTGTTGTTTTTTGGTGTGTGTTAACCAGCTAATGTGTATGTATGTTTGAACAAAATTAGAACCACACTGGAACATTTTCAATGTATGTTTTTTATTTAATACTAGAGGCTCAATGCACGAAGATTCGTGCAAGAATGGGCCTTCCTTCCCCTGGCTGCTGGCACCGCCTTCACTCAGGATGGAGCCGCCTTTCCATGCTTCCCAGAGGACTGGAGCTGCTGGGGCAGTGCGGAACGCCTAGGTTGTCGTCATGGCAATGACACAAGCATCCCATCCTGCCCCTGGCCACTAGGCGCCTGTGTATGCAAATTAACCTAACATCTTTGTTGGGTTAATTTGCATACTTGCTCCTGATTGGCTGGCAGGTGTCACGAAGGTACAGTCAATTTGCATTTTTCTCTTTTATCAGTGTAGATTATTTTGTAGATATTATCTCTCATCACTATATATCATATGGGTCTAAGTATAGGGTAGCCAAGACCATAAGTTCCAGTTTTCCCAAATGGAAGAATCAATTAAAAGTTTTGGGGCCAACTTGAATATACAGATATTTATAGAAATCATCAAATGCTTACTTGTAATGTTTAATTTATAAATTTGGGTACATATAGATATTCAAAGTCACAGCTAACATGAAATATGTTAAATTTAGCTAGGTTAGTTTTTCCACTGTCACATAATAATGGACTTGACCTGAATCTCTGACGAATTTCTCATCCCTGGAGCTGCCTTGGGAATTACCTACCATGCCTGTCCTGAGCATGTCACTCCATCTTGAGATGGAGATGCAACGATTGAAACATCTGTATATGATGTTGTCTCTGGAAACCGTATTCCAAGCCACAGTACCTATTTGCATAACAGGACAGTCTTTTCATTTGTCCCATAAGTGTGTGTTAGTGATCTTTACAGCATAACCACTCACTGTATTGCTTTTAAAAATGATCTTTAAAGGCTTGTTTACAATGACAGCCAACACTTGCAATTGTGAGGTTGTAACCCCAAGAATAATTACTAAATCCCTGCTAAATTATTATTATTATTATTATTTTTTTTTGCCAATTCCAGCAGGTGACCTCCAAAACTAGCATTGATTGAGGTCAGGGAGGACTAATGTGATTTCTCCAAACAGTACTTTGTTGTTTAAAATAAAATAACAAAGAGTGTGCTTAATAGGAGACTCTGTCAGAACTTGAATTTAAAGAGATTCTCTCTTTTCTAAAGGATAATTGTGAGAGAAATCCTCATGTTATGTTTGGACATATGATTTTTTTTTGAAGACAAGATTAATAGAAGCATGGTTTTACATCTTTTGGCTGTGCCCTAATTTATTTAATCATTCTTCTATTGTTGGACAGTTCAATTATTTCCACTTTGTATGCTATTATAAATGATAAGCCACATTCTTGTACTTATATCTCTGGGCACGTTGCAGATTACTTCCTTGGGACCAATTCCCACAGGGTCAAATGGTGTGGATATTTTAAAGGGTCTCAATACACTGTGCCAAATTGCCCTTCAGAAAGTTTGTGTCAATTTATAATCCCATCAGCAGTGAATGAAGGTGGCACTTTATAATGAACATACTACAGCATTTCTGAAATTGACAGGGAGAGTGCTTCTCCATAAACCTATTGAGCTTTTTGTAGAGTTCCATAACTTATTAGAGCTATAGGACTTTTGGAACTCAACCAGTCCCACTGATTTCCCAATAGGCTTGCACAACTCTTGTGATGGGAAGCTCCCTACCCCAAAGGGAACCTTTGCCAGGACTAGATGGCTTTGGTGCTAGCTCTCCTTCAGTTCAGCCAAAATCTGCTTCCCTATAATTGGCACAATTAAGCAGATATTTTCTGTGCACCTCCATTATGCACGTGGCTTATCTCTACGTTAGGCACAGTCACTAATTGGAGTTGAGGGAAAGAGAAATTGAGTGTAATTTCTGAGCACCAGGCACCACACCAGCTACAATTCCATGAAGCTGGGGTTATTGTCCCATAGGGAAATTAAGGTTCAGAGAACTTGAGCATCTTGTTCAAACTCACACAGTTGTAAAGTTGAGGGACTGGGATCAAACCAGGTCTGTCTGACTTTCCAGGGCCCACACTATCTTCCTTAGTAGAACTTTTTTGGAGCTATTTAAAACAAGCCTGCCCTATAGAATAAGGCCCCCTGCCACATCTGGTGGGCATACTTCCAAGGCTTGCTGGGATAGCCCTGGCTTCGTCTCCTGACATGTTCTCCCCATAAATGCATCGGTTATGGTCTGCACTGAGTCCACTTTGTTAGTCTGGGAACCCCCTTTCTATGTGGACCACCATTAGAGTTGGCTAAAGACGAAACTATATGGGATTGGAAGAGGAAGGGACACAGCAGCCATTACTCTTGGAAGGTCGTCATAGTCAGAAGGAGTGACAGTTGTAGAGATGCCTGGCAGGTTTCAGCTCTTCTCTCTGGATGCCTGTCCAGTGGCAGTCCAGGTCCACTACCGGATGTGGCTGCAGACTCTGGAGTTGGAGCCACATAGACTCACTGGCTCTCATGGTCCTCTCCACCAGCTCCCCCTTCACAGTCCCACTTGGGATGCGATTGGCTTCTCCAAGTGACTGATTAGTAGCCTCTCCCAAAGGTGGGCCACGTAGAGAGGAAAACTGCAGAGCCCTGGGTCCTTACTGGCTTCTCGCTTGGTTGGACAGAGAGGTCCCAATGAAATTCGCATGTTTTTGTTTTCTCCAAGGGGAGAGAGGGTGGCCAGGGAGAACTGCAACCTTGGGTCTAATTCTAGCCAAGATGAATAGAATTGGTGAGGTAAAAAGGCCTAAACCTTGAATAAATGTGAAGGAGTCATAGTGGCTCCTGGAATGGGGAAGGTCAGTCTTCCTGGGTGTAGGAGGGTGCTCAAGTCACAGGTGAACCCAAGGCGTGAGCATGTAGAGGGAGACGGATTGAGGGAGAGGGTGGTGGACAAGAATGGGATTCTGACCACATGATGGGGGTTGACCTCACGGTGTCAGGATTGCCTGCAGGGCGTGGTCCCAAGTATCTGCCATGGGGTGCATCTGTCAAGTGTCTTTGATCACCTGTCCACGCTGCTCAGTGGACCATGGTGTGCAGCAGCCCTCACCATCTGGACCTTTCTGGGTCTCTCTAGATCACTTTCCCTCTAACACAGCTGGAATGGCTAATGGACAATGAGTTCAGGGATAATCCTATTGATCAACTGCTTCTTAATCTTCTCCTGCTGGTCACTAATCTCTAATGATGCAATCTCCCGTGCCCAGTCCAAGTAGGTGCTTGGCTCAGGCATATACTTCGAGACCCACTCTTGTGTAAAAACATACGTGATTCTAGCCCTGGTTGCCTTGTCAAACCTGCAGCTACTCAGGTTTGGGACCACTGGCATTAGAGATGGTGGGATTCAGACTAAGGCATTTTTTAGACAAGGCACATGTAACAAGAACAGAGCTGAGGGTTGTCCTCTTTTCTTCTGGGGTGACCTTCTCTAGAGTGTGATACCTACTGTTTTATTTATTTTAATGTTTTTATTAGATTTCAGAGAGGAAGGGAGAGGGAGAGAGAGATAGAAACATAAACAATGAGAGAGATTCATTGACTGGCTGCCTCCTGCATGCCCCACACTGGGAATCAAATCCACAACCCGGGCATATGCTCTGACCAGGAATCGAACTGTGATCTTCTGGTTCCTAGGTCGAAGCTCAACCACTGAGCCACGCCAGCTGGGCAGACACCTACTGTTTTAGAGATGAGGAAGATCCTGGAGTCCAGCCTGTTCCCTAAGCTCGTGAACTCTGCGGGAGTCTATCCTTGCTCCATATTCTCATAGACCCTTCCAGCTGTCTACAGCTGTGCCCCGCTCTTCCCTGGTTCCCACCTCCAGCCCTAAACTTCCTTATAGAGGCTGGAGGAGCAGGTGTTTGTATCAAACCAATATGTTCACATGAACCTCTTCTCTGGCCTACAGAGCTCAGCCTCCCTTCTGTGCTGATCTCCCAATTTTCTTGGGGCCCTACCAAGCACGGGGGACTAGTACCCAGGCTGCCCATCTGAGTAGATTCTTCAACAGAGGCTCAGAGAACAGTTCTCCATTTTCCCTATGCTGCCTGACCCTACTCTGTTTAGACCCTGGGGCTTAGTTTTGGGGGGGTGGGGCTGAGCTATTTCAGTCCCAGAACCCTGGAGTGCTGTGGGGTATGACCTCAATTTGCAGAGCACGACCCCTATTCCAGGGCTTAAGCCAGACCTTCACCTCCAACTCTGCAGCCAGTGTGTCTTCTCCGAGCCATCATGCCACCTCCTTCCTGCCCTCCTCCCCACTTAGCTTCATCAGCAGCAAGAATTCCAGGGCTCCCTCTAGCCTTCTGTTTAGCCTGATCATCCACAGCAGCTTTTCATTGTGAAAAGCCCCTGTTCTCTCTTGCTTCAGCCTGTAACCTCCAGGGGTTACAGAGAGCAGGGAAAGTGATGCCTTGTGCTAATGTGAGGTGTGGTTTTGCATTTTGAAGGAGATCTTGACAGTCTCCAGGAAAAAAAAGATGTCCCCGAATGACCCTCAGTTCTTGGTGAGAAATGCTTAGGGAGAGGAACTCTAGCTCCTATTGCCTCCTGTTAATCTTAGCACCTGGTTGCCTCCGGCTCAGTGTTCCTGAGCTTCGACCTAGGAACCGGGAGATCACAGTTCGATTCCTGGTCAGAGCATATGCCCGGGTTGTGGACTTGATTCCCAGTGTGGGGCATGCAGGAGGCAGCCAGTTAATGAATCTCTCTTATTATTTATGTTTCTATCTCTCTCTCCCTCTCCCTTTTCATTGTGAAAAGCCCCTGTTCTCTCTTGCTTCTGCCTGCCTTCATTCTGAACACAGGAAGGGTGCAGTAGAGTTTCTCCTGCCATTTGATTCATTTTCAGAAATTTAACTTCCAAGTCTCGGCTTCTCTCTGCAGGAAAAATACACAACCCACTCAGGGGCTTGAAAGCAGCTGCCACCGGTGAGGAGGAAGTGCCTTAGCCTGGGGATGAACCCCGGTCAGGGTTTCAGAGAATTTCTCTTGTATCCATCCATTCTCAATCTTGGGAACTGCTCCTTATGCCTGGTGCCTGGTGGGAATGTCCTCTCCTGGGGATTACCACCACACTCTTTATAAACACCCTTAGCTTTCCTTGCTCTGTGGATGCCATCAAGGCCTTATTGCTTCTCTTTCTGGAGTCTCTTTCTGGACTGTTTTGGGAGTCCTCCCACCCCCCAGGGAGAGGAACTCTAGCTCCTATTGCATCCTGTTCATCTGAGCACCTGGCTGCCTCTGGCTCAGTGCTCCCCAGGGGTCCCTCTGGGACTCTCACTCAGCACCTTCGTCAACACCAACACTCCACTCCTGTAAATACTTCTTCCAGCCATCTGAGCTTAATGACTCTAACCTGCCCGCCTCTCCATTACCCTTCCCCCCATCAACGTAGCCTTTGGCTCCAGTGCCCACCTTGAAATATGCCTTGTAATCTCTTAGGTCAAATTCGCCCATATTGGACTGTGGCCGGCTCCTAGGACGGTTGACAAGCCAATGAATGAATAGGCTGCCTTTGGGCCTGGCATTCCCTTCTCAACAATTAGCTGGGGTGGGGGGTAATGGGGTCACATGGTACAGAACGTGGCTGGTCCCCTTCAATAGGGGTCATGGGGGCAATAATGATGGATATCTTCAGTAAAGGAACAAAGACCAATTGTTTTCTCCAAACCCCACCCAGCCCAGCAGGGCACGTGCCTGGGTCCCTTCCCTTTCATACTCACAGGGACAGGATCTGTGACATTTAACGATTCTGTACTCCCAACATAAAAGGGGAGGAGAGCTGAGTAGCCAGCTGCCACTCAGAAGGATCAGGGCCCACGCCCAGAGCTCAGAAGGGGACATGAAGGAGTGATTTGGGGAGATCCTGAGTGATGTCACCGTTGCAGACAGGGCCTTTCCTTGTAGGCTTGAGACTGTGGTCTTTCAATTGTCTATGCAGAAACCTGCAGAGGTTCAAGGTGTGGTTTAGCTCTGAAAACTGGAGCTGCCCACTGGGGATCTGGCAGAAAAAGACTGACTTCTGGAATGCAGTGTAAGAAAGTGGTGACTGATTTGCTGAGTGGGGTTGGGCTGAGAGTCAACGGCCCACCTGTCCTCTTGCTGGCCTCTCCAGGAGTGGGGACCTGTGACACAAGGCAGAAATGATTCCCCTACTACACTCCTCACTTTCTACCAACCATCGCCTCCTGCAGAGGGGCCACGGCAGGTCCAGCCCTGGGGCAGCTGAATGGGAATCCAGGTTGGCTGGTGGAATAGGACCTCTAGTCTTTCTGCTGTAGAACTCACGTGGCTGTTAGGATATAATTTAAAAAAAAATATATTTTTTTATTGATTTCAGAGAAGAAGGGAGAGAGACAGAAACATCAATGATGACAGAGGTTCACTGATCGGCTGCCTCCCGCATGCCCCATACTGTGGATCAAGCCCACAACCCGGGCATGTGCCCTGACCTGGAATCAAACCGTGACCTCCTGGTTCATAGGTCAATGCTCAACCACTGAGCCATGGCGGCTGGGCTGTTAGGATATTCTTTATATTTCTAAGATGCTTGCAGAACATGACTAGTGTGTGCAGTGGAGAAAGCCTTGGTCTAAGCAACAGGGACATAGGTTCTGGTGCCAGATCTTCTAACTTGCTGTGTGATCTTGGGCAAATCCCTTCCTCATGCTGGGCCTCTATTTTCCCATCTGTATAACGAGAGGATTGGATGAGATAAACTGTAAGAATCTGGCTAGCTCTCAAGTAATCATTGTTGTCACAAAACCACTTATGTTTATTGAATGTTTTAATGTGTTTTACCTGCTTTCTCTCATTGAAACCTATAATTATTTGACAGACTTTTTCAGAGGAGGAAATGAAGGCTCAGAGATGCTAGTAACAGGTCTGGGATCACACAGCCAGGAAATGGTGAGGCTTGTTTGATGCCAGAGCCTTGGTGGGCCCTTCTAGAAAAAGGAAACTGCAGACTGGGGGCGCCTCATTCTGGTAAGCATTGCTAGCTTTCGAGGCTGCTCTCTGGACCCCGCTGCTGTCCTCGCTGCTTACAGTGGGATGGAATCAGTATGTTTAATAAAGCCTGGCAGGTTTTGAATCATTTTACCCTGTCTAAGGTAATGGATAGTTCTCAGCCATGACAGTCAGACATCACGCTGTCCCTGGGTTGCATTTATGCCCTTTAAATGCCAAAGCTGGATCAGGTCCTATTTTTTTCCACAGGGGAGGCCCAGCATCTCAGAAACTGGAGTCAAATCAGAATTTTCCCAGGCAGCACTTTCTTCATGACACCTTCAACATACGAAATGGCCCTTCCACCGCACACAGGCGCCGGGGATTTTTTCTTAAATTAAGAATTTGATCCATTCCTTCAGCTCCCCTCCAGGGGTTACAGAGAGCAGGGAAAGTGATGCCTTGTGCTAATGTGAGGTGTGGTTTTGCATTTTGAAGGAGATCATGACAATCTCCAGGAAAAAAAAGATGTCCCCGAATGACCCTCAGTTCTTGGTGAGAAATGCTAGCTTGTGTAAGTCCTGAAAGGCCTTGTGTCCCCTGGATATCCAAAGTCTGTCTGTCTGGGGGTCAAATGACACAGTGGAAGGGTGTGTGTGTGTGTGTGTGCGCGTGTGCGCGCTTGCTGGGGAGTGTAGGGGCACTGGGACTGCTCTATTCTGAATGAGTGCTCTGCAGAGGAAGAGCACTGAACAGGGAGTTTGGAGGTGACCTTGGATCCCCCCTCACTGGGCTGTTGTGAGCTTCCATCAACATGGCTCACCTGGAAAGGAGCCTGGCACAGAGGTACTTGTAGGCCCTTCTGGGCTGGGGACCTGGCACCTGCCTTAGTCAGGGCAACTGTCTCTGGAAGGTAGAGGGAGCAGGTCTTGGGGAGGGAGGATGGTAGGAAGCCAAGCAAATAGTTTGTCTTGGCTTGGGCAAGTTGCTTGGCCTCTCGGTGCTTCACCTGAAAAACAGGGTAGTAACAGTATCTACATCATAGATTGGTGGAAAGATAAAATGAGTGCTAATGAACGTGTATGGTGCATGGCAAATCTTATTAATTCTTTTCATACACGAGTTTTTCTTTCTTTCTTTCTTTTTTGTTTGTTTTGTTAATCCTCAACTGAGGATATTTTCCCATTGATTTTTAGGGAGAGTGAAAGAGAGAGGGAAAGACAGAGAGAAACATCAATGTGAGGGAAACACATCGGTTGGTTGCCTCCTGCATGCGCCCCGACCAGGGCCCGGGCCAGGGAGGACCCCACAACCAAGGTACATGCTTTTGACCGGAATCAAATCTGGGACACTTTGGTCTGCAGGTCGACACTCTATCCACTGAGCCAAACCGGCAAGGGCTACATGAGTTTCTCTTGAAGCTGTGTGTCTGTATATTTAAGAGACTTTATTTTAGAGAAGTTTTAGGTTTACAGAAAAATTGGTCAGAAAGTACAGAGGGGGGTTGGCTAAGATGGTGACTGGCAGGAAGGTAGGGAGGGAGAGTGTGTGAGACAGTGAGGGAGTGATAGAGGTGTGTGTGGACATGTGTGGCTGTGTGTGTGAGTGAAATAGGGACAGTTAGACCCTGCAGTTCTTCCAGAAGGCTGCCAATCCAGGCAGTCTTAGACGGCAAAACCCCACTGCCTACGCAAACACTCCAGGAAGGACACCTGTGGCACAGAGACCACGCCATTTTGAAGAACAAAACTGCTTGAAACTAGAATCCTAGCCTTGCCAACACCCAGTCTGGTTTCAGAAGCAAACCAGGACCCTACAGCCACTCTGGTAGAAGACTTGCCACCACAGCTGCAGACCCAGGGACACCAAAACTCCAGGCACCCGGCCGCAGATTTCTGTGAGTCACAAAGCCAACCCCCTCCCCCACTGCCCCCGTGGCAGCAACATAGAAACTATCAGACCCCAGCCTCACAATAAGGCTTTCTGCACACACAAAGCAGTGGCGACTCTGCCTGCCTTTGAGCCTTGGTGTCAGACACGGGAAGTTTGTTTCCGGCATCTAGGCTCTGCACCCAGGCAGGGAGATAGCCCTGAATTTGAGCCTGGACTTGCAAACTTGGGGAATTTGTTTCTCCGCAACTAGGTTCCGCGCCCAGGCAGGGAGACTGAGCTGAATTTGAGCTGCTCATCTCTAGGGAGGTAGTTTTCTGTGACCAGATCCCGTGCCCAGGCAGGGCAGGGAGGCAGCGCTGAACTTGAGCTGGACTTGCGAACTCGGGGTATTTGTTTCCCGTGACTAGTCTCCACGCCCAGGTAGGGAGGCAGTCCTGAATTTGAGCATAGGGCTATGACCTTGGGGAGATTGTTTTCTGCGACCAGATTCTGTGCCCATGCAGGGAGACAGCACTTAATTTGAGCCTGGGGGTGCAAACCCAGGGAGTTTGTTTCCCTTGACCAGACCCTGCTCCTTAGCAGAGAGGCTGTGGTAAATTTGAACCTGGATGTGCAGTCTCAGGGAGTTTGTTCCCCACGACCAGACCCTGTGCCCACACGGGAGGCAGCGCTGAATTTGAGCCTGGGTGCATGGACATGGGGAGTTTGTTTTCCACAATGCACATCCACGTGACCAGACCCCACACCCACACTAAGGGGCAGAGCCACCTGACTTTGATTCAGGGCAAGTGCACACAGAAGGCTGTTTACTGCAGGACAGAAGCGGACCTCCTGCCAACACAGTGCGACTGAGCAACCCGGTCTCCCAAGCAGATCAGGGACCCTGAATCTCTACGCAAGAGGCAGCAATGAGCACCAGTGACTAGACTCTGTTCCTCATTGTGTACGCCTGGGATCCCTGATTCCCAGTACATTCACACTAAGAGCCAGTGACTCCAATTCTTGGCGCATGTGCACACAGGGAACCTGATTCTCAGTGCGAGGTAGCACCAAGCAACAGAGACTCTGATACACGATTCTCAGCATGGACACAGGGAGCCTCTGACTCCTGGACGCAATAGGGGACTTTGGTTTTTGGCACATGTCAGTGGGTTCTCTGTTTCCATGTGGCGCAGGCAGGGTCCCTGATTCTAGGTGCACACACAAGGCCACACTAAGTGCCTATGACTCTGACCCAGGGTGAGCGTGGCTCCCACCAACCCACAGTAATTGTTCGTCTTGGTGTCAGAGCTCTTCAGTGACACTTGGGGGATGTAAAACTCCCACTGCACATGGTCCAGGCCCCCACAACTTGACATTTGAACCTCTGGTGATAGCCAGAATGGGGAGACAACGAAGCAATCCCCAGAGGAAAGAAAAGGAGGAATCACCAAGAAAGGAAATAAGTGAAATGGATGCATGCAACATGACAGAAAAAGAATTCAGAGTAATGGTCATACACCAGATGGATGAGAAAGTCAACAACCTATGCAAAAATCAGGAAGAAATGAAAAATGATATAGCTACAATCAAAAACACCATGGAAGGCTTCAACAGTAGACTAGAAGAGGCAGAGGACTGAATTAGTGAGTTAGAAGATCATGTACAGAAACAAGCCCAATCTGAACCGCAACTAGAGAAAAAAATTGAAAAGCAGGAGGAGAGCTTAAGGGAGCTTTGGGACAATGCAAAACAAAATAACTTACATATAATAGGGCTCCCAGGAGGACAAGAAGAGCAGCAAGGATTAGAAAATTTATTTGAAGAAATAATGACAGAAAACTTCCCTGATATGGGGAAGAAAAAAGTTACTCAAGTACAGAGAGTCCCAAGCAAGATGAATCCCAAAAGACCCACACCAAGACATGCCATAATTACAATGGCGAATGTTATTGACAAAGAGAGAATCTTAAAGGCTGCAAGAGAGAGACAGAGAGTTACCTACAAAGGATCCCCCACCAGATTATCAAGTCATTTCTCAACAGAAACACATCAAGCTAGAAGGGAATGGAAGGAGATATACGAAGTGATGCAAAGCAAGGGACTCAATCCAAGAATACTCTATCCAGCAAGACTATCAATCAAAATTGAAGGGGAAGTCAGGAGCTTCGCTGACAAAAAAAGGCTAATGGAGTTTATCACTACCAAGCCAGCAATGCAAGAAATGCTAAAGGGAATTCTGTAAAAAGAAGAAACAAAAAAGGTAAGAAGGAACACAACCTCAAAAAATAAAAATGGCTACAAACAAGTACCTTTCAATAATAACTTTAGATGTAAATGGACTAAATGCTCCAATCAAAAGACATCGAGTGGCTAAATGGATAAAAAAACATGACCCATATACAAGAGACAAACCTCAGAACAAGGGACTTACACAGACTGAAAGTGAAGGGATGGAAAAATATCTTTCAGGCAAATGGAAATGAAAAAAAAAAGTTGGGGTAGCAATACTTATATCTAACAAATTAGACCTCACAGTGAAGGCCATACAAGAGATAAGGAAAGCCACTTCATAATACTAAAGGGATCAATACAACAAGAGGATATAACCCTGATAAACATATATGCACCCAATGCAGGAGCACCGAAATACATAAAAAAAAAAACAAAACTCCTGGAATATCAAAAGAGAGATTGACAACAATACAATCGTAGTAGGGGACTTTAATACACCACTGACATCACTGGATAAATCCTCCAGACAAAAAATCAGCAAAGAAAGAGCAATCCTAAATGACTCACTAGATCAGATGGACTTAATTGACATCTTCAGACCATTTCACCCCAAAGCTGCAGAATATACGTTCTTCTCAAGTGCACATGGGACATTTTAAAAAATAGACCACATACTGTGTCACAAGCAAATTCTCCCCAAATTCAAGAAGATTGAAATCATACCAAGCATCTTTTCAGACCACAATGGCATAATATTAGAAATAAACTATAATAAAAACAATCCAAAAACACTCAAACACTTGGAAGCTAATAGCATGTTATTAAATATTGACTGGGT
Source organism: Corynorhinus townsendii (assembly GCA_026230045.1). NCBI lineage: Eukaryota > Metazoa > Chordata > Mammalia > Chiroptera > Vespertilionidae > Corynorhinus > Corynorhinus townsendii. The sequence continues at coordinate 197,646,837 of JAPDVU010000002.1, forward strand.
TACCAATGAGATCACAGAAGAAATTAAAAACATCCTGGAAACTAATGACAATAAAAACACAACAATCCAAAACCTATGGGACACAATGAAAGCAATCCTGAGAGGGAAGTTTATAGCTCTACAGGCCTACCTCAAAAAACGAGAAAAAATGGTAGAAAATCATCAATTGCTACAACTCAAAGAATTAGAAAGAGAGCAACAAGAAAAGCCCAGAATGAGCAGAAGGAAGGAGATAATAAAGATTAGAGCAGAAATAAATGACATAGAGACCAAAAAAACAATACAAAAGATCAATGAAACCAAGAGCGGTTCTTTGAAAGGATAAACAAGATTGATGAACCTCTAGCCAGGCTCACCAAGAAGCAAAGAGAGAGGACTCAAATAAACAAAATCAGAAATGATAGAGGCAAAATTACAACAGACCCCATAGAAATACAAAGGATTGTTAAAAAATATTATGAACAACTCTATTCCAACAAACTAGACAACCTGGAGGAAATGGACATATTCCTAGAAAAATACAACCTTCCAAAACTCAGTCAGGAAGAATATAAAAATCTCAATAGGCCAATAACTATGGAAGAAATAGAAGCAGTCATCAAAAAGCTTCCAGCAAACAAAAGCCCAGGCCCAGACGGCTTCACAGGAGAGTTACACCAAACATTCAAGGAAGAACTAAAGCCTATCCTCCTCAGACTATTACAGAAAATTCAAGAGGCAGGAACACTTCCAAACTCATTCTATGAAGCCAGCATCACCCTAATACCAAAACCAGATAAAGACAGCAGAATGAAAGAGAATTACAGGCCAATATCCCTCATGAGCATAGATGCCAAAATCCTCAACAAAGTTCTAGCAAATTGGATCCAGCAGTACATCAGAAAGATCATACACCATGACCAAGTAGGATTTATCCCAGGGATGCAAGGATGGTACAATATCCACAAGTCAATAAATGTGATACATCACATAAACAAATTGAGGGAGAAAAATCACATAGTCATATTAATTGACACAGAGAAAGCATTTGACAAAATCCAATACCCTTTCTTGATAAAAACCCTCAGCAAGGTGGGAATAGAAGGATCATACCTCAACATCATAAAAGCCATATATGACAAACCCATAGCCAGCATCACACTCAGTGGGCAAAAACTAAAGCCATTTCCCCTAAGAACAGGAACAAGACAGGGATGCCCTCTCTCACCACTCCTATTCCACATAGTACTGGAAGTACTAGCCATTGCTATCAGACAAGAAGAAGAAGTAAAAGGCATCCAAATTGGAAAAGAAGAAGTAAAACTGTCCTTATTTGCAGATGACATGATACTGTACATAGAAAACCCTAAAGACTCCATCAAAAATTATTACACTTAATAAATGAATTTGGCAAGGTAGCAGATTACAAAATTAGTGCCAAGAAATCTATAGCATTTCTATACACCAATAGTGAACTTACAGAAAGAGAGACTAAAAAAGCAATCCCATTTACCATTGTGCAAAAGAAATTAAGATACCTAGGAATAAACTTAACTAAAGAGGTAAAAGACCTATATACAAAAAACTATAGGACACTGAAAAAAGAGATAGAGGAAGATATAAACAGATGGAAGAACATACTGTGTTCATGGATTGGTAGAATCAACATCATCAAAATGTCTATACTATCCAAAGTAATCTATAGATTCAATGCAATCCCTATTAAAATACCAATGGCATATTTCACAGACCTAGAACAAACTCTCCAAAAATTCATCTGGAATAAAAAAAGACCCCAAATAGATGCAGCAATCCTGAGAAAGAAGAACAAAGTAGGAGGGATCTCAATACCAGATATCAAGCTGTATTACAAAGCCACTGTTCTCAAAACAGCCTGGTACTGGCACAAGAACAGACATATCGATCAATGGAATAGAATAGAGAACCCAGAAATCAACCCAAACCACTATGCCCAATTAATATTTGACAAAGGAGGCATGAACATACAATGGAGTTAAGACAGTCTCTTCAATAAATGGTGTTGGGAAAATTGGACAGATACATGCAAAAAAATGAAACTAGACCACCAACTTCCACCATACACAAAAATAAACTCAAAATGGATAAAGGACTTAGACATAAGACAGGAAACCATAAAAATACTAGAGTAATCCACAGGCAGCAAAATCTCAGACATATGCCAAAGGAACTTCTTCACTGATAGTGCTCCTAGGGCAGTGGAAAATAAAGAGAAAATAAACAAATGGGACTACATCAAAATAAAAAGCTTTTGCACAGCAAAAGAAACCATCAACAAAACAACAAGAAAGACCACTACATGGGAGAACATATTTGCCAATGTTATCACTGATAAGGGTTTAATCTCCAACATCTATAGGGAACTCATACAACTCAACATAAGGAAGATAAACAATACAATTAAGAAATGGGCAGAAGGAAGGCCAAGAGAAATATGAAAACATGCTCAAAGTCACTAATTATCCGAGAGATGCAAATCAAAACAACAATGCGGTACCATCTCACATCTGTCAGAATGGCTATCATCAACAAATCAACAAACGACAAATGTTGGCGAGGATGCGGAGAAAAAGGAACCCTCATGCACTGCTGGTGGGAATGCAAATTGGTGCAGCCGCTGTGGAGAACAGTATGCAGTTTCCTCCAAAAACTAAAAATGGAACTCCCATTTGACCCAGTAATCTCACTTCTAGGAATATATCCCAAGAAGCTAGAAACATCAATCGGAAAGGATATATGCACCCCTATGTTCATAGCAGCACAATTCACCATAGCTAAGATTTGGGAACAGCCTAAGTGCCCATCAGCAGATGAGTGGATTAACAAACTGTGGTACATGAATACAATGGAATACTACGCTGCAGTAAAAAAGAAGGAATTCCTACCATTTGCAACAACATGGATGGAATTGGAGAGCATTATGCTAAGTGAAATAAGCCAGTCAGAGAAAGATAAGTATCACATGATCTCACTCATCTATGGGAATTAATGAACAACATAAACTAATGACAAAAACAGATCCAGAGACAGGGAAGCATCGATTAGATTATCAAACCTCAGAGGGAAGGTAGGGGAGGGTGGGGGTAAGGGGGAGAGATCAACCAAAGGACTTGTATGCATGCATATAAGCCTAACCGGTGGACACAGACAACAGGGGGGTGAGGGCAGGAGTTGGGGGGGGAGGTAATGGGGGGATGCAGACAAATATGTAATACCTTAACCAGTAAAGAAATTAAAATGTTAAAAAAAGAAAGTACAGAGGGTTCCCATATAGCTGCTCCCATAGTTTTCCCTATCATTTACATCTTGTGTGAATGAGTGTGGTACATTTATTACAGCTGATGAACCAAAACTGATACACTATCATTAACTAAAGTTCTTCGTGTGCATTAGTGTTTACTCTTGGTGTTGGACATTGTGTGGTTTTTGACAAATGTCATCATTACATTATCATCCAGAGTAGTTTTATTGTCCTCAAAATTCTCTGTGTGCCTCTTATGTGTCCCATCCTCCTCCCCGCTGGTCACCAGGCAACCACTGGCCCCTTGGTCCTGCCCTTTCTGGAATGTCCTATGCATAGGATCATATAGTATGTAGCCTTTGAAGGTTGGCATCTTCACTTAATAACATGCATTTAAGGTTCCTCCATGTCTTTTCCTGCTCGATAGCTCATTTCTCTTTATCACGGAATAGTATTCCATTGTCTGGATGTGCCACGGTTTACTTATTCATTCACCCGCTGAAGGACATATTGGGCGCTCCAGGTTTTGGCATTTACTAACTTCATAACATCTGGGAGGTGTCATGGTTTGAGGGCAGGGACTTTAGAATCAGCCTGAGCTGCTCCAGATTCTGCTACCAGCTTGGTGATCTTGCAAAGTTATTTAATCTCTTTTTCTTTCCTTCTCCAAGAAATGGAGATATGAAAGGCTGTCAGAGACAGCTACACTGCGATGGCTCAAATGGAATAGAAATTTCTCTCTCAGTAATGGTACAGGTGGGGTGGACTCCAAGTCAACTGCCACACTGGGTAATTCAGGGACCTGAACCCACCATTTCTTTTCTTTCCTTTTTTGGTGCACCCTTCTTGGAGGTACTGCAATACCAGGTCGATGTGTGGAGTGGACGGAGCAAGTTCCTATTCCATCTTCTAATTCCAAAAATCCACTTAATAGATTGTCCTAGGATAGAAGACGTATCAGATATTAAACTGATAAGAACAGATACTACACTTGATGGTAGCCAAAAGGCTGAGAAGCAATCAAATCCACCATTTCATCACCAGGCTTCCAGTCACTCAGATGGCTTGATCCCTGCCAGAGGGCAGGAAGTAGAGTGTGGGGAATTCACTCCCTCCCTTAACCTGGCCTGGAAGTGGCCCTCATGGCCTTGCTCACATGCTATTGGACAGAACTTGGTCACATGACCTTACTTCACTGCTAGGGAAGCTGGGAAATGTAGTTTAGCTATGCCCCTGGCTTCAATTCTAATGAGAGGAAAGGGAGAGTAGAGTTTGGTGGATAGCTGGCAGTCTCTGGCATGTAATAGAACCTAATTCATAGGTTTGTGATGAGGGTTAAATGAGAGGACTTGTGTAAAATCCGTAGATTAGTGCCTGGTGCATAGTTAGTGTTCAATATGTGTTTGTTCTATGATTATTAGCTAGGAATTGGAAGGTCAGAGCATTTCTGGGCTGGGGACTTTGGAATGATCTGGATCAGTGGACTTCACAGTGTGTTCAGCTGACCCCTTCTGACCTCTCAGGGACCCCTGGGGGTGGGGAGTTTCAACCAGAGACACTCCTACCTTAGCCAGTTTACAGACTGGGTTCTAGATAAGATTCCATGGAAGAGAGGGGTCTGCAGCTTAAAAAAAATGTAAGCACCATCGACCTAGGGCAATTCCCTGAAGTAACACAGTGGGTTCTTTCACTTCCCCAGGAGCCTCACCTTGTGTCAGCTTGTCTCTTGGTTGGGGTGGCTCAGGCCTGGGTTCCAGCTTCATCTGAGACACCAGCGAAGAGACCAGCAGGGATGGTGATAAGGACAGTAGAGACAGGGAGCCCAAGAGTCCCCTGAGACTATGGGCTGAAGTCAACCAACTGCCCCCTGCATTGAATGGAATGAGGGCTTCTTAGCCTGACTCTCCTGGCCCAGGGTCCGGGTTGACAGGGACGGCCTCTGAGACTCACATTCAAATCCCAGCTCATCTGCCTGTTGTGTGACCTCTGGCTCACTCATTTGTGTGTGTGACCTTCAGTGCTACTTTCTCTCCTAGGCCTTCAGTTTCTCATCTAGGAAATGCAGATAATAGTACCTTCTCAGAGGGTTGGCATTAGGATTAAGCAAGATAATGTGTGTAAAACCCTAGAATAAGTCCTTAATAAATGGCAACTATTGTCAATTATTTGTGATCCTAGCCAAGAGAGAAAGTTTAAAATACTAAGCAATATGTTATAATAGTAATACAGACTTGCTATAAAAACCTCTGAAGGATATAAAAGTCTCTTCCTCCTGTTGTAATCCCTTCTCCACCCATCTCCATATCTCACTCCAGAGGTTGCACTTCTTAAAATCATCTTTAATGAGCCATAAGCGCCAAGGTTACAGTCAAGAAACCTTGCTATGCTTTGCCTTATAAAGTCCCTCACCTTCTGGCCCTAGCCTACCTTTCCTCTTTCACTTCTTGCCAATCCTGCCCCTCCGTCCCCATCCTCCTTTAAGTTCCAGTTACACTGAACTGCTAATCCAGATGCCCTGTCTTTGCCAGTGCCATTTCCTCTGCTGGAAGTGCCTGTCCTCCCTTACTTCTCATTGAACTCCTACTCACTCTTCAAAACCCAGTCCACGTGTCTCCTCCTCTTTGTGAAACCCTCCTTGATTGCCCATGTCCTTATGTGTCACATTGCCTTGCTGGGAATGATTGGATATAGGTCCACACCTCCCACCTGGCCCAGGGCTGCACCAGGGCAGGGAGTTTCTTCTCTTCCCCAGGGCCTAGCAGGTGATCTGGGACAGATTTTCTTGTGGTTTACATTTACACACTAACCAAAACCCTTGCCCCAGGTCCAGCCCTGTGCTCCCAACTTCCCTTTTGTTGAAGGAACCATGAAGCTAAGGCAGGCCCTAGTCTTGTGGTTCTGATGGAGCCAGTGCTCCCTGGAGGAAGGTTGGGTGAGTTTAATGAAGTTAATGGCTGGGGCGGTATAAATGGGTTTGCTCTACAGAACAACCAGAGCGTGGACTCCATCTCTGAGACAAATGGAGAGAGAAAAGCAATGCTGGTATTTCTCCTCCCCTGGCTGTGTCCTGGGGAGACTTGATTGGCCAGGCTTCAGGTTCCTAAGGGCCCCTTACCCATGAACCTCTTAGAATGGGACTGGTGCTCGTGACTCTAGAGTTTGGAAGTAGTTTGAGCAGGTACAAAGGTCTAGAACCTTCTGCCAGAGACGCTGGGGTTCATTTCCTCTACACATCTTTATGCAGCCCCTCTGATTTGGGGATGGAGACAGCCAGGTAGGCACATGCCAAGTTGGCTTGGGTACCTCCACTGAGCGCCTGTGCTGTGTCTGCCTGTGTCATCTTGACCACTCTGGCCCTGGGACAGTTCAGTTGCTTTCTGTTGTGCTCTTCCCTTCCTGTCATTCTGCTGCTTTTGTACATCCTGACCCAACTCATATTTCAGGACTCATTCCAAACAATATCTCCTCCATGAAGACTTCCTTGATCCTCCCCCTTTCTCTCCAAGCTAGGATGGATTTTCTCTTTTAATTCCCATGGCTCTTTTGGCACTGATTGCCTCATATTAATATTTATTTAATTTTTAAGTTACAAAGCAAATACCTACTTATTTTAAAAAGTCAAACAAAATAAGGGATTTATTTAAAAAATCAAGAATTTGCTTGTCCCCCCTTTCCTCCCTCTGTAATCCTGCCCCTTTCCCAGTAAACCCTTTTAAGGGTTTGGAGTGTTCTTTGTATAGGTTTCTTCATGGTTGATGCGTGGGCACACGCGCGCGCACAAACACACACACACACACACACACACACACACACACACACACACACACACACTGTGGGAGACAGCTTCTGATGGGGCTCCCAATGACCCCACTTTGTGTATTTTTGCCCTGGACCTAGTGGGAGCTGGACCTAGTTACCTGTTTCTAATGAATAGAATACGACACAGTTGATAGGATGTCACTTCCATGAATAAGTCGCAAGAGACCATAACTTTTGCCTTCTTGGTGGTCTCCATAGCTCTTTTCATGTGTTTGCTCTGACAGAGAGGGTCACCTGGTGAGGAACTGAGGGTGGCCCCTTGAGGGAAGCCACCACTTGCCAGTACTGTCAGGGCACCAAGGAAGGTGGAAGGCCGATGGACCTTGGGTGTTAGCAGGGTTGATGCTAAGCACCAATTGTTTGTGTTGAGATAGTGGTGGCTCAAGGCAATTTCCCTACCCTGATAATCCTTTTACTGTTTAACAAACTTTACCTTTGATATGCCTGTATGCATTGCTAAAGGGAGAATGTGTATTTAAGTGAATAAAAACAAACAGTACTGAGAAGTTGGTGTGCCTCTAAAGAGGTCTCCACCTGGCTCCCAATGCCTTCTAAATTCATATTTCTTGTATAGTATTTTCATTTGGGTGTCGGCCCCTCCTTCAGACCCTGAACCCTGCCTCAAAGGTCATGGCAGCCCCTGGCCAGTCACCACTGAGGAGTTGAGGACCTCTGTCCAAAAGCCCTGGAGGAACTTAATCCTTCCAACAACCACATAAATGAGCTTGGACACAATCCTTCCTCAGTCAAACCTTCAGATGACTGCAACCCCAGCAGACACCTGGTTACAGCCCCTCAGGAGACCCTGAGCCTGAGGACCCAGCTAAGCCATGCCTGGGTTCCTGACCCACAGAAACTGGGTGTTGTTCCAACCTGCTGGGCTTTGGGGCAATTTGTTACACAGCAATAGATAACTAACACATCTTACATGCTGGCACTTTTATTTCTATAGATAAATGTATAATAGCATTATTAAAGAGCAAACAGGTGTACACATTTTAATTGTTAGCAGATGGAGCTATATTTCTAAATTTTGTAGCAATGCTCTTTCCACCAGCCCATGCTCACATTTTCATCAAAACTGATTATTATCAATCTTTTACAATTTTTGCTACTCCAGTAGGTGCAAATGGCATCTCATTATGTTTTTGTTACAGTTTGCATTTCCCTTATTACTAGAGAAGTTGAGCATTTTTTTCTTATATTTATTGTGTATCTGTATTTCATTAGATAAATATTTACTAAACCCCTAATGTGTGCCAGGTGCTGTTATATTATCTATAATAATAAAAGCATAGTATGCTAATTAGACTGGACATCCTTCTGGATGTCCTTCTGGACAACCTTCCAGATGAAACTGTGGTGGTGGGGGCTGAGGCAGAGGTGGCCACTGCAGCAACTGGGGGGGCCAAGCCCCTTGCATGAATTTCATGCATCGGGCCTCTAGTTAAGACATAATAAGATGAGAAACCAAGATGGCAACATAGGTAAACTCCTGAAATTGCTGCCTCACACAACCACTTCAAAACTACAACTAAAAGACAGAACAGACATTATCCAGAACCACAGGAAGGCTGGCTGAGTGGAAATTCTACAACTAGAAGGAAAGAGAAAAGCACACTGAGACTCAGAAGAGCTGCGGAAGTAAAGGCAGAGGTACGGAGGCATACGCGCGGAAAGGTCTGGCAACTGAGTAAGCAGCTGTCTTTTTCAATTGGGTGGGAGACAAAAGCTCCTGACTGCTCTGAACTCCAGTTCTGGGCGAGACTCTGGGGACTCAGACTCATATGGGGAGAAACTGGACTGTCTGGCTTCGGGCGGAACTTGAGGGCGGCTTTCTCTCAGAGGTGCTTGCAGCAATTACCGAGGGACACTGAGACCCAGGGGCCTCTTAGGGCAGGGCCGAGGGTCAGCCATTGCTGTTTGCTTCACCCTGAGACCTTGCCCCACCCAAGCTGTGCACAGAGGCTTTTGCATATGAATGGCCTGGTCCTTTGAAATCTAAAATTACCTAACAAACTGCAGCTGAGTCAGAGAGACCCAGAACATCCAAAAGAAGGCCCAAGGCCCCACAGCAGCTTGCATTGCTTCACAGCTGGGCCTCATCTGGGCACCTCCAAACCCCAAACAAAGAAGAGGAATCTGCAGATCTCTCTGTAGCCCCTGCTGAGTGGCCTCAGGCAGAGGCTAAATTAGCACCTCCTTGGAGATCCAAGAGCCAGTGTACCCAGTGGTCAGAGTGGGACCATCCAGATTACAACTCCTTAAATCCATAAGGGACACACTCACAGGGCAGACTCAGTGAGCAGCAAAGCCCCACTGAAGCAAGTCTTGCCTCATAAGGGTATCTCCAGCACAGAAGTTCTCCCATCATAGACACAGCTGATCCTCATAGCCAATTGGCCTGAAGGTCAATTCCTCCCAGTGATACCAACAACACAAGGCTTACCTACAACAAGACTGTGCACACAGCCCACAAAGGGGTGCACCAAGAGTGTCCACCTCAGGTGATTGGGGAGCCTCAGCCACTGGGCCATATAGGACACCTAGCACACAAAGCCACTCTATCAACTCAGGGAAGCAGCCAAAATGTGGAGACAAGTCACAAATGAAAGAAAAGGAGGAAAGCAAACTACTGGATATAGAGTTCAAAACCACGGTTATAAGGTTCTTCAAGAATTTTCTAGAAACTGCCGATAAATAAGTGAGACCCTTGAGGATATGAAAAAGGACCAACTAGAAATTAAGCATACACTGACTGAAATAAAGAATAATATACAGAGATCCAACAGCAGACTAGAGGATCACAAGAATCAAGTCAAAGATTTGAAATACAAAGAAGCAAAAAACACCCAACTGAAAATCAAAAAGAAAAAAGAATCCAAAAATATGAAGATAGTGTAAGGAGCCTCTGGGACAACTTCAAGCATACCAACATCCAAATTATGGGGGTGCCCGAAGAAGAGAGAGAGCAAGATACTGAAAACCTATTTGAAGAAATAATGACCGAAAACTTCCCCCACCTGGTGAAAGAAATAGATTTACAAGTCCAGGAAGTGCACAGAACCCCAAACAAAAGGAATCCAAAGAGGACCACACCAAAACACATCATAATTAAAATGGCAAGAGCAAAAGACAAAGAGAGAATATTAAAAGCAGCAAGAGAAAAACAGTTAATTACCTACAAGGGAGCACCCATACGACTATCAGCTGATTTCTCAACAGAAACTATGCAGGCCAGATGGGAGTGGCAAGAAATATTCAAAGTGATGAATAGGAAGAACCTACAACCAAGATTACTTTACCCAGCAAAGTTATCATTCAGAATTGAAGGTCAGATAAAGAGCTTCACAGACAAGAAAAAGCTAAAGGAGTTTATCACCGTCAAACCAGTATTATATGAAATGCTGAAAGGTATTCTTTAAGAAGAGGAAGAAGAAGAAAAAGGTAAAGATAAAAATTATGAACAACAAATACATATCTATCAACAAGGGAATCTAAAAATCAAGTGAATAAAAAATCTGATGAACAGAATAAACTGTTTAAGTAAGTGCTAAAATAAACATTTGCATCCGGTATTTTGGAAACACAAATGTAAAAGAGATCGTAATTCCTGGTGTTGTTTGAGAAGACAGGTGGAGGAGTGGGCATTTGCACAAGATATTGAAGGAGGTGTGGAAGTTTGTCAAATGGAGAGGAGTAGAGCCTGGGCAAAGACCCAGAGGCATGGCCAAGTTGGCATTCAGTAAGATGAATATAATAGAATCAGGGGCATAGAAAGGGAGTGGACTGACAATCCTCAGAGGGAAAGGGGTGTGGGGGGTGTAGGAAGAGACTGGAAAAAAATAGTACACCTATGGATGAGGACAGTGGGGGTGGGGGTAAGGGCAGAGGGTGGGGTGGGAACTGGGTGGAGGGGAACTATGGGGGGAAAAAAAGAGGAACAACTGTAATAATCTGAACAATAAGGATTTATATATAAAAAAAAGACACAATAAGACATGGACCTTGCCCTTAAAGAGCACACAGCTTAGTGGGGAAAATGAACCTAAAAAATATAGATGGTAAGTGCTAAAATAAACATTTGCATCCAGTATTCTGGAAACACAAACGTAAAAGAGACCACAATTCCTGGGGTTGCTTGAGAAGACAGGAGGAGGAGTGGGCATTTGCACAAGATATTGAAGGAGGTGTAGAAGTTTGTCAAATGGAGAGGAGTAGAGCCTGGGCAAAGACCCAGAGGCATGGCCAGGTTGGCGTTCAGCAAGGCTGGAATAGAGGAGGCAGAGTGATGGGGGGATGAGGAGGAATGGGCTGGAGTTGAGATGGAGCGGGTCAGTTATGGCTGATGGGGAGAGGATTCAGCTGCTAAGGTCAGGCCTTTGGACACTGTCATGCAGGCCACTGGGAGCCCCTGAAGACTTTCCAGCAAAAGAGTGACATGATGGATTGACACAACTTGGGTTTATTTGTGCATCTGCCACATCTCATTGACTAGAGGACATGAGGGTCTGTCTCAGTTTCATCCCCACGTCTCTCCCAGCACACAGCAGCATCCACACCGGTTTGTGGACTGAATGAAAAAAAAGAAGGGTTCTGCTTGAACCCATTGAGATGGGACTGGCCAATGTGGGCTGAAAACATCAGTGTGGCTGTGAGTGGAGAGCCATAGACTGGGACATATGGGACTCAGGAAGAAGAGTGCAGGTCCTGGTACCAAAAGATGACCCAGGACCACAAAAGCCTCCCAGGTATCCAGAACCCACGTGGGTTCCCTGCAGCTGACTCCTGGTGGGAGCACTCCTGCCGCTTCCCACAGGCACGGGCTTCTCTCCAGGCAGCTCCTGCGAGACGTCCCGGGGCCTCGGCCCCAACAGACAGATGGCTTCCTTCCTTCTTCTATTTTGCCTTGGCATCTTTTGCTTCCCAACTAGCCATGATGGAGGCTCCTCATTGTATTTTTAATAAGGCTAGATGGTCTCAAGGAGGAAAGAGGATGAGCTGAAAGAGCCCTTCATATTTCTCTTGTGCAACAATCCTCCCCTGACAAATGTAGTTCTTTTTCTCGTACATGAACCCCAATTGATTTTCCCTCTGTCAGAATCCCTCAGGCGTTGCCAGTCTCCTAATGGTAACCGATGAGGACACACTGGGCTCCTGTTGTTAGCAGACCGCCAGTGGCGCAGCATGTCTATGACCTACTCGCTGCAGGATTAGAACAATTTGTCAACAGTAATAAAGGTACAATCTATTGAGTGCCTACTGTGTGCCAGGCACTATGCCAAGTGCTCTGCATATGTAATCTGGTTCAGTCTTCTCACTAGTTCTGTGACATCTGTGTTATTATTATCCCCACTTTACAGGTGATGAAACAGGGGGCACAGGGAAGTTAATGACCAGGTCAGTACAGTACTGACACTGAGCAGAGGGGCCAGGACCTGCAGCCTCCGCATGGAAGCCCAGTGCCCTGCAGATTCACATCCAGGCTTCATCCAACTCAAACTCTCCATGTGGGTTCCCATCATCTGCCTTAAAGGAATGTGTCTTCAGACGGCGCCAAGCTGGCCATTGGTGCAATGTCTCTGCATGAGTCTCTCCTCATGGGCACTGGGGTAAGGGCTTGGGTTCCTGCCCTGGTATTTTGTTCAGAGTAAGATGTACAAAAGGGGTTGAGCTCTCCAACGCCTGGGTCAAAGGCAGGATGGGGTTGAATCTAGAGATGGAGCCAAGCATTAGATACCATAAGGAACCTGGTTCCTGGGGAAGTGGCTGGAGGGGGGATTAGGGTCTGGGGTGATTGCGGGAATCACGACCAGGTGTCTTTCCTGGGCATCTCACATGAGTTGGGGGAAGCTCAGAGGGTCTTTTCTTCTTCTGTTTCTGATTTAGCTTTTCTCCCTCTTCTCTCCTCCTCTCTCTGCCCTCTTCCTTATCCTCTTCTTTCAATATGGAAATAGTTATTGTTTTTCTGAACACAAAAATTCATGCTCTTTGTAAAAAAGTTAGTATAAAAGTTTGAAGACAAATGTAAAAATGAACCCCATCATCTTTATCCCCCCGCCCGCCAATTCAAAATGACATTTGATGTGTAGCCACTCGCTTTTTCTGTTTGTTAGAATGGAGTCAGAGTATACAAACTGGGTTCCCCCGGAGCGTCTCACTGTACGATAGACCATGGCCACCTCCCAGCACCATCTGTTGATCTGCCTTGCCATTTCACGGGCTGTGTGGGCTTCCACTTTTGGATGGACCATTACTTACGCAGATCTTGTTGGTTGTGTGTTCTTGAAACACAGATGTGTATGTCTCAAGGAACTGGTTATGTAAACACCTAACCTCTTTCTACCATGCATCTTTCACTTGTTCGTCTCAGATTTGCCCCTGAACTGAATACACGAGTGGTTCAAGGTTGACAAAAGAGAGGAGAGGCTCAATGTCCTCACAGACCAGGGGAAGAGACAATGAGAGAGAGAGAGAGAGAGAGAGAGCGCCCATTTTGGGCATCATGCTGGCAGGATGCCGGGATATGGGCAAAGGGGACACTGGGAGGCATTGCTTATGCGGGCAGCAGTGCTCTGGCTGATGGACAGAGCTTTCTTGGGTAACTTGACATTCTAGACGAAAACAAATCCCTGGCCCATGAGAGAATGAGATATCAAACTTCCACTCATCCATCAAATAGGCATCTACATCCATTCATATGTCAGGCTCGGTGCCAGGCACTGGAGATATGGAATCGAATAAATCATTGTCTGTACAAAGTGCCATGAAAAGATTCATGGGAGCAGAGAGAAGGGAAGGACTGTGACCTCTCTGGGCTGTTTGTGAGGAAGGCATTTGATCCAGATCAGGGTAGGGAGTAGGGAGGAGAGGAGGGCTGGGGTCTCCAGGCTGGGAGAATAGGATATTGGCAGTAAGGTGGAAAGCAGAACGCATGCCTGACGTGTAGGTAGGAGTGAGAAGGAGGAGAATTAATTGATTAGACCTGATTAGGACCAGGCCTTGAAAGTTATTTTATTAAAGAAAAAAATCTTTATTGTTGAAAGTATTACATATGTCCCCCTTTTTCTCCCATTGACCCCTTCTAGCCTGTCCCTAGCCCCCACCCCAGGCCTCTACCACCCTAGTGTCTGTGTCCCTGGGTTAAGCATATATGCATACAAGTTCTTTGGTTGATCTCTTCCCACCCACTCACCCACCTACCCCTGCCTTCCCTCTGAGATTAGACAGTCTGTTCCATGCTTGTATGTCTCTGGATCTATTTTGTTCAGCAGTTTATTTTGTTCATTATATTCCATATATGAGTAAGATCATGTGATATGTGTCTTTCTCTGACTCTTGAAGGATTTTGAAGGTCAAATGTCATGCTAGGGGATTTATCCAGTAGGCCTATGGGAGCGATGGAAGAGTTTGGAGCGTGCAAAAGAGCTGATCCAACGAAGATCTCTTTGGCCACTCTCAGGGAAAAAACTGGGGCCAGAGGACCAGGCCCGAGGCTCTTCATGGCCTGCGGGAGAGATGGAGAGGGTTCCAACTGAGCACATGTCTGGGGGTGCAGACGATAGGGCCTGTGAAGGAGGGCTGAGGAGACAGAGGGCACTGGGTTTGGTACAGAACAGACACGGGGGCTGGGAAAGGTGAGGGAGGAGGCAAAAGTGAGGGCAGAACTCTGATTGTCCAGGCTGGGAGGCGCCAAAGCTGGGAGGCGGCAGGTCAGGGTGCAAACAGGACGAAGACATGGCAGCAGGGATTTTGCTGTCCTCTCTCTTATGCTGCCTAAGGCAGTGGGGAGGAGTCAGCAAAAGACCAGACTTGCTCTGTTTTGCTTTTAGATTCTCAAAGGGTCATAGACTTACTGTCAAGAGGGCCTTGGAGATTATCCCACCCACCTCCTCATTTTATGGATGAGAAAACTGAGACCCAGAGAGGGAAGGGATGGGCCCAGGGTCACACATGAAGTCACTGGAAAAGCTGGGGATACATTTCAGGCGCTGTGATTCTCAGGACAGGCTGGTCCCACCCTGCCAGGAGTCATGACCAGGTGTGGTAACAGCTGTGGGCTGTGGAGCCAGACACACCTGGCTGGGAATCGGGGCTCTGCTACTAGCCATCGACCTTGGGCAGGTCCATCAGCCCCTCGGAGCTTCAGTTTCTTATCGTGAATGTAGGACTAACAGTCCTCGCAGTGCAGAGTAATCATGAGGGTTGAATGAGATATGTGCCTCAACAAATGTGGCTTCTCTACCCTCTCTCTCCTCCAAGCTTGGCCTCATCATTTCCAATTTCCCATCTCAGAGCAAATCTTTTCACTCTCAACTGAGGCCTTACAAATTTTCTGAATTGGCCATGATTCAGATTAATGGAAACTTCATACCTTTAGAAAGTTCCTTTCTTTTTTAAAATTTTATTTATTGGGGGGTGGGGGGGGGGAGAGAGAGAGAGAGAGAGAGAGAGAGAGAGAGAGAGAGAGAGAGAGAGAGAGAGAGAGAGATTTGTTGCCCCACCCATTTATGCATTCGTTGGTTGTTTCTTATATGTGCCCTGACCAGGGATTGAACTTGCAACCTTGGCATATTGGGACAACACTTTAACCGTCTGAGTGACTCAGCTAGGGCTTTAGCAAGTTTCTTAACTTCCCTAAGACTCAGTGTTCTTATCTGTAAAGTGGGGAAAATAACCCCCATCTCCCAGGATGCTTTGGGAATTAAAGGAGGTGATACAGGTAAGGCATCTAGCACTGTGCCCAGCTTGGGGCACATGCTTCATGCCATCTCAGTCATCTCTGAATAGTGATCACCTGGCTCCCAGGAGGCATTGGAGAGCCTGTGGATGCCCTCGATGGGGCACGAGAAAGAAGCTGAGCCTGGCATTTCAGAGGCTTCTCGAGGGTGTCTGGAAGCATTTAGAAAAGGCTGATTTAGGTGGAACCATCTCCTCTTTGCTGTATCTCTTTTTAACTTATTTTGCTTTGATTTTTCCATTTGCTACTAAGCATGTATGAGCCTCTGTGATCTGTACATTAAATACGGGTAACTCTTCAGTGTGAGGAGGAGGCTGTATTCATTCACGTTTTTTCTTTCTATTAATGAACACTGAGCTTTTGATATGCATTGGGATACTATGTAGTCTGTTGTTTTTGGTCTCAATAAAATTAGAAAGGACTTTAGAACAGTGAGTCCCCCTTGGACAAGGTGAGTGAACCCTCTGGATTCCTAGATTAGCATGCTTGAATTTAACAGGCATGATCCGCATCTACTATTTTGTCTACTCTAAAGGGCAACCTACCTTTTCACATTGAGAAAAAAGCCAAATCCTTAGCTGGTTCCATTCTCAGGGCCTTTGTACGTGCTGTTTCCTCTACTAGAAATGTTCTCCACTCAGCTAATTTTAGAGTTTGCTTCTTTACTTCTTAATACATATTGTTTCTAATATTACAATATTATAAATATTACTAGAGGCACAGTGCACAAAATTTGTGCACAGGGGTGTGTGTCCCTCAGCCCAGCCTGTACCCTCTCCAATCTGGGACCCCTCGAGGGGTATCTGACTGCCCATTTAGGCCCAATCCCAGGATTGGGCCTAAACGGGCAGTCGGACATCCCTCTCACAATCCAGGACTGCTGGCTCCCTACTGCTCACTTGCCTTCCTTCCTGATTGCCCCTAATCGCTTCTGCCTGCCAGCCTGATCAACCTCTAACCACTCCCCTGCCAGCCTGATTGATGCCTAATTGCTCCCCTGCCAGCCTGATTGCCCCTAACTGCCCTTTCCTGCAGGCCTGGTCACCCCTAACTGCCCTCCCCTGCAGGCCTGGTCACCCCCAACTGCCCTCCCCTGCAGGCTTGCTCCCACCCAACTGCTCTCCCCTGCAGGCCTGGGTCCCCCGCAACTGCCCTTTCCTGCAGACCTGGTCACCCCTAACTGCCCTCCCCTGCAGGCCTGGTCACCCCCAACTGCCCTCCCCTGCAGGCTTGTTCCCACCCAACTGCCCTCCCCTGCAGGCCTGGGTCCCCCCAACTGCCCTTTCTTGCAGGCCTGGTCACCCCCAACTGCCCTCACCTGCAGCCTTGGGTCCCCCCCAACTGCCCTTCCCTGCAGGCCTAGTCTCCCCCAACTTCCTTCCTCTGCTGGCCTAGTCACCACTAACTGCTCTCCCCTGCAGGCTTGATAGCCCCCAACTGCCCTCCCTTGCAGGCCTGGTCACCCCCAACTGCCCTCCCCTGCTGGCCATCTGTGTCCACATGGGGGCAGCCATCTTTGACCACATGGGGCAGCAATCTTTGTGTTGGAGTGATGGTCAATTTGCATATTACTCTTTTATTAGATAGGATAGAGGCCTGGTGCACAGGTGGAGGCCGCCTGGTTTGCCCTGAAGGGTGTCTTGGATCAGGGTGGGGTTCCCTTGGGGTGTGAGGCAGCCTGGGCGAGGGGCCTGTGGTGGTTTGCCGGCCGGCCATGCCCCCCAGCGACCCAAGCCCCAAGCAGAGGCCCTGGTAATCTGGGATTTATTTAACTTCTATAATTGAAACTTTGTAGCCTTGAGTGCATGCCAGGGCAGGCTAGGAAGTTTGGCTTCCTCCATCGCCAGGGAATCCCAAGCCTCCTGCTGCTCCATGGCCGTAGCCATCTTTGTTGGGTTAATTTGCATATCCGCTCCTGATTGGCTGGTGGGTATGGCTTGTGGGCTTAGCAGAGGCACAGTCAATTTGCATATTACTCTTTTATTAGATAGGATTTTAAGGTCCTAAGGTGTTTTTATTGATTGGAATTGCATGCAGTTGTCATCCTTCCATCAACACATGAAATTACAGTAACATTCAAATATCTGCTCCTGTTAAATTCTAATCTTGAACACAGAACAGTTTTCTCTCTATTAACAGCAGGAAACAAAACCACTGAGTTTATCTTGGAAAATTTAAATTCGGACCATTGTTTAACAATTTGGAAAGCTGAGCAATCCAGCTTAAAGATGATTTTCTCATTGTTGATGGATTTTCTTTTCTTTTCTGTAGATGTGTGATTTGGGACTTCGTCTGGTCTCACGTTGTTCCTACATATGGCGCACCTCGGAGAAGGGACCTGGTAGTTGTCCTGGCACTGTGCCCTGGTCAGTACTCTGCACCCAGCCTGCTACTCCCAGCTGTTTCCTTTCAACCTGAGTATACTTGCAGGAAAACACCCCTAGAACCTTTCCCGACAGTTCCCAACCCACTGAGAACAGGGTGGCCCCTTCTGCCATGCTCTGATCCTCATCTTCCTCACAGGCCTCCGGGATCCCGTGAGTTTTGACCACACCAACAGTTCCCCAAGCCAGGAAAACCACCATGCTTAGAAGCTTAGAGTGGCCAAGCAGTGTTTACAAGTGATAAATTCTCCTCTCTCTTCCAGGCATACAGGGACCGTGTCTGATTTTACTCACTGTCGCATCCCCCCATGCCCTGGCAATGCCTGGCCCAGAATAGGTGCTCAAGTTATTGAATAAATACCAGCCATGGGACTCAGGCTGAGCATCTGGGGCATGATGGGAAAGGCACCTGGGAGGGGGCCTGCTGATTTCACAAAAGCGTTGCCCACCCAAGCCTTGGGCCCTGGAAAGGTGAGGAAGTGGCAGATGACTCTCACTTGGACCTTGTGACCAAAGCACAGGCCCGCTGTTTCATTCTGACATAGCAGGAGACAGAAAAAGGGGTGGACTGTATGCTTCCTTTCCACCCGCCAATCAGATGTATCACTGCAAGGCTGGGGGTCTTCGGAGTCCTCACTTGATCCTCATTTCACACAATATCATCTCACCTTCAGTGAGCACTGCTCTGAAGTGGGCTCTCTCCTAAGTGCCTGGCCCGAATAATTCATTTACTCCTCACAGCAATCCTGTGAGCTGGGCACAAATCGTATCCCCACTTACAGATGGGGAAACGGAGGCACAGGCCTGGAAAATAACATGCCTCAGGCCACACAACTAGACAATGGAAAAGCTGGGATTTGAACCCAGGAAGCTTTGGCTCTAGAAGCCCCGGGTACTGGAGTGACCCCATAGCACTAGGACCAGCGTGGGGCAGGCATTGGACCAAGTCATCCAGCTCCTTTTGGAGAAGCTGGGCTGGAACTCAAGCCTGCTGACCCCAGGATGGGACTCCTTTCATAGCCTCGGGCAGTGTGGCATAGGGAAAGGGTGTGGGGTGGGAGTCAGTCCACCTGGATTTGAATCCTTCCCCCAAATGACCATTTAGTAGCTGACTCCAGAGTCCGGCTGGCTCCTATGACCTGGGAGCCGGAGCACCTGCCTTAACAGCACTGGGCACCAAGGAAGAGGCCACCACCACGTCCCCATGCGTCTGCCCCTTGTCTTTTGAATCTTACCAGAAAGAACTGGGGCACAACTCCAGCTCCTGTCCTCAGCCGCGGAGTCTGGGGATCCAGAGTTGACAGTGGCTCATCTGGGTGCCATCGGAATTGCAGCCACCTGGTCTAGTCTGCCCAGGTCGAAGCACCTCCTTGCCTCTAAGTTTTGAAGCCAGGTTGTAGGTGAGGACTTTCTAGAATCACAGAACATCCTCCCCAGCCCTGGCCCCCCACTCCCTGTCTCCAGGGCCTTTTGTCCTCAGTGGTTCAAGGCACCTGGCAGCACCTTAGTGTGGAATGAGCACTGGGCTTGGAGTCAGAAGACCTGACCAGCACTTAGGCCCTGGCACCTGCTCGCCGGGTGACTTGGGGCTGGTGACTCAGCATCTCTGAAATGGCTTTGCTTTTTAAAGGGTTGCTCTGAGGATTTCATGCAATAAAGTCAGTCAGGCCTTCTCAAACTTTTCTACCAAAGCAGAACCTGACGACGGGCACCCTGGGGGTTGGAAGGGTGTAGCTTTAAGCAATCCACCACAAGCTCCCAATTTATTTGAAGTCTCACTGTCGCTTAAAAATTTATGTGCATTTTGCATTCTGTTCCATAATATACGCACGCTGTTTCTTTTAAGCCCAAAACAGTGTTTTAAGTTGTTTACTGTTGGGCGATTTTAATGTCGGCAAGTAGGGCCATGTTCGTCACGTGGCTCTGCAGGCTCCTTGGCCCGTGGCCGGAAGCCGCCAAGGGTGGGTGTACCCCAGCTTAAGAAGCATTCATGTAAGAAAAAGTGCTCTGGAAAGAGCAAAGCATGCCACATAAAGGTCAGAGAGTTTTAATGTAACTGTTGGCAGTAATGGGAGGAGGAACAGTGAGCAAGATGGATGAAGGAAGGAGAGGAAAGGTAAGGCAGGCAGGGGTGGAGGGTAGAAATGGGGGTGGTGCTCAGGCTGCAATGCAACTCCCAGGTGAGCCAGGTTCCAGTCAGGTTATTAGACCAAGGGAGGACAGACACCCCCAAGCCTCTGTGATCTGTAGGTTCTCAAGAGCTTATGCAGAAACTGGGTGGACTGGGCTCAGCCCCTGGGCCTGGCCAGCAGACACAGGGCCTGGACTCTGCCGGCCTGGGAACTGCTGGAGCCTTCTGTCCCCTCCTGCTGGTGACTAGGAATCTTGATTGTGTGTGTTTTGCATTCTACTCCATAATGTGCCTGTTTCTTTTGACATAAAGACAGTGTTTAAAGTTATTTACCTTTGGCCGAGCTGGCGTGGCTCAGGGGCTGTTAACCTATGAACCAGGAGGTCACAGTTCAATTTCCGTTCAGGGCACATGCCAGAGTTGTGGTCTTTTTTAAAAAAAATATATTTTATTGATTTTTTTTACAGAGAGGAAGGGAGAGGGATAGAGAGTCAGAAACATCAATGAGGGAGATGAGAGAGAAACATTGATCAGCTGCCTCCCGCACCTCCCCGCAACTGGGGACGTGCAGCCAAGGTACATGCCCTGACCGGAATCGAACCCGGGACTCTTGAGTCCACAGACTGACGCTCTATCCACTGAGCCAAACGGGTTAGGGCCAGGGTTGTGGTCTTGATCCCCAGTGTGGGGTGTGCAGGAGGCAGCTGATTCATGATTCTCTCTCATCATTGATGTTTCTTTCTCTCCCTTTTTCTCTGAAATCAATCAATCAATCAAGTTATTTACCTTTGGGTAATTTTAACACCAATAGGACGGGGCACATTGGTTACACGACTCTGTGAGCTCCCTAGCCTGTGGTTTGCAGGGGCGGTGGCTGCTGTCTGCTCAGTCACCATGAGCCATGTACTCATGGGCTCCTTTGTTGTAGGTGGCTTTCCGGCAATGCCCATCCTCCCCAGAGTGCCCTCTTCAGCACTGGGCTCTCATATTCCCTTCATGGCTGTGGGGCGGAGTGTGTGAGATCCCTCTAGCAACCATTCCTGGTCCTCCTTGGGGACCCTTCATATAAACGCTCGCAGGAGAGCCATGGCGATGTTCCAGAATTCTTCAGGTTGGTATGCAAATTAGGCTCCATTGTGACCTGGGTTATGGGTACTCCTTTAGTCTCCTTTCTGCTCCTTTTAAAAATGACAAAGCTCCCGGGCAGAAATATGCACGCTTCACAATATTACAAAATGTCTGAAAGCAGGTATTTCCAAAGAATTCTGGGAGCACAAGCAAACACCTTCCTTTCTTCTGCTTATTTCGGGGGGGCGGGGGAGGAAAGCGGATAATGAGTTATCCTTTTCACAATCACTGTTCAGTGGATTTTTGGCCACATTTTTCGGAACAAATATAAACAGGGTAAGTTAAAGGCATGGATTATTGCAAAATAAAATTGGGATACATGAAGCTTAAAATTCTTAATTTTAAACTCCTCCTCACAATAGGCCAGAACTTGATCCTCTGTAATTCTTTGCAAACAGCGTTTGCATTTTATTATCGAACGGGTTTTAAAGTGGCATGGGATGAGATTTGGCTCATGTTTTTGCATAAATATAATAAAAGGAGGCTTCCCAGTGAACATAGATTTGGGAAATAGTGTTTACTTTTTCTCTCAATTCAAAAGAGTGTGAACTAAATTTTTTTCGTTGTTTCAGTAATTTTTCTTTTGAACACAAAGGCTGTGTATTGTTTCTTTCCACAAAGAACACAAACCAATCTGGGGACAATTACGGTGTTGTATTCTCTCCGAGGAGCCCGGGCCCACACTGAGAACTTGCCAGTCAGCAAACGGCCCGTGTTGCCCAGATGGGCTGTGGACTTGGTGGGGAGAGGACCAGGGCTGGGGCTCCAGGCTCAGGACTGGAAGCCAGCTTACCCTGGGGCACACAGGGCCCAGGAGAACCTATGGAGGGTGGGACGTTGTGAAATAGAGGCCCAGGAGAAGGGGTATAAAGTGGACAGGCTCAACACTTTTCTCTGAGCTTCTCTACTCCTTCCGGAGACCTGCTGAGACCACAGGGAGGGTAAAGGCTTATTTCAGATGGGCTCTGCAATCTCAAAGAGGCCATTGGGGGTCTAGAGCAGGCAGGAGACTATAAAGAAATGGCGAAAGTCTGGGGTCAGTCAGGCCTAAGCCAGATATGAATCCTTTCTCTGCCACCCACCAGCTCTTTGACTATGGGCATGTGACTTCACCTCTTTGAGCCTCAGTTTTCTGATCTGCAGGATGGGATAATAATAGGACTTACTTCAAAAGATTGTTGTAAAGATTTACTGGAGATAAAATACAGAGAAGCACTTTGCCCAATGCATGGCTTATTTTATCAGCTATTGTGATTAATTCAAGCTGAGCTGCAACACCCACAGTCAGGATTTGAGAGATCTGGACTCGGGTCTCAGTCAGCCTTGTGCTAGAATTATTTATGGCTGTCTTGATTATAGTTAAACTAGAGGCCCAGTGCATGAAATTAGTGCACTGGGGGTGGGGGGAGATCTCCCTCAACCCAGTCTGCTCCCTCTCGCAGTCTGGGACCTGTCAGGGGATGTCCGACTGCCGGCTTAGGCCCAATCTCCCCAGTGATCGGGCCTAAGCTGGCAGTCAGACATCCCTCTCGCAATCTGGGATCCCTCGCTCCTTACTACCCACCTGCTCACTCCTTACTGCTCGGTTCACTGCTCCTTAGCAGCAGACTCCTTACTGCTCAGCTTGCTACTCCTTAGTGCTGCCGCACGTCATAGTGACCAGTCATTCTGGTCATTCCACTTAGGCTTTTTTTTTTAAAAAAATATTTTTATTGAATTCAGAGAGGAAGGGAGAGGGAGAGAGAGACAGAAACATCAATGATGTGAGAGAATCATTGATTGGCTGCCTCCTGCATGCCCCCCACTGGGGATTGAGTCCACAACCCAGGCATGTGTCCTTGACTGGAATCGAACCTGGGCCCCTTCAGTCTGCAGTCTGGCGCTCTATCCACTGAGCTACACCAGCCAAGGTTAGGCTTTCATTTTAGAGATGCTCCTAGAGGATTGGGGCTGGCTTCGCCTGACTTTGGTACCTTAAATACTCAGTAACTGTAATCTGAATTACATTAAATTTAATTTCTCCTTTAAACCGGTTATTTCTGCCCTACTTTGTGTCTCCCCTTTGTCTAGGTTGTTTCTGCCTTGGGGGAAGAGATCCAGGCTCTTGACAATTTCTGTGCTGCTTCTGGCAGTGTTTTCCTTTAGGGATGCTCTTCCTGCAATTTATACTCATCACCACCAGGTGGCAGTAGTGCATCAGACCGCTTTTGGGAGCCACGTCCCAGCAGAGAGGATTTCCATCCTTGGGAAATGTTGAAAATGGATTTCTATTAAACCATTTCAATAAAATGCACCTACTCACCATCCACAACTTTAAGCACGGCAAGTGTCACAGCAGCTAATGAGACAAAATACAAAGGGTTTGGTACACTCAGTTGTCTTTTCTTAACGAATCCCTGAAGAGTGTGAAATCCGGTGCTCCAGTTCCTTTAGGAAAGGCTCTCTCATCTTCTAACACCCAGGTTTGCTCCACGTGGTGTCACCACTGCCTGTGGCTTCCTTCTGCTCTGCCTTGTATCCACTCTTTCAGCCACACCCACCGTTTCTGTGCTCTGTGCCAGGCCCGGTGAGGGTGTGCTGACCTCACAAAGCTCACGCTCTGGGGTGGGGCTGGGCTATGGAGACAGAGCAGAAGGACATGAAGCGGTTGGCAAAGTCATTCGTCAACAGAGCCAAATAGCAACAGTACAACGATTGAAATTTCTTTTGAGAGCCACATTTTTTAAACTTCTTCTAACGCCACTTCTTCAAAATAGACTTGCCCAGGCCGTGGTATTTTGTGGAAGAGTCACACTCAAGGGGCCAAAGAGCCACATGTGGCTCGCGAGCCATGGTTTGCCGACCACTGGCCTAGAGTGTTGGGGCAGGTGAGGAAGAAGAGTGAAGATGGGATAAGGAGAACAGGGATTTGGGAGCTTGGAGCCCATCTAAAGGGGGGGAGCTGCCACTCAGGTCCTCCTGATTGTTGCCAGGTGGGAAGGTGGCTTTGCATTCCAAGATCTTCCTATTAAAGAGAAATTAATATATTGATTTTTAAAATATAAAGTTATTTACTTTAAATCTCTTACTGGGCCAGATTCGGCTCTTGGGCTGTGAGTCTGAGACTGTGGAAGAGAGCCCACGGGCATAGTGTCCAGGGGACTGTGGGAGCCCAGAGGAGGGCGCCCCAACTCTGCCGGGAACATTCATTCATTCACTCAGCAAATGTTGATTGCTTTCCTACTGCGTACAGAGTTCCGTGCCGAGTGTGGGTACACATAGATGGACAGGTGAGTGCCGCCCTCCTTCGTGCAGCCTGGTAGGGAAGGCAAGTACCCGATGCTGCCTGGCACGATTTACGGTTTGGTTGTAAATTGTGCTGAGTTATCTGAGGGACAGGAGTGAAGGCAAGGAGAGTCTGGTGTGGGTCAGGGAGGGCTTCCCTGAGGAAGTGATGTTTGGTCTGAGAGCTGAAGGATAAATAGGGGTTGATTTTATCCACTTACCAGTCCAGCCACTTCTTTCTGCCGAGGGGAACTGCGGAGGTCTCGCTTGGGCAGGGTCATGACCTGGAGAAGAGGCGCTTTCCCAGGAAGGAGTCCCACATGACTGATGATAGATGCTTTTCCTGCCATAGAATGTGCCGAACAGGGTGGGAATCACTGGGGATGAGATGCGGGAAGAGAGAGGTTTTTCCTGCTCTGACCTAGGGCATGTGCCATGGCAGCAGTGCCATGGGGCCCCGGCTGGCAGAGGAGGAGCTTTGGGAGGGGTTGGGAGGAGAACACAGCTCCTTCAGAGATCAGACAGAGGGTCCCAGGCCAGCATTTTGGGAAGGAGACCGGGGCAGAGAATGGAGGCTCAGGTCCCTGGATCCTGGGGCACAGAGATTCCAGGTTCCATATCTGGTGCCTTAGGGTGAGCGCTGCTCATAGTGGAGCTGAGCTCAGAGGCCATGGAGGGTGAGGATGCTCAGGGTCCACAGGTGCACCAAGAGGGCTCAGACGTGGGGTGCAGAGTTGTCTCATATTTGATGTGTGGGGGAAGGAACCCACTAGACCTGGCTCCACATCCTGTCTCCCCTCCGTGAGCTGTATGATCTTGGACAAATTGCTTGAACTTACTTGAAGGATGGACATTGTGTGTTCTGTGCTCCAGAGTGGGGTGGTTACCTGGGATCATCAGTGTGTGGGCCCAGCACCGTGCCTGGCCCACAGTGGGGCTTCAGCACATCTGAGCTCTGCTGTCAGGAAACTCCTGCCTTCTGCTGACCTCACATTCACCATCCCAGAGTTTGTCCCCCTGCCCCAAGCTCTCAAGGTCACAGGAGGCATCTCAAGGTCAAAGGTCCCCATTCATGCTTGCACCTCCTCTCCATCCTCAGCCTCATCTGGCCCTTACTCTAACCACTACTTGTACACACATTTCTTTAAGGAAATAGACTAAACATTCAACAGAAGATACAAGCACACACTTTCCAGTATTTCCTCTTCAGAGCTGAGAAAAATAATCCACACTGTCCGCAGCCTGGGATCTCTGGGACGGGGCAGTCGAAGGGGCCTTGACCGCATCCCGGCTCTGCCGTTCCCTTGCTGCGTGACCTTGGGCGGGATATACATATGAAAGGGAAACACTTTACAGATGCCACTGTTTGTCTTTTGTGGACTGTTTTATGATCAGGAGCTTTTCCTTGGCATTTTCCTATTTATTTCTGTCGAAGTGGAGGACGGAGCCGTGTCCACCCATCTGGCTGTTTAATGAATGTAGCACAGTCTCCATCAGTCAGCCAACAGCACCCCTTGGACTTCACCTTCCGCTCACTCAGCTGGTGTGAGGCGCCAGGGTGAGAGGAGGAAGGGACGCTCTTGCTGAACACCTCCCTCAAGGAGGCTCCTGGAAGATGGGCCTAGTTCAATGCCAGGTCCTGTGCCTGTCGGCGGAGGGACCTGGTGGCTGCCCGCCTTGCCCCTCACCTTCCTCAGGGAGGCTGTGATGTTGTAGGTGTAAGCCCATGCCCAGCATGTGGGAAGTTCACATTAGAAGTTCAATAGCATTGTTCTCTCTGTTTACTGCTATTTACAAATGAAATCACGCATGTGAAGCACATACATGTCCTGATACAGAGTAGCTACGTATAATAAATCATGCCCATAATCATAATCATGCCCATAAATAACCACACAGTGTGCTTGGGGGTATAGAGTCGGTCCTCAGAGAAGATGTTTTAGAATGTCCAGGGCGTTCTGATTGGAAGCCAGAGTCCCAGGGCCTGCTGCGTGCTGAGGGCTGAGGCACAGCAGCATCAATACTGATGATGATGACCCGGCTGGCAGAGGCCTGGGCACCTGCCAGACCATCAGTTTACGTTTCCTTCTGTCGCTGCCCTCCAGCATCCAGGGCTCGTTCCTTAGATCAGAAAACCGGAGCCCCACGCTGCCGGGCCCCTTTGATAGCCCCCAGCACGAAACTGCCCTCCTCCCCCATTGGTGCTCCCTTCAGTCTGGCTCCTCTGAATGGGGTTCTGGCCCCAGCATTGCCAGTGACCTCTCTGGGCTATTCTCAGAGCCTCCTTGCTCCTCCCACCCCCTGGCCATCCTTAGGTGGATGTGGTTTTGTGGTCTCTGGCTTCCTCCCAGAACTGAGTGCCCCTTCTCAGATAGTCCCCACCCTTAGGCCCAGACTCTGTGCCCAGGATCTAGGCTGGGAGAGGGCACCTCTGGCCTCTGGATCCCCCTCCACCCCTCTCTCCCAACCCCCGGCTCAGGGTGAATCCCCAGCCTCCCAGGCAGCTCCCCGGTGTCGGGACAACCTTGGCAGGAATTATGAGGACCTAAGGGCCTGTGCTCAGGGCACCCAGCAGTCTTCCCTGGAGGCCCAGGGAGGCTGGTTGTGCCATTAAACCCCGCTCTGCCCTCTTCATGTACACACATGAATGCTCACACACTCATCACACATACATACATTCTCCATGTGCACAAACATTCAAACATACACACACATACATACAGGTCTTTACCCAGACACACACACTCACACCCAGGCCCTTAGGCAGGCCCTCACGCAGGCACCACCCCCCCAGCCTTCTCATGCAGCTGCACCCCTCAGGCCCTCACGCTCATAGACCTAGGTGCGTACACACACAGGCACACACCTATTGTTGCACACTCGTGCAGACTCCAGGTACCCTGGACACCTGCTCCCCCACTCCTGGCACTCATCTGCCCTCACACATCTCAGCTATTATACTCCCTGTTGCTTTCACTCACAGACACGCATTCACACACACACAGGCTCACACAAAGGCACCCCACGCCCACCCAAGCACAGATGCATGAAGATGCTTCCCATACACCCGTGTGGTACCCCCATTCACCCCGGGGCCCACACACTGTGGCAGACCCCCTCCTAAACCTGGCTCTGGGCTCCCAAGTCCCCGTACGTGCAAAGACATGGGGACTCAGACTCGCGCTGCCCGCCCTCATTCAGGCGCTCAGCAGCAGCTTCCACAAACATCCTTTCGTGATGGAGCGCTTCCTCTGGGCCTCTTCTGCTTGTAACAGATTAAAGGCGAGCAGGCATTTGTCACGGGGAAGTGTACCCGGCTGTGCTGGAAAATGGACTTTTCAATGAGCGCGAGAGCCTGAACTGTCACAGAGGGGAGAGCCAGTGTTATTGCAGCCTGCCGGCCGCGGTGGCCGTCACCTGTGTTATCGGCGGTGGCAGGCATCACCTCCCACTGAAAGCATCCCATTACGGTAAGTAATGGCTTAATCACAGCCAGTTTGTAATGGAGATGACCTCTCTGCACCCCGCTGGCCTCCCCCACGGAGGGCACCGCTCTACACTGTGGCTACAAACGCTCTTTTCTGCTCTGTTCTGCATGCCTGTGGAAGGGCCACGGGCCCAACTGGGATGGGATTCAGACAGCTCTGTTGAGGCCGCAGCCAGGGACCAAGGGCAAGGTCAGGGAGAGGAGGAAAGGCACTGAGCCGCTGGCTGACCCTCGGGTACTGGTGGGGAAACTGAGACCTGGAGAGGACGGCCTTGTCTTGACCTTGTCTTACCCCTGCCTTTCCACAGAACCTACCATTTAAAGCAGAAGAGTAGTGATATAAGAGCTTCCGTTCCCTGGGGGCCAGGGCCTGGCTTGGCATTCTCCATGCTTCATGTCACTCCAGCCCTGAAACGTAGAGAGTATCATTGTCCCCACTTTACCGATGAGTAAAGAACACGGGACAAGCCCCAGGTCCCGGTGCAAGTAAATGGCAGAACTGGGGCTGTGCGCCTGTCACCAGCATTCTTGGCCAAGACGTCCAGAGATTCCCACCAGCCTTTGGGTGGCCTCATGCCTCTCAGGGTCCTCACCCATCCTCCTTTCTAAGGTGGGAGCTGAGTCTTCCTCACCGCGTGTTCACGTGCCAGGAAATCTTCCGTCTTCTGCCTGAAGGCCGTGTGTGCCAGATGTTTGACTGCTCACCCACAGCCTGCCATGTGGGAGCATGAAGGTCACGCCAGCCTCAGCCCAAGGTCAGGAGGGCCCTGGCAAGCACA
This sequence comes from Corynorhinus townsendii, assembly GCA_026230045.1. Classification (NCBI taxonomy): domain Eukaryota; kingdom Metazoa; phylum Chordata; class Mammalia; order Chiroptera; family Vespertilionidae; genus Corynorhinus; species Corynorhinus townsendii. The sequence goes on from JAPDVU010000002.1 coordinate 197,675,828, forward strand.
GGACGCCTGTCTTTGCCACTGCCCAGACTGTGTGTTCCCGAGGCTGACTTGGGGGGGGGGGGGGGGCTGAGACTCAGGTTCCTGAGCGCCATGTCCTTGTCTCCTCCAGGTCCTGCTCAAGCCACTTGGCCAATTGCCCAGCAGGGCCTAGGACAGAGCATCTGGAGGCTCAAGTGGGAGAATGAAAGGACTATTCCTTGCCTTTGCTCATGTCTTCAGGGGAAAAGAACACGGGACCAGCCCCAGGTCTCGTGCCTGGGGAAGAGGTTGGAGCTTAGGAAGATTTGGGGTTGGGTTCTGGTTCCACCGCTTGCCAGCAGTATGACCCTGGACAAGTCTCGCACCTCCTAGAGTCTCAGTTTCCCCTCCTGTGCAGTGCCTAATCCTACCCTTAGAGGTGCGAAGCTTAAGTAATGTGTGTGTGGAGTATCCCAAAGCGAGCCTGCTACTTTGTAGGGACTGATGAAGACATGAAATACCTCCAGCACAGCTTCCTGGAGAGAGACCAGGCAGTAGCTGAGTCGGGCCCCAAGAGTGTGATCTAAGAAGTGTGGTCTCGCTAATCCACCACAGGATGTGATACAGTGGCAATGAACATTGTTGAGATCTTACTGTGTGGCAGGTACTAGTGGCTCCCATGGACTTCTCATTTAATTATCCCCAAATTCTAGGCCATCTATATACATAGAAGCCTAAGCGACCAAATGACCGAACAACACGTCGACTGGTCGCTATGATGCGCACTGACCACCAGGGGGCAGACACTCAAGCAGGAGCTGCCCTCTGGTGGTCAGTGCACTCCCACAGCCAACCTCCCCTGGTTCCTCCCCCAGCCAGCTAGCCCCAATGACCTGGATCGGGCCAGCAGGCCAACCTTCCGTGGCCCTGATTGCCCTGACTGCTGGCCAGGCCGAGGGACCCCACCCATGCACAAATTCGTGCACCGGGCCTCTAGTAATTAATACATTGTTTCCACTTTACAGCGGGGGCAAATGAGGTTAGGGGCCTTGTCAGTGTCACGTAGCTAGGAAATGTGCTCCTGGATCCAAACCTGGGCCATCTGGTTGAGCGTCTGTGCCTTCACGTCTGTGTTCTATTGTGTTGCGGACATTTGGAAATCCCCAAAGTCTGTCCTCTCTGCCTTTGGAATGCAATGTGGACAGCTTCCCATTGCCTTTAAGTGCCAGTGTCCTCAGTTCAGGGCAGGGGCAGGGGACAGCAGGCAGCTGGGGCCAGGCAAGGGCTGAACTTGAGCCATGTTCAGAAAGGCTCTGGGGCTGTGGAGGGGAGGGGACATGAGTGGGAGGCTGTGACTCTGAGGAGCTAGCTGAGGAGACAGCAAAAGAGCCAGGCTGGGAGAGCCCAGAAACAGGCCTGTCGAGGGTGCACTTTTTGGCAGACTGGCCTCTGTCAGGGTGAGTGTCTGCAGGGCTACCAGAGACAAGGCTGCTGCCATGGGACGGGAGGGAAGCAGCCACTGAGTTTCATTGACTTAGCAGCATCGATTCAAGGGATATTTATGAAGTGCCTACTGCGTACCAGGCACTGGGCTGAGCAGCCAGTGAGTTTCACTTGCTTAGCAGCATTTATTCAGGAGCTATTAAGTGCCTACTATGTCCCGACTGACGCGATCCCTTCTTTCCTGGCGCAGAGCCAAGGCGGCGCAGAGAGATGCCAGCTCATCGCGCTCAGAAGGGGTCACTGAGGATGTGTTCTGTGCCAGAGACCGATGCACCCCGTTCTGCCATCCTCCTAACAATTCACGAAGAGGTACCGGGGTGATGCCCATTTTTTTTTTTTCAAATGAGGATGCTAAGTCTCAGAGACCTTAAGTGACTTGCTTGAGGTTGCACAGCTGGTAAGGGATGGCTCTGAGCCATGAGCCCAGACCTGCTGAAAGCCTGTGACTTTAACACCCTCCAGTGTGGCTCTGCTCTCTCATCTACTCACCTCCCTGCGAATCTGGGGCCACACGAAGAAGTGGAGTTGGGGTGGGGGCTGCCCTGTCCTTTCCACCTGGAGGGCTGCTTCCTTCTCTCCTCTCACGGCTCCCCCCAACCCCCATGCCTGGGCCTTGCCTTCTCTGCAGTTGGGGAGAGCTTATTCTCATGCTAATTGCAAAACTAATTGTTCTTATTGCAAAATCCATTATATAGTATATTTATATTGCAGATAATGAGCTGTTTGGATTAAATAGCTCACTAAAAGTCAATAAAAAGAAATTTGCTTCACTGTTCCTCCCCTCATTTTTCACCAGCACCATTAACACAGCCGTCCTTCTCCTGAAGGCTGAATTCATTAACAGGCCTGGAGCAGCAAGGGGTGGCGCTGTGTGGGTCTCCCCTTCCCTTTTGGAAAAGCTTTGGGAGGAGAGGGCTGGGAGACAAGATGCAGGTCCTTGGCCCAGTTTTAGTGATGCAGGGCTGACTAACCAACGAAAAGCGTCTTCCTTTCTAGCAGAGCCAGAGAGCATGGTTTCTCTGGGGCTTGATGTGCTGGGGGTGTGGGTGGGGCTGGGGCAGAGGGGAGGGGCGGGAGGAGGGGATGGCAGAGGGGAGGGGCAGGGGAGATAGCCAAAGACCTTAATCCAGGCTCTGCAGGGTGAAGGTAGGACCCAGGGGCCGAGGAGACAGCCCACAGGTCATGATCTGGGGGAGTGAGTACCAGGTTTGGAGTCAAGGGTCTGGATGCCCAGGCTCTGGCGGCTGCCAGCACCACATCTCTGGTGGCTTCCAGGATTTTCCTGGTTTACCTGTTTTTCTGGCCTTGGTTCTGAACCTGCAGGTGGCTTGTTTAAGCCAAGCCCTACTGGGAGGAGGACTGGTCTGTGACGTTCAGGGGTTACTAGCTCAGGCCCTTCTGCAATCACTGTGTTTCATAAAGTGTGGGTTTCTCAAGAAGGGCTGGAGTCAAGGCTCGAACCCAGGTCCATGCACTCAACATTCTGTGGCCCTGCTCCCAGCAATCAAAGTGCGGGCTGAGAGGAAGGGTCTGTTTTTATTTCTTTTCCTAGGAGCCAACCTCACATTTGGTCTGATGAAATGGCCCGATCTGAGTTGAGTGAGCATGGCTGGGGGCTGCCAGCTCCCTCAAACCCAGAGCAATGAACCCCTTCTCCTTATTCATTTATTCATTCAGGCAGTCAAATATGTATTGCGTTAGGCCTTGATGATGACTTTGAATAAGCACACACGAAGCCTTTATTCTCATGGAACTTACTGTCTAATGGGAGTGCAGGGATAGGTATTAGTCACATAGCCACACAGGTGAGTGGTGAAACCAAGGCAAGTGCTTTCAAGGAAAGGAGAGCAATTGTAAGAAAGTAATGCCAGGAAGACCTCGCCTGGATGGTGGGGCCAGAGAGGACCTCCTGGAGGGTGCAGCACAGGAGCCAAGCTCTGTAGGGTGAATGTGCTAGACAAAGAAGGGGAGGGGGTGGTCAGACAAAGGCCTGCCCCAGGGAGGGGGCAAGGGGCAGCAGTGGGACAGTGAAACAGCCAGGGGGATAAGGCTTTGGGATGGTGGGTTGAGCCTTGTATGTCAAGAAGCTAAGTTGTTAATCTTTCCTGTAGGTGCAATGCGAAGCCACTGAGGGGTTTACAGCAGTGGGGTGACATGACTTGTGCTTTGCAAAGTTCATGCTGGCTGCCAGCCACAGAAGTGACATGAAAAGTTTGAGCTGCAGAGAAGGGAGGTGGAGTCAGTAGAGAGAGGAGAGAGAGAGAGAGAGAGAGAGAGAGAGAGAGAGAGAGAGAGAGAGAGAGAGAGAGAGAGAGAGGAGAGCAGGATAGAAGATCAAACTTGGAAAGGATGAGGGAGAGGCAATTTGCCCAAAGGAAACCAAAGTTGTATGAGCAAGAGAGGAGAGATGCGGACTATCTTCCCGCTCAGTGTGGTGCTGAGGGTTCAGACCTTAATTGGGGGGGCTGGTGTGTGACCTGGCTTCAGCAGCACAGAGAGCTCCCCAAGCCATTCTTGAGGGCATTGAGACCTAGGTTGGCATCCCCAGAGGTACCCAGCTCAGTGCTTGCAGGGCTAATAAAGTCACTGCAGAGACATCTCCTGGGAGCATGGCACACAAAGAGATGCCAGGTCACCACTGCATGATTGCCCAGGACCTGTGGGAGGGGAGCTCTGGCATCAGCTGGCCTGGAATGGGGGCTTCAGACCCACTGCCACACCCTCCACTGACAGAGCAAACAGGCTAATAGCAAAGAGAAGGCAGCCTGAGCAGGTCCCGCTGCAGGTGGCTGAAATGGCTGTAATCTACAGCTGTCTTTACTTAACAACTTCAAAGGGAGATGGAGAGACAGAGAGGCAGCCGGATGTTGGAGAAACTTGAGTGTGACTGAGATCAAAGGCAACAGAATGGGGTGCCACATGCCCCTTTCTGCACCCCAAGATCCATAGAGACGCCAGAGAGAATGGCTCTCCAAGGAGGCCATAGAGACTCCAGGAGGCTGGGCCCAGCAGAAGGGGCACTGGAAGCCCCTTGCAGCCCGGTACTGCCCAGCCCCTTCCAGAGTGGTCTAAGGCAGCAGTCGCCAACTGTTTGGACCTCACGGACCATCAGTGGTCCACAGACCACTGGCTGGTTACTGCTGGTCTAAGGAGCTCAGGGTTCCTGCATTCTGCTGTCTCCAACCCTCCCTCTCCCACAGATGAGGAAATAGTGACCTCTTGAGTCCCATGGCACCCTCTGTGTGGTTTTCTGTGTGCCCTAGGCTCTCGTCCAGTTCATCAGCAAGACCTGAGGCTGGCATGTGATGTGTAAGTAGGGAACTAACAGACACAGCCAGCAAGGGCTGGTTCTTCCTGCTGCATCTGTGGAGTTGCCTAAGAGTTGGAGATGCTTGGGAGCGGGGCGTGGACAAGTTGGCCTTCTTGCGGCCAGCTCTTTTTCATAAGTCTCAGTGGGGACCCAGAGGCCATTGCTAGTTGACTCACAGCCAGCAGTGTCCTGCTCCTGATTTGAATGACCTCTCTGCCCTTGAATTTGGTTCTCTCTGAACATCTGGGTCTCCGTGGATGGCCAGCTCCATGGCAGCAGTCGCCTGGCAGAGGTACTGCCCATTCTTTTGGATGTAGCTCAGAGCAATCAGTAATAAGTGTTTGCTTGATAAACAAATGAGTGGATGAATAATGCCTGACATTCTTAGTGGGCTGTGACTGATGCAAGGAAGGAGTGGCTGCCACCGGGAGTAGGCAGAGACCTGAGGGCCTAGGTGTCTGGGCTTTGGGGAGGGTAGAACATTTATGGGGTTTACTAGTAGTTCTCAATAACCAGGAGTCACAATGGAGCTTGGAGAAGGGCCAAAGGCTGTTTTCCTGGCAGCACAAGGTAAAAGCTCAGCATTTCTGCAGATGACCAGGGTAAAGAGAGTGGGGGTCCCTGTGCGTTAGAAGGGCCTTGGAGGGAGACAAGGGCATGGTTGAGGATCTCAAGTGCTACTGAGTCAGAGACACTCAAGCATGACCCCACAGACTTCAAGGAACACAGCATACTCACATGGCTGGTGGGTCCGGAGACTAGAGGAGTATGTGCACGTGCGCGTGTGCACGCGCCCTAGTGGTAGGACAGCTGCAAATTAAGAAATGGTGCAGAGTGTGTATCTGCATTGTGTGCTCGAGGGTTCTCGTGATGTGTACACTTGCATGTAGTGCCCCTGATTGTGTTTGTGTTGTTGTGTATGAGTGTGTGCGTGCGTGTGTGTGTGAGTGTGTATGAGTATGTGTGTATGAGTGTGAGTGTGTGTGTGTGTATGAGTGTGTGTATGAGTGTGAGTATGTATGAGTGAGTGTGTGTGTGTTTGAGTGTGTGTGTGTGTGTATATGAGTGTGTGTGAGTGTGTGTGTATGAGTGTGTGTGAGTGTGTGTGAGTGTGTGAGTGTGTATGAGTGTGTGTGTGTGTATGAGTGTGTGTGTGAGTGTGTGTATGTGTGAGTGTGAGTGTGTGTGAGTGTGAGTGTGTGTGTATGAGTATGTGAGTGTGTATGAGTGTGTGAGTGTGTGTATGAGTGTGTGTGTGAGTGTGTGTGTGAGTGTGTGAGTGTGTATGAGTATGTGAGTGTGAGTGTGTATGAGTGTGTGAGTGTGTGTGTGTGTATGAGTGTGTGTGTGAGTGTGTGTGTGTGAGTGTGTGGGTGTGTATGAGTATGTGAGTGTGAGTGTGTATGAGTGTGTGTGTGTGTATGAGTGTGTGTGTGAGTGTGTGTGTGTGTGTGTATGAGTGTATGAGTGTGTGTGTGTGTATGAGTGTGTGTGCCCCTGTTGCATGGTCCAAGGGCAGCATGAGTTGTGCTTCTTCAGGGAAGAGGGGGATCTGTGTAGGGCAGGAGTGTGTGTACGTGAGCGTGCCCAGTGGCAGGAATGACAAATGATTAATCTATAGGAATCTATATTCTATTCTTCCATGCGTCCACTCCGCCCTTCTCACGCTCCCATGCATCACCTCCGGAAATCCATCACCCAACTCCCCGCCAAGGACAGGCTGCAAGCAGCGAGTGCTTGCCTTATTGATGGACTTGCCCATGCTTTTTATACATTTGGACATACAGAGAAGGAGAGCCTCATTGTTCATTCTTTCATTCATTCATTCAATCATTGGCCCAGCAAGTAGCTCTCGAATGCCTACTGTGTGCCAGGAATGGCCCTGGGTGCTCAGGGTAGATGACAAATAAGGGAAATGTCGCCCTTACTTTCTCTAAGTTATGGGCCAATGGGGGTTTTAGCTAGCATGCTGGCCATCTCAGTGGAATGGGATGCAGGAGGTACAGGGGGCTTTGGAAGAATAGAAGGGGTAGGTAGGAAAAATTTACCTGGGTGGGAGTCACAGAAGCTCCTGAAGGGGGTGACACCTCAGGGGAGCCCTAAAGGGTGATAGAACCAAATGAGAGAGAGAGGAGTGGGTGCACCAGGCAGAGGGAACCGCATGTACAAAGGGCCTGCAGCCGTGGTTCGGATGGCTAGGGCTGGAGTGTGAAGAAGGAGTTGGCACGAGATGAAGGCACAGAGCTGGGCAGGGATGGGAAGGAGCCTTGAGTGCCCTGTGAAAGAGGCTGATTTCGCCCTGAGGGCAATGGGGAGCCACTGAAGAGTTTAGGTGGGGGAATGTGAGGTTGTGTTTATGAGGCAATCTCTGGTTGGTGGGAGGAAGTCTAGGTTAGAGAGAGGGAGGCCAGCTGGAGGCTGCTGTAAGGAGTTCCAGGAAGGTATGGTGGTGGCATGGTTTAGGGTAGTGGTGGGGATGGAAAGATGTGGGCTAAGTCCAGAGATATTTTGGAGGTGGAAGCAAGAGCTTGGTGATAGACTTGAATCTTGGGGTGAGAGAGTGGCAAGCATGACCCTAGGTTTCTGGGCAAGGTATTCCATTCCTCTCAGCCTCAATTTCCCCATCTCTAATATGGGATTATAATTCCTGCTTCAGAGGGTTGGTGTGAGGCCGTGTGATGCGGTCTCCATTTCTGACCACCACTGGCATCTCCTCTGCAATGGTCCATCTATTCTTCCTCTCCCACTGACCCAACGAGCCAGCTCCTGATCTGCTCTTTCCGAGGAGATTTTGGGTGGATCCACCCCCCGGTGGATGTTCCTCAACCTGCAGCCCAGGCAGCCCAGGCCGCCCACGCAGCCCTGGGACTGTGATGCCTGCCCAGAAGCCTGCCGCGCCGACCCCCTGAGGTCACTCAGGCCAGCCCCCTGTTCACAGACGGACAACCGGCACTCAGCGAGCACAAGACAGGACCTCCACCCTTGCAGGTGTCCAAGTGGCCACAGACACATCCTCAGGCGGCCTGACTTTCTGCGAGTCACCACATCCCACCCTTTGCCTTCGGGCCCAAGTACTTCCCCTCAGCTGGAGTCTCTTTTCTTAGAGATGACCAGGGAGACCAGCCGAGGTAGCAGGTTCCGGACTCTTCTCGGGGAAGGGCGCTGGCCAGCACCCTTCCCTGCATCCCCCCCTACCCGCCCCCAGAGTCTGCTAATTTTCCAACTGGCCCTTGTGGGATGTGAGGAGACATTCAGAGATGAACTTTTACTTGGATTCCCTCTTGCCCCCTGCCCACAGCCAAACAACTGATCATGAAGACCTTGCTTCAATTGATCGCTTCTGTACATTTGAATTATGTTCCGTTTTGCAAAACAACAGACATTTTAAGACACAGGCAGAGTAGACACATCACAACCAAACAATTTTTTTCCTTCTCCTCCCTCTCCCTTCAAGTGTGCACGGTGACAAGGCTGTGAGGTCTGCGGTGCGAGGCCTCTCCTGGGGGGTGTAGCAGTGAGAGGCGCTGTGCCTGGGGCCCGGCTATGCGGGGAGGTGAGGTGCAGGGCTCCTGGCCGGCTTTTCTGCCCGGTCTCTGATGCATTGCTGCGTGTGCGGAGGAAATGAGACCGTGGACAAAAGAGGGTCAGGCTCCTCTCCGGAAGAGCGAACAAGTGCCAAGGAGAAGGCCCAGCACTGAGTATGTTCAGATTAAGGGACAGAGAGCCCAGCATGATGGGGGAGACGGCTTGTGTGTGCTTCTGGAGCGTTCAATCACAATTTATCATTATCCACTCCTTTTCCCTTGGGTTTTCTCTCTCACACATTTTTTATTCTGATCTGACAGCTAAATGAGGAATCACACTGCCTACGTTATCTGTTTGGTTCAGGAATTAATCCGATCGTCAAACACAGGCTGCCAAGTGGTTAGCAGGAGAGAGCCTGGCGGTGCCGATCCCCGGACAGCCCCGGTGGCGCGGGGCCCTTTCCAGCCTGGGACAGGGGGCCAGTGGGAGGCATGCAAGTCTTGAGACGCTCTGGAGGGCTCTTGGTTAGAAGAACTCTAACTCTCCGGGCTGGTTCTGCCCGGTCCCGTGTCAAGTGCATGGGGTCATTAGATACGAAGTCAGTCACTGGAGCTCAGGCTGTCCCTTGCTCTGCCTCTGGACCCCTGGCCTCTGTGAAGGGGCCGGTTCAGCTGACAGTGTCCTCCTGGGAAATCCATGGAAGACGTACCTCTTTCCCTCTGCAGCTGGTCCTGCATTACCACCTCAGTGAGTCTCGGGGAGCCGGGTCAAACTTCTGCTTGGGGGGCATCTGGTCAAATATTTTTATTGATTTCAGAGAGGAAGGGAGAGGAAGAGAGAGATAGAAACATCAATGGTGAGAGGGAATCATTGATCGGCTGCAGCTGCCTCCTACATGTTGGACCGAGCCCTCCACCCAGGCGTGTGCCCTTGACCAGAATCGAACCTGGGACCCTTCGGTCCGCAGGCTGACGCTCTATCCACTGAGCCAAATGAGCCAGGGCTTTTCCTCCCTCTTTTCTCGGCCCTCAGTGTTTGTTCTCCATGACAGTGATGAACAAAATCCAATGGTGAGTCAGTCAGGCCTGGTCTCTACAAATGACTGCAAATGGGGTGAGTTCTGGGAGGGAGAGGCACAGGGCTACTCCAGACCGAGGGCCCAGCTGCACGAGGCCCGCGACAGATGGCAGGGCTCCGGGATGGAGAGAGCCCGGGCGGAGGCACACTGTGTGCAGGCACACCTCCGCCCAGCCTCGCTTGTAGGACTGTCAGTTTTGTGAGAGCGGGGCCATGCCTGCTTTGGTTCACCCACGCAGCCCAGCTCTGAGCACAGCAGGCAGAGGTGTGCACCGGTGTGTTAGGCCAGAGTCCGTGAAGAGATAGAGGAGAGAGAGGAGGTGGCTGGGAGCTGAGTCGGTGATCCCACTCACAGTTCCCAGATTCCTCTGTAGCTGGCAATACCCTGCCAATAACCACTGCTCCCCAAATATTCCCGTCTCTAGATGTCACCTTAAGTGGCCCCCGGCTTGAGCAGAGGAGAGGACTGCGACACCAAGGAGGGAGGCAGGGTGCCGCGAACCGCGGCGTGCATGGACCCGCAGCGTGCATCCTGGCCCAAAGCCAGGACTGCTGTCTCCTCTTTGTGGGACCGCTGAGCCTCAGTTTCCACCGGGGTGAAAGCAGGCTGTGTCTCTTGGTGATGCGACGAGGGTGAGACGAGATGCCGTGTAGCTGGGGCCTGACTCATGTCTACCCATTCATGACCCTCCTGCTCTGCTGTGACCGGCGGCAGAGAAACTCATCCAGGCCCCAGAGTGTCCTTGTCCTCATCCTTCTCTGGCCAGCACGGTGACCTACAGGTGCACGTGACCTCTCCTTCCCTCCAGCTTGGCGAGGTGGGGATGCTGTTGAAGAAGCAGATGGCAGCTGGGGCCGAGTGTGACAGTGATTACACTGTGAAAGGTGATAATTTATTCTGCTCAGCCCTGACTTGGAGTTGGAAGGAGAAATCTATTCTGGAAGGCAAGGCTGAGGGCGACCTCCCCTCTCTGACCTCTAACAGGGAGCTGGCCCTGGTTCTCCTGGCCCTTAGTGGAAAGGGGTGGAAAGCAGGCCTGGCAGGACCCCAGGGAGCTTCCCTGCACAGGGACCTCCAGCAGGAATTGTGGGGAGGGGTGGGCTGCAGGGTTGGCCCCGGAGAGAGGAAGCTAGGGCACGGCAGGATGACAGGCACACGGCAGAAGGGACGGCCGCCCAGGAGTGGCCGTCTCAGTTTCTCTGACTTGGCCGGGCCTGTCCCTCATTAATCTACTCGTCTTCCATGTGAGTGTCAGATGCCTTCTAAGCGGTGGGGAGAAAGATGTAAAACTAATCCCCACTCTAATAAGAACAGCCTCCCGATTAAATATGTATGAACACATATTGATTTGGGGATTAAACAGAAAAGAAAATTGAGCCTGTAATTGAGCCGGGGAACATGTACGGGGTGAGACTTGGGAGGCACCTCTCCAAACACACCTGCTGGGGCTGGGCCTCGGTTGCCACGGCCGGGGAGCCAGGGCCAGAGGCGGGGAGCCATCCAGCGGCACCGTGGGTGCCGGCGCCGAGCAGGAGGGGCCAGGCCAGCCTCTATCCACTTTTGGAGGAGCCTCAGCTGTCTTCCTGAGTGGGGGAAATTCCAGGGAGGGATTGCTGTGTGGATAGATGTGTAAGCAGGAGGCTTTCGCTGGCGGGCAGCTAAAGGTTGCAGACATCCTTCTGGCCCTGAGGGAGAATGGCTTATCGTGCAACTGCTATGGGAAGGTTCTGAGAAAATGGGAGAACGAGCTGGAATTCCGCCCACAGCCTTCTGACTCTGAGTCCAAGGCTGTGTGTGCTGCAGGCCAGGGCCGGGCAGTCTGATCACACGGAGCCTGCAGGATCATGGGATGTGCTTCCTCCAAGCTGACGAGGCTGTGGCTTTGAATCCATTCCCGCTCACTGACAGGTCATCTCACTTCTCCTGGGACGCCTCCAGGCCTGGGGAGCTCAGTGACTTTCAAGGGGAGCTGAGAGCTCTTGGAAGGGACCAAAGCCTGTCTTCCTATCACGTCCACCGTAGGTTCCATTTATTCTCATTGGGACAGAGAGAGGCAGCCAGGGGAGAAGAAACTGGTGAGGGTTGAGCACCTCCTGTGCCCCAGGCACTGTGCTGGGTGGTCTCCTGTTATGACCTTTTAGTTTCCCAAGGACACTGTGACATCCATCTGATTATTTCTACTCAACAGCCTAGGAAACAGACTCGAACTAATTTGCTAATCATCCCCATCATTATCATAATGGGAACCATTTATTAAACACCTACTATATGTCAGGCGTTTTACACACATGCCAATCCTCACCACAGCCCTGAAATGTAGCTGTATTTCCATGGTCTGCCCACCCTGGCCATTTCTGGCTCAGTCCCAGAAGTGTGGCCTCCCAGTGTCTTGCTGTTAGCGCCTCAGGATGGCTCAGCCCCAGCCCCAGCCCCATGTGGCGGCCGACCAGATGTCCCCTATGTCCTTGAGCCTGACTCCGCCTCCTCAGGTCTCTGTGTGCTCCTCTCCTTTGACCCCTTCCCCTCCCTCTCCCCCCCTCCCTCTCCCCTTCCCCTCCCCTCCCCCTCCCTCTCCTCCCCTCCTCCCCCTCCCCTCCCTCTCCCCCTTCCTCTCCCCTCCCCTTCCCCTTCCCCCTTCCCCCTTCCCCTTCCCCCTTCCCCCTTCCCCAGCCCACATCCCCACTCTGCTCCTGGCTGCTGCTCCCTCCCCCACTGCCCTGACATCCTTCAGGTTCGCCTTTTCCCCAGAGCTCTGGGCCCCCACTTCCTCAAGGTGCATGCACTTGAGAGTTTCCAGAGCAATTTCACATTTGTCATCTCAATCAAGGTCCCGATGCCCTGATATCCCACATGACGGATGGAGAACTTGAGGCACTTGTCTATGTGAGGCACTTTACCCCCGACCACAGGGCTAGCGAGGGACATTGCTGGCTACCTCTGCCAGGTGATGTCGCAGCTGTCCCAAGAACAGGTGCCTTTTCGGGCTCAGCCAGGACACATGGAGTCTGTGTGGTGGTGTGGACCGAGTATATGGACCTGGGCTCAAGCCCCCATGCTTCCTCTAGCTGGCTGTGTAACCCCAGGACATCACACACTCCTCTGAGTCATAATTTTTTCAGGCTTAGCTTGACCCCATCACTGGGGCTGGAGCCAGCACCCATCAGGGCATACCTCCGAGAGGTGCCCCCGGGGCTCAGGGTTTGCCCACATGGCTAATTGTCAGAGGCGCTACCAGGGCAGCTGCCCCTCGGTGAGGCCCTGGGGGAGAGGAGGGAGGCTTGGCTGTAGAGTGGAAGGACAGGGGTGTCCCGGTGCCCTGTGGCAGTGCGCTGTTCACTAAGACCCATGGGGATCGCTGAGAGCCCCCGGGGCCCCAGCGGCAGCTGCCTCCATCCTTGCTTATTAAAGCAATGACTTAATTTTAATAAGAGTCGGAAGAGTCCTTCAGGAAGCTGCTGCCACCACGCTATCCCTGATTAAAAGAATGAATCAGGCAGGATCCAGCTTCCACCTAGCAGGGCTGGGAGTGGGAGCATCAGGCTGCGCTCTCTGGAGACCCCAGCATCTGTGGAGGGAACCCAGGCGGAGGGAGGACTAGTAGGTGACCCCCCTCAGAGGTCTGGTCCTGCCTCCTGGCTCTGTGCTGACCTGCCGCAGGAGCCCTCCTTCCCTTGTGCCCTCCCTTCCTTCAGGGTTTCCTGCATATGAGCCCAGCGAGAACCGGGCTGCCAGGGAGCCTTGGATGCATCCCACAGGGCTCAGTCCCAGAGCACAGAGCAGATCAGGGGTGGGAAGCACAGAGCTGATTGATGTCTGGGAAGAAACAGAAAAGCTAGCACAGCTTTGTCGCACTTATCCCCACCTGAAATATTCTTATTTCTTTGGTTGTCTGTCTGGTTGGCTTTCTACTCTCCCAGAATGCTAGCTCCACAGGGGAGGGGCCTTTCAGCTCGGGCCCTGTGGCATTCCCAGCGCTGAGCACGGTGCCTGGCACAGGGCAGGTCCTCCATAACGCCATTGGATGGAAGAATTGGGAAAGATGAGAATCTGCCTTAGGCTTGAGGCTCAGCCCAGCTGCCCTGTTGCTCAGGGATCCTTGGGCCACCTTGATTCTCCTTGGGTTCAGGCTTGGGGTGGGAAGACCAGGTTGGGGAGGGTGTGTGTGGATTCTGCCAGATTAGAGCCTGACATTAGCCCCAGCAGGCTTTCTGGCTACGGGACCCCTGAGGGGTTGGGTCTGGAGGGTGGGTGGGAGCCCAAAGCTCCACTTCCCCACGTCCTGGTTGCTGAGCTCCTGGCCCCACTTTGAAAGGACAGTGGAGAATGGATGCCTGAATCTTGGGAAGGTCCAGCGTGGTGGGAGGGTCATGGCATGGACCAGGTGACCTTCCTTTGTTTCCTTTGCAGCCACAAAGCCAGAGACTGAAAGATGAAGAGAGAGAGCAAGATGGACACGGGGACGGTTCTTCTATTTGGATCCGACAACCCAGTTCCATCGCATCGGTGGTCCCTGATGTCCTGGGCTGGCCTGGGGGCAGTGCTAGGAGGAGTCCTCAGCAAGGTGGGTCCTGTCACTCAGTGCATCTGGGTACTCTGTTATTCGCTCAGTTCATCCATTTGTTTGCTTATCAACTATTCATTGAACACCTACTGTGCGCTAAGCCCTGGAGATAACCATGAACACGGCCCGGGCCTGCCTGTCTGCACGTTGCCCACATTTCCAGGGCCTCCAGTCCTGACACTACGAGGTACTTGCTGAAACCTAACCTACCTGAACAGTGGGCCCCGCCTGGGCGTCTTTCCACATTGTGGAATCATAGCCGCTCCGTGTGGAAACCCAGCGGGCAGTGTCCGTGTTGCTCAGCGACCCCACCACCCACCGCGATGGGTGTACTCCCCGTGCACCCTCCCATGTGCTCTGGGTGCCCTCCCAGATACACCTCTCACCCCTGCTCCACCGTGGCTGGGAGCATCCTGCGATACTTGAACGTGCACATTCTTTACACTATCCAGTCCACCAGGATAAAGGGGCTCAGGTCACTGTGACCTGGATCTCCCCAACTTACAGGACAATGACGTCTGTGGTTGCTGGTGGCAGTGGAAAGGGACAGGGGAAAGGCCCCAGTAGCTGGCTCAGAGAAGGCAGACGGCAAAGCCCAAACGCTCTTGGAGCAGGAGGAGACTTTGCAAAGTGGCTGCAGCTCCTTGCAAATGAAGTATGAAATGCAGAGCATATGCTGCGAGCCGTTCATGCCCAGGAGCTTGGCTTGGCTGCCATGTCTCTCCTGGTTGTTTGCTGCGGTCCTGTGCTCCCGGCCTCACCATTCTGGAGCCCTCTGAGGCTGGGCTCCAGGTCCCTTGGCAGACCATGGCAACCCCACAGCCCCCCTCTTCTCCCAAGAGATGGTGCTGCACACAGTAGGTGCTCAACCCCTGTGGCAGGCTGATTGCTCCTGCCTGCCTGGTCCCTGGAAGCCTGAACAGGAGGAGTGAGAGTTGTAAGGCGTTGGGGAGATCATCAAGCCTAATGTCATTTCCCAGATGAGGGAGGTGAGCATGGAGTGCGAGGTGAGCTCATCCCAGGCCACATGGGAAGTGAGTGCAGAGCCTGGCTGGACCCCACGTCTCTTCACCTCCAGCCCAGGCTCATAATGACACTAAGGAGTGAAGGGCTTCATTTCCCCTGGGTGCTTCCCACACCTTTATTTCTAATTGTATGGTTTGGGGCAAGCCCCATGACTTCTCTGAGCCTCTGTTTTCTCATCTGTAAAATGGGGACAGATGTGCTGAGCTGATATAGTTCTCAGCAAATAGTAACTTATTTATCTTCACCCCTGATAAATCTCCAAGATCCAACCACATACTTCCAGCAGTTCCTCAAGATCAATATGTTAAAAGGGAAAAGTCATACACTCATTTGAGCCTGTGCATCCCATGAATGAGACTACCATACTCCTTAGTACCAGGGGGTGGAGACCCCAGAGTCCTTTGTTCTGAGACCCCATTCTCCTGCTACATTTGAGCAGGCACCTTCCCTTGTCTCCCCATTTCTCCTCCTCTCCCTACCCTGCAACCTCTGGCCTGTTGGTCTCTGAATTAGTCAATATATATTTTTTAATTTCAAGTGATAAAACTCCAACTCATACGGGCTTATGCATAGAAAGCATTTTATTGGTTCATGGCAACTCGTTGCTTCTGTTGCTCAGGACAAAATTCTTGGCATCATCTTTGACTCCTCTCTTCCTTATACCCCAAATTCGATCCCTTAGCAAATGCTGTTGGCTCCATCTTCAGAATACATCCGGAACCCATGTTTGTTTGTTTTTTTCTTTGTTTTTTGTTTTTCCTCTCTACAGGGGACTTTCTTTTCTTTTTTAAAAATTTAATAAATTTTTATTGTTCAGATTATTACAATTGTTCCTCTCCCTCCCCCCCCCCCCCCCCCAGTTCCCCTCCACCGGTTCCCACCCTGCCCTCTGCCCTTACCTCCCCCGCACTGTCCTCATCCATAGGTGTGTGATTTTTTTCCAGTCTCTTCCCGCACCCACCACACCCCTTTCCCCCCGAGAACTGTCAGCCCACTCCCTTTCTATGCCCCTGATTCTATTATATTCACCAGTTTATTCTGTTCCTCAGATAGTTTATTCACTTGATTTTTAGATTCGCTTGTTGATAGATATGTATTTGTTGTTCATAATTTTTAACTTTACCTTTTTCTTCTTCTTCCTCTTCTTAAAGAATACCTTTCAGCATTTCATATAATACTGGTTTGGTGGTGATGAACTCCTTTAGTTTCTTCTTATCTGTGAAGCTCTTTATCTGACCTTCAACTCTGAATGATAGCTTTGCTGGGTAATCTTGGTTGTAGGTTCTTGCTATTCATCACTTTGAATATTTCTTGCCACTCCCATCTGGCCTGCATAGTTTCTGTTGAGAAATCAGCTGACAGTCATATGGGTGCTCCCTTGTAGGTAACTAACTGTTTTTCTCTTGCTGCTTTCAAGATTCTCTCTTTGTCTTTTGCTCTTGGCATTTTAATTATGATGTGTCTTGGTGTGATCCTCTTTGGATTCCTTTTGTTTGGGGTTCTGTGTGCTTCCTGGACTTGTAAGTCTATATCTTTCACCAGGTGGGGGAAGTTTTCAGTCATTATTTCTTCAACTAGGTTTTCAGTATCTTGCTCTCTCTCTTCTTCTGGCACCCCCATAATTCAGATGTTGGTATGCTTGAGGTTGTCGCAGAGGCTTCTTACACTATCTTCAAATTTTTGGATTCATTTTTTTCTTTTTGCTTTTCCAGCTGAGTGTTTTTTTCTTCTTTATATTTCAACTCTTTGACTTGATTCTTGTGGTCCTCTAGTCTGCTGTTAGGTCTCTGTATAATATATATATATATATTTTTAACATTCCAAAGTTTCTTTATTCTTCATAGTTTTCTAATGAACAAATAATTAGTTTTCCTGAGTAAGATTATAAAAAAGTTAACCCTTCTACCAAAAGTGTAAAGACAAATAAAATGTAGACTCACAATACAAATTGTTTACATAGCATTACAAGTGCAGAGATACTGACTGCTGCTCTTCACAATGATTGCCCCACCCCTTAAAAAGACTGCAGCAAAGGATTCAATTGTCCAAAATACTCTGAAGTACAGTAATTAAATTCTTCAGTCCGTAAACATATCCCTCATCTATTGTGTTGCTAGGGAAAACATGAGCAAAATCTATCATTCGCACTTCTACTTCCGCAATCTCTTGGCAACTGGTGGGAAGATGATAGAAAACTTTTTTCAGTTGGGAAAGTACATTTCCATTTAAATGTTCCTGTGACAAGCTTTTCCACCCATTGTCTTGCTCTATATTTTCAACTTTCAATGAAGTCTGACTGTGATGCTTTCTTGAATACATTTTTCTGTGACGAGCATACATCTTGGACAAGCTTTTGCCTACTGAAGCCTCTATTTTTCCATTTGTTGTGGAACTTAACACTTGAAAGTTATTATTGTACTCCAGTACGTCTGTGTCCGAGAGTTGTCCTTTGGACAAAAACTTTTCTGCCAAAGTTCTGTCATTTGATTTTGTAGTAGTTGGATGAGATGAACCTTCATAAACAAACAGTAATGAACTTGCATAAAAGTTAAACTGCTTCTGGCTTTCAAACCACTGCAGAATCCTCTCAATCTTCTGAATACTGGCAGCAACAGCATCTTTTCTTAAGCAGAATCCACTATGAAAAACCTGGAAACTCCTTCCTTTATAGTTCCTTTTGTTAAGCTTCTTCCATAGTGCTGGCTTTGTGTCTCATAGCTATCAGAATGAACATGATAAACCCTCATGCCAAGCACCAAGAATCCAATCTCTTCCATTAATGGGTACTTGCTGACCTGTTGCTGAATCTTCTCAGATGAGGCAAAAGGATCATAGCTTTTTCGCCCTGTCTTTACATCCATTATACAGGGCTTATTAAATTTATGGGTCACATCTTCCTGTTTTAGGTATAAATCATTTGGTGCAGTGGGAGGTGACCAGATGCCGTAATATTTTGGTAAATATTTTCGTAGCTCTAAAAGAACACCATCAGTACCATCAGCAGCATAAACCATATTATAGAATTCTAACTCTCTTGGGCCCCTTGGAGGTGGCTGTAGCTGTTTCAAAACTGTGCCATCTGGATGTTGCAAGATACCCACTTTGTCCTTCCCATACATGTGCCCGGCCACCTGATGCGAGAGGGGCACGCAGCCGTTGAGGAAGCGGACCGTACTGCCCACCGGTTTCCGGGTGCTCTCGCAGTCTGCCTCGCTCGCTGGTGGGGTCCACATATCTGGGGGGCCCGGCGCCTCGAGCCAAAGGGGGGATGGTGGCTCCGTTGCCATAATGGTAAGCTGAAGCGGTAGCGGCGACGAGGGCAGAGGGGAAAAAATAGGGTGGAGGGAGAGGGCGCCGAAGAACCGGGGGTTGCTCAGGCTCGGCCGCGAGGAGGCCCGGGGTTCCCGCGGCGGGTGCCCGCTGAGGCCAGGAGAGGGGGCCCATGACTCCGCGGAGGCGCAGGCGCTGCCCTCCCAAAAGCCGGCGGAGCGCGGCTCCCGCTGCTCTTCCGCCGTGGACGCCAGCCCCGGAGACAGAACCTAGTGGAGGAGCGGCGGTGGCGGCGCTCCCTCTGTATAATATTTTTTATTTCAGTCAGTGTATGTTTAATTTCTAGTTGGTCTTTTTTTCATATCCTCAAGGGTCTTGTAAATTTATCGTTTTTTTTCCTAGGAAATTCTTGAAAAACCTTACAACCATGGTTTTGAACTCTTTATCCAGTCGTTTGCTTTCCTCCATTTCTTTCATTTGTGATCTGTTTCTTTGTCTTCGCATTTTTCGCTGCTTCCCTGAGTTGGTAGAGTAGCTTTGTGTGGTAGGTGTCCTAGAGGGCCCAGTGGCTCAGCCTCCCCAGTTACCTGAGGTGGACACTCTTGGTGCACCCTTTTGTGGACTGTGTACACAGCCTTGTTGTAGTTAAGTCTTGATTGTTGTTGTTGGTATCACTGGGAGGAATTGACCTCCAGGCCAATTGGCTGTGAGGATCAGCTGTGTCTATGCTGGGAGAACTTCTGTGCTGGAGACACCCTTATGAGACAAGACTTGCAAAATTACAAAAGCCTCTGTGCTCAGCTTGGATGGGGTGGAGTCTCAGGGAAGAGCAGACAGCCTTGGCTTCCCATCAGCCCTGCCCTATGAGGCCTCTGGGTCTCAGTGTCCCTCAGTAATTGCTGCAAGTACCTCTGAGAGGAAGCTGCCCTCGAGTTTTGCCTGTTGCCAGACAGTCCAGTTTCTCCCAGAATGAGTCTGGGTTCTCAGAGTCTCGCCCAGAACTGGAGTTCAGCGCATTCGGGAGCTTCTGTCTCCCTCCCACTTTAGAAAGCCAGCCGTGCACTTAGCAGTCAGTTCTCTCTGCGTGCGCGCCTCCGGACCTCTGCCTCCCGCAGCTTCCCTGAGTCTCAGTGTGCTTTTCTCTTTTCCTGACAGTCCAGATTCCCCTGAATGAGTCTGGGTTCCCAGAGTCTCGCCTGGAACTAGAGTTCAGCGCAGTCGGGGGCTTCTGTCTCCCTCCCGCTTGAGAAAGCCAGCTGCACACTCAGCAGTTGCCTCCGGACCTCTGCCTCCCGCAGCTTCCCTGAGTCTCAGTGTGCTTTTTTATTTTCCTGACAATCCAGATTCCCCCTGTATGAGTCTGGGTCCCCAGGGTCTCGCCCTGAACTGGAGTTCAGCGCAGTTGGGAGCTTCCGTCTCCCTCCTGCTTGAGAAAGCCAGCCACGCACTCAGCCGCCAGTCCTCTCTGCATGTGTGTTTCTGTACCTCAGGCTTTTGCAGCTCCTCTGAGTCTCTGTGTGCTTTTCTCTTTCCTTCTAGTTGTAGAATTTCCACTCAGCCAGCTTTCCTGTGGTTCTGGATGATGTCTGTTTTGTCTTTTAGTTGTAGTTTTGAAATTGTTGTGCGAGGCAGCAGTTTAGGTGTTTACCTATACCGCCATCTTGGTTTCTCCCAGAACCCATGTTCTTCTTTCCACTCCATTGCCACTCTCCTAGTTTAAGGCTCCATCACTCTCAGTCTCTTAAGGGCTTGCCCTACCCCTGCCCTTGATCCCTGTAGTTGTCTCCGCTGAGCACCTAGTGTGGCTCTCTCAGAGCTGAAGTCTGTTCACATCATTACTGTGCTCATAACCCTCCACGGGCTCTTCGCTTCCCTGATCTTGGCATCCACTGCCCCCTCTCTACCATCACATACCAGCCTCAGGGTACTCTCAGTTACCCCTCCTGAGGCATGGAATGCTGTTCCTTTAAGTATTTGTGTAGCTCCCTCCAGGCTCTACTCACAGGTCACCTCCTCAAAGAGGGCTCCTGAATTTCAGATCTAAACTTAGTGCTCTCTGTTCTGTTTTTCTTGTCGCATTCATCACCACCATTCCTTTACTAGAGTGGAGTCTTCAAGTGAGCAGGCATGCTCTCAGTGTCTGGCACATAGTAGGTGCTCAATAAAAACGTCTGAATGAATGGATGAGCAAATGTTGGGTATTGTGCTAGGTGCCGGGAATACAAGGATAAACAAAGTAGAGTGGTCCCAGACCTTTATAGCTTGCTACCCTAGGGAGATGATAGATATTAAATAATAACATAAAGGTGATTTAATTACTTTTGAGAAATGTGCTACAGAGAAATAGCACAGGCTGTTATGTCAGTGAATTAGCCAAGCACCCCAAAGCAGAGGAGAGGGTGTAGGGAGAAGGTATATCTGGGAGGGCTTCCTTGAGGAGGTGGTATTTTGGGTGTGAATTGAAGGATGGGGAATTATCCCAGTGCACAGTGATGGGGAAAGCATTTCAGGATGAAGGAAGAGAGTATTTAAAATCTCTGACTGGTGGGGGGGAATCAGTGCTTTTATGGAGCAATAGGAAGCTAGGGTTTTCAGAGTAGGCTGGAAGGGAAAGGAGTGTAGGAGGAAAAGCTCAGGATGGGAGCAAGGCTATGGGCTCCCTGAGGACAGGAGTCCCTGCTCCTACTTCAAATACGTCCAGCCCATGCTCAGTCCCGGCACATCGCTGGTAATGAGGTGCAGTGCAAACAGCACTTGGCAAGGAGTCCGATAGACCGGGAGTCTAACACTTACTTGCTGTGTGTCCTTGTGCAAGTCCCACAGCTTCTCCGAGCCCATATGCCCCTCATCTGCTGATCTAGGGGCCAATGACAGCGCGGCTCCCCTCCAGGAATCGGCTCGGTAGCCTGTGGGGCCCATGCAGCTAGACAGGCGACCAGCTATGAGGGGGTGAGGCCAGTTACGGAGGCAGCCATTGCTGCTGCAACCCTGGGGTCTGAGGCTCCTGCAGGCCCTTGAACTCAGGGAATGTCCTTTCCCAGACATCAGCTAGGACAGGAGCCACGATCCTTTCCCAGGGCTGGGGCCTCCCCATTGGACACAGAATAAAAAGAACAAGTCCACTGGCTGGCGTGGCTCAGTGGTTGAGCATTGACCTATGAACCAGGAGGTCACAGTTCAATTCCTGGTCAGGGCACAAGCCCGGGTTGCAGGCTCGATCCCCAGTAGGGGGTGTGCAGGAGGCTGCTGATCAATGATTCATTCTCATCATTGATGTTTCTATGTCTCTCTCTCCCTTCCTTTCTGAAATCAATTAAAAAATTATTTATAAAAAGAACAAAACACCCTTCAGCTCAAGTCACCTGGGATTCTTCTCGTTCTCTGTGACGTAGACAGGGAACCGCATCACACCTGGTCCCTTCCCGTCCTCCCCAGAGAGATCCGCCCAGGTGTGCAGCCTGTCTTAGACACGGTTTGCGTCTCGGACACAGTTTGCGTCTCCTGCTGAAAGTGCGACGCTTGCAGTGAAATGAGATGTTTGCCTCTTGCAAGGCTTGATCATAAAGGATGGAGATAACAGGCTTGAAGCAATAGGTCACGTTGATATTTTCACATTAGTTTTCTATTCTTATTACATTTTGATGGATGGAGAGCGTGGGGGTTTCATCGTAATCTCATGCCTGTCTTAAACTGCTAATTCATTCCTGACTTCCCGCTTCCATTTTGTTTCTACAGATTCAGCCAAGGGCCGATGGACGAAGATTTACTATGCAGCTGCAAGAAGAGCACGCTGGCAGAAACACGTTAGCTGTGGAGCAGCGTTTTGAAGATAACAGTCTCATCAAGTCATTTTGTTATGAAAGTGCCTTGTCGGCCCGGAGGCTGGGCTCCCGGTATAGACTAGTAGTAACGACGTGACAATAAGACAGTCTCTTACATTCATAGGGTGCTTTTCATTTTCCAAAATGATCCAGCCCAATGTTTTTTGTTTTTTATTTTTAATCCTCGCAGCAGCCCTGTGTGACTGGGAGGGTATGATTACTCCTATTTACAGATGAGGCAACTGAGACTCAGAGGAGGGATGTGACTTGGACCGGAGCCTCTCAACCTTGAATGACAGCCGCGCGGCCAGGCGGTCAGAGCCTGCACATCCCCCAGCTCCCAGGTGATGGCGCTTTGATAGCAGAGGCCTGATGACATGTGTCTATGTGCATGTGTTGTTTTCGGCCTTTTCATGGATTCTGTAGCTTCCTCTTAACTGCCCTCCCCCCGACTCTACACTTTGGCAGATGAAACCTGCCACTCACTCTTCCCCAGGGTTCTAGAGCTTTCACAGGCTTCCCTCTCCCTGACGTCTCCCGGCATACCTCATTTTGTCTCACCCACCTCCACCCCTTTGGTTTTTCTGTTCCCCAGAGGTGAGCCAGTGGGTGCCTCATCTCTGCCCCGCTGAGGAACCCCCACTGGCCCTGGAATCCCCTGCAGCCCCTCTGCTCAGCCCCCAAGAGTGTCCAGAAGGGCCTCCTGCCCCACGCCTTAGCATTGGGGGCTGTGCGTGCCTGTGTGCCTGTGTGCCTGTGTGCCTGCAGGCTGGGGATGGGGCTGGGGCAGGGGCTCATGGTTGCAGGAAACCGAGGAGCCGTGTGGCCAATGGAAGAAGCCCTTTAAATTAGGGAACCAGACAGAGACACCGATGCAGGCATGCTGGGGCCTGCAGGGCTTTCTGTGCCAGCACCTTCTATGGTTACAGAGTGCCTTGGCAGCCCAGTTTGCTCAGTGGTTGAGCGTTGACTTCTGAACCTGGAGGTCAGGGTTTGACTACCAG
The DNA here is from genome assembly GCA_026230045.1 of Corynorhinus townsendii. Taxonomy (NCBI): domain Eukaryota; kingdom Metazoa; phylum Chordata; class Mammalia; order Chiroptera; family Vespertilionidae; genus Corynorhinus; species Corynorhinus townsendii. The sequence goes on from JAPDVU010000002.1 coordinate 197,698,884, forward strand.
TCAAGGCACATGCCTGGGTTGCAGGCTTGATCCTCAGTGTGGGGTGTGCAGGAGGCAGCCAATCAGTGGTTCTCTCTCATCACTGATGTTTCTCCCTCTATCCTTCCTCTCTGAAATCAATAATAATAATAATAATAATAATAATAATAATAAACAAAGTGCCTTGGCAGCCATGTACAGCAGGTCCCCACCACTACCTCAGGAGGTCCCTCTGGGGACAGATGAAGAAACTGAGGACCCCCAAGTTTCCATGACCTTGCCCAAGGTCACAAGCCACTCTGGGCGGGGCCTGAACTCGAAGCCAACTGCAAGTCCAATGCTATCAGTAGATACAGCCGGGGCAGCTCTTTCTGGGGGCATTTTGCCTTTTCCTACATTTTGGACCAGTACTGGAAGTCACACTGCACAACCCTCTCTGGCCGCTTCCTGGCAGCCTGTGGCACGCAGTCTGAGTTCTGCAAATGTTGGCTGAATGTGTGGATGGCTGGGCACGAGGCATGTGTGGCACGAAACTCTCAGATGCCACAGCTCCCTGCCTCTCTTGCGGTCTGCTCCCACCTTCTCACGTCCTTTCAGTAGCTTTCCTTCGCCTGCTGTGCTGTTTCTCTTTTTCTTCCCCCTCGTCTCTTTCTCTCTCTTCGGAGAATAAAAATTACTGGACTTGGCATTATCTGCTGGTTTCCATGGTAATAAAATCTGTTTCCGATAATGGCCCTTCCCTGGCTGTGGTTAGTTTTGGTAATTTTAGCAACACTGTTGCACAAGCCACCTGCATTTCAATACCGTGCAAGCTGGATTCGCCTGCCGCTTTCAGGTTGAATAGAAGTAAGGAAAAGTGCTTGCTCTAAGATTTCTAGGCCAGATAAATGCTTGAGAAGAAAAGCAAAAATTATGTAAACCCCGCAGGCTTGAACGTGTGTGTGGTGTGCGACTCGAGTGTGGTCATGTCACTGACCTGCTTAAAACCTTTCTTACACACGACCTGGGCACTGTGGGTAGGTCCAGACCCTCCTGCAGTGTCCTGGGGCCTCCAGTAGGCTGGCACCCACTCACTTATTCTGCTCACCTCTGGCCTCTCATTTGCTGAGGCTATGGCCATAAAACGCTGTCTCTTGCCTTTGAGTCTTTTCCTATATTGTTCCATCTGACTACAATGCCTTTCCCACCTTGACAGCCTGGTGAGCTCCTATTCAGACTTTAAGAGTCCGGCCAAGCATGCCCACATCCCTTTCTCAAGGTCTTCCTTTTTCTGCCCCGCCCCCCCTCTTGCCCCCCCATAACTTAGAGAATCGTTTATTATATAAACACTAGGGGCCCAGTGCATGAATTCGTGCACCTTGAAAGGAACTGTGGGCTGCGAGGCTGCAGTGGGCACAGGGGCAGGTCTTGGCCCATTCTCCATGCCCCCACCCGGCCCCTCCCACCATGGCCCCCAGGCCCCTGTCTGCCGGAAGCCCCACTCCCATGTGCTGACAGCGCTGGCCCTGCTCACACCCACTGATGGCACAGAGCAATTGAGGCTGGTGTCAGCAGCAGGTGCGAGTGGGGCCATCACCAGCCGCAGGTGTGAGAGGCGACTGCCAGCTCCGATCACCCCTCAGGAGCAGAGGGAGTTGGAGAAGCTCTCAGGGGTGATTGGGGCCGGCTGCTGCCGCTTGCACCCGCTGATGGCACCGAGTGATTGGGACTGGTGCCAGCAGTGGGTGCAAGCACTGGGCAGGACTGTGGCCCCACCTTAGTCTGGCACCTCTGCTCACCTGCTCTAACATCCCACTGTGGCCGATGACCACTATGTTCTGTGCTGTGCTGCCTGCTGCTGACTCCTGCCATGTTCTGCACGTGCCCCCTGGTGGTCAGTGCACGTCATAGCGACCGGTTGTTTGGTTGTTCAGTAGTTCATTCTATTTGCATATTAGGGTTTTATATATATAGCCTAGAGGCCTGGTGCATGAAATTCGTGCACGGGGGTGGGGGTGTCCTCAGCCCAGCCTGCACCCTCTCCAATCTGGGATCCCTTTGGGGATGTCCAACTGTTGCTTTAGGACATCCCTCTCACAATCTAGGACTGTTGGCTCCTACCTGCTTGCCTGCCTGCCTGCCTGATTGCCCCTAACCCCTTCTTTCTGCCAGCCTGATCGCCCCCTAACTGCTCCCCTGCAGGCCTGATTGATGCCTAACTGCTCCCCTACCAGCCCGATTACCCCCAACTGCCCTCCCCTGCTGGCCTGATCTCACCCCCAACTTCCCCCCCCCCCCCCACAGGCCTGGTTGCCTCCAATTGCCCTCCCCTGCCGACCTGATCTCACCCCCAACTTTCCCCCCGCCGCAGGCCTGATTGCCCACAACTGCCCTCCCCTGCTGGCCATCTTGTGGTGACCATCTTGTGGTGGCTATTTTGTGACGACATTGCGTGAGGGCATCACGTGACACCACCTAGGCTTTTATTATATAGGCTAGCCCATCATATTGGCATTTCTGTGTCCTAGCGAGCTCTTTGAGAACAGGGATGTGGGTTGGGTTCATCTGTGTGGCCCTAGGGCTTGGCACAAAGCATGTACTCAGTGAACAAAGATGTATATATGGTAATAGCTGCCACGAATGGTTCACTTTCTCTACGTGCCAGGCCCTTGGCTAAACACTAAGTGCTTCTCTTCATTGTTCCTCACTCACCCTATGAAGTAGGCACTGTTATTCTCCTTGTTTCACAGATGGGCAAACTGAGGCTCAAAGAGGTCAAGATGCTCACCCCAGATGACCAGGTTGGTAAATGGAATGGAAATTAGTTCAACAAATGAGCAGATGGATGGATTCAGGGAGAGAGTCTGAGTGACTGGCACTGAGCTCAGGGCCTCCTTTTGAATTGTAGGAAGATTGTCGTGGAAATCTTAGGGGAGCTGTGCGGGCTTCCGCTGCAGGCAGAAGTGGCTCTTGTTTACATTTGGCACAGTGGGGAGGAGGGAACGGTGGGAAGGCAGGAAGGAGGGAGGATGGGGAGCACAGCTGTGAGGGAGATGCACACCCAGATTTTGCTGACCCTGTGAACTTCTGGGGAAGAGCGGCAGGAAGACCTGAGGAAGGATGCCCAGAGCCTCGAGCAGCCCAGCCTGAGAGTGGGTTTGCATCCCAGCCCTGATCCTGCCTTGACTCCTCTGGAGAAGGTCTGATGTGTGCCTGGGCCCCATGAAGGATTTAAGACTGGCGAGCATCTTCAGGCTGCTGGGGACGGTGAGAAGACAGGCAGGGCGGGGTAGGGCGAGGCAGGGCCAGGCAGGGCCAGGCAGGGCGAGGGCCTCTTGGCTTGTCTCCACTGATAGCCATCTTGCCGACTGCCTCCGCTGTGCTCTGATTCATGTGCAAGCCCAGCCCGGCTCCCCCAGGACCGGCTCTGCAGTGGCTGTGCTTGAAGTTGAAACAGTTCTATGGAAGCACTTAGTTGGGCCTGAGCCCATGAGGCGTGCAGTGGGGACACTCAGAACGCTGGGCTTCTTAAGCAAGTCGCTGCCTTTCCCTCTAACCCCCTCTAGTCCTGTGGGATTGTGGCTGAAGTTTGCTGCAAAGCACAGAGCCCAGGGCAGGCAGAGCGCAAGGCTTGTTCCCCTTCCCCCCCCAACCCCCCCCCCCACCCGTCCAGGATGGTGCCTGTGGGGCCTTTTCGCAGATCAAGGCCTGGGGGAGGCTGAGGGCAGCGGAGGTGACTCCTGCCCAGCCTCTGGCTTCACAAGGGCCAGAGTTGAGCCAGATGCCCTCCCTAACCTCTCTTACCACAGAAATGGGGCCTCCAGCATAGTTACGTGGAGCAATCTGAAGTTCCTTCCTCATTTGCCTTCACAAAAGTTGGGTAAACTACCTTCAGAGGCTCTAGAAAGAGGGATGACAGGAGACGGCTATCTATAAAAATAAAAGTGTAATATGCTAATTAGACCAGACAGCTGAAGGACCTTCCGGACATCCTTCAGGATGACCTTCCGGACAAAGCCGGGGCTGCAAGGGCCAAGCCCCTTGCATGAATTTCGTGCGTCAGGCCTCTAGTTACTAGTAACACCCAACAGTTACATAGCACTCACTGTATGAGTGAAGTCGTTCCAATATTATTCCCATTTTACAGGTTAGAAAGCTAAGGCACAGAGAGGTTATGCAATTTGACCAAGGTCTCACCCCCACAGTGTGGACCCAGGATTTGAATCCAGGTACAACCAAGTGATAAATGATTGATAGAAACATGGCTGGGCCCTTGAGGAACAGTCCCGCCTTCCTGCATTCAATAACTAAACGCTTGTGAACACCTTCCATGGGCCTGCCTGGGCTCCAGGGCAATGATGGGAGGGTAGGGTCCCAGGTGAGGAGAGGCTGGCCCAGCCTCCAAGGATGACCACTGGGCTCTCGTGCCTTTCGGAGCAGTCTGATGGGGCTGGGAGCACAGCTGGGTTTGGGGAGCTGGGTTTGACTCCCAGCTCAGCCACTTCCTAGTTGCATGGTCTTAAGCAAGAGACTTGGATGCCTCTGAGATTGGTTCTGCTTCTGCCAAATGGGCAACATCTACTTCACATCTGCCGTCCTGCAGGCCAACCTGTGTACCCAAGGGATGGTAAATGGCTTAGTGCTTTACAAATGCTCAGATCTCCCCAGAGGAGAGGGGTTGGAGAAAATACCTATTCTAGCAGGAATAGCCCCCGTGTTGTCAGTGTGGGAACCTTGACCAGGGACCTCTCAGAGGCATACTCCCTATTCCAGACGCTGCTCCTCTTCCTCCATCAGGCCTTCTTCCTGGCTGTGCATTGGGAATTGCCTCTCTGCTTTGCACATAGGATGTCAATAACTATCGACCCGAGACCTGAACTTGGAGAGAGGGCAGTTATTGAAATGGCCTTTGGCAGACACAGCCAGTCCAGGACTTTTCAGATTCAATTGAGATCAATTTTTAACTCTGGCATCAAGAAGGACTGCATTACATTATTCCTCAATACTCTCATTTTGCAGACGGCAACACTGAGGGACTTGGAAGGCCTGACCAGCTGGTGGTAGGTTTGGAAAGTCTGACTTGCAACATGGGACACATCTCAGGTCTTGCTCAAGATTTTGCCTCAAGCTAGGATCTTTTCTGGGGAGGAGATGACTCCAACCAGGACAGACCTCTATTGCCCCAGGGATCCAGAGGTGCCAGATGCTGCCCCCATGATTCCCGAAGCCCCTCTCCTCTGACCTGTGCCTTCCTTGTGTTGATCCATGATCCCCCATGGTAAATGCTCTGAAATGGTCTGCTGACCCCCTTCCCAAAGTGGCACCTCCACATCACACAGGTGAGAGCTGGAAGGGCATTCTAGGACAAGACGGGAAACGGAGGCCCAAAGAGGGGCAGGGGCTTTGCCCGAGGTCACTCTCCCAGCATTCTCAGCGAGGCCATGTCTCTTGCTGATTTCTAAGCTGATGCTTTTGAAAGGACCGCTGCACCCTAAATCCTCTTCCCATCAGGTAACAACTGCCTTGTTTAAACGGTCTCTAGGATTAGTCAAACAATCAGAGATCAGAGCCAAGAGCCGCCCTGTTCTCTCATTACATGGTGCCTGTAATTAATATTTATAAACGAGAGGGTGCTTGTCTTTCTGTGCTGAAGAGGAATTCAGTGTTTCCAGTTGGTGGCTGCAAATATACTGCCTCTTGTTACCCATCGTGAAAGCAGGGCTGGACTACTTCAGCAGCTGCACTTGTAATGGGAACTGGCAGAGAACAGAGCTGGGGTGGGGAGGCAGTGCCCAGAACCTGGGCAGGGGTGCTGGGGGTGAGAGGAAGGGATAGAGGCTGGGAAAGAGGGACAGAGATACAGAGTGCTGGAGTTACAGAGACACAGAGAAAGGCAAATAAAAAACATGAGCAAGAGAGAAAGACTGCATAACCCCAGAGGGGAGGGGATTCCCCAGGAGACTCTGGGGGCCGGGGGAAGGAAGTGAAGTGAGAAGGGGGAAGACTGGGAGAGAGACAGACAGAAAGAGACAGAAAGGTTCAGAGGTGGAGAAAAAGTAGAGAAATAAAGGAGGCAGAGAAAAAAGGAAAGGAGGACAGGAGAGAGAGAGAGAAAGACTAGAAGCCCATGGAGAGCAAGAAGATGAAAACAGAACATCCAGAGAGAGACAGAGGGCAAAGTGACGCGGAGAGAGAGGCCCATAGACAGCGAGGGACTAGCAGGGAGGCAGAGGCGGCCAGAGACTGGGGCCATCTGCCGTTGAGTAGGGGGCACATCTCATAGGTTGCCCCTGTTTCACAAGCATAGATCTGGCCTATGGTAGGTGTCCCCTGCAAGGGGTGCCCTGGGCATGGTGTTGAATGAATTAGGAAAGGGAGTATACTCCAGCCTCCAAACCCTAGCCTGCTCTCCCACCTGTGACCAGCAGGGGGCAGTGGAAAGCGCATTGACCAGGGAATCAGGAAATGTGGTTCCTGACTGGGCCGCAGAAATGTTGACTAGGGCAAGTCTATTTACTTCCTCTTGCCTCAGTTTCCCCATATGCTAGATGAGGATTGGTTCCAAACTGTCTCTCAGGTTCCCTCCAGGCCCAGGATTCCATGACTTCAGATCCCAACCCCTCCTGTCCCTCGCCCTACCCAGCCGAGCCCTTCATGTTCCAAACCCCGCCCCGCCCCCCTCCCTGGGTCCCCTGGGCTGTGAGGCCTGCGTCCTGGCAAGGACCACGCTCCCTCCCGGGGCTGCCAGTGGCCCTCTGATTTGCACATCAGAACCCAGGGAGGAATTTTAGTCGTTCATGCCCCCAGGCCTTAGTGAGGCGGCTGGAAGAGAGGCAGCAGCGGCAAAGAGGCAGCCTTGGAAGAGGGGCTCCCGGGAACCATGAACTTGGCCCTGAGAAAGTGGAGGCCATGGTTATTCATGAGGACCAAGGCGAAGGCGGCGGGCTCTTCAGGAAGGGTAAAGAGGGCAGGACTGGGGACCTGGGAGCCTCCATAGCTAAGAAAAACCAGAGACATTGGAGAGCTGTGCTTAAACCTGCCTCAGCAGCCCCTTATTTATTTAAAAAATCCTTTTTGTTGAGAGTATTACATATGTCCCCCTTTTCTCCCATGGACCCCTTCTAGCCCCCCACTCCCCACCTCAGGCCTTCACCACCCTATTGCCTGTGTCTATGGGTTATGCATATATACATACGAGTTCTTTGGTTGTTTACCTCCCACCCACCCACCCACCCTCCCCTGCCTTCCCTCTGAGGTTCCAAAGGCTGTTCCATGCTTCTATGTCTCTGGATCTATTTTGTTCATCAGTTAGTTTTGTTCATTAGATTCCACATATGAGTGTGATCATGTGATACTTGTCTTTCTCTGACTGGCTTATTTTGCTTTAGCATGATACTGCCCAGGTCCCTCCATGCTGCCTCAAAAAGGTAAGAGTCTTCTTTTTTACTGCTGCATAGTATTCCATGGTGTAAATGTACCACAGCTTTTTTATCCACTCATCTACTGATGGGCACTTGGGCTGTTTCCAGATCTTAGCTATTATAAATTATGCGGCTATGAACATAGGGGTGCATAGATCCTTTCTGATTGGGGGGTTTCTTAGGATATTCCAAGAAGTGAGATCACTGGGTCAAATGGCAGTTCCATATTTAATTTTTTTTGAGGAAACTCCATACTGTTTTCCGTAATGACAGCCCCTTTATTTTGCAGATAGGGAAAAATGCTACAGAACAAACCAACTCCGAAACTCAGTGGCTTAGAACAAGAGTCATTTATGGTTATAGATTTGTGGGTCAGCTGATAATGGGCTGAGCTTGGCTGGAGGTGGCTCTGCTTCACTGTCTCTCCCCTTCCTCCTCCTCCTGAGACCAGCGGACTACCGGGCATGTCCGTTTCGCACTGTAACAGGTGGAAGAGAGTAAGCATAAATACACAGGTCTCTTGAGGCCCAGTATTGGAGCCAGCAGACCCCATTTCCCCTTATTCTACTGGCAGAAGCAGGTCACATGGCCAAGCTCAAACAAAGAGGTGGGGAAATACACCCCACTCCACCCCCCATAGCAATGGGGCTGCAGAGCTCCTGGGGAGAGCATGGATACAGGAAGAGGCAAGGAGTCGAGGCCAATGAGGTAATCTATCAAAAGCACCTACTGTGTGCCAGGCCCTGTGCCCAGAGACTGGGATTCACAGTAGACGGGACAGTCCAAGCGACTGTCCTCACAGACCTTATGATGAACATGTGAACAAATGAATAAACAGTAAAGCCACAGATCATGAAATTACAATAAAGGAAATCCCAGGGGTGTGATGGGGAGCAAGTGAGGCATCCACTTTGATATGGTGGTCTGGGACAGCCTCTCTGGGGAGGTGACGTGTGGATAGAACCTAAGGGTAAGGATAAAGACCAAGGAAACAGCCGATGTGACTCCACACGCAGTGCTCTCTCCATGCTGCCCTGTGCCCCTTGGGGAAGGGAGCTCCAGGGATTCTTAGGGTGAGCCTTTTTCTCCATTATCATGGCCACTGCCCTCATCACCCCTGTCTGGATGACTAACAGTGCTACACCCTGACCCCACTGGGCTCCCACCTCCCCTTCCAATTGATGCTTCCCCTATCACAGAGCCCCCCTTGTAAACCATGAATCTGACTGTTGTCATGCCCTCACTCAAAACCCTGTAAGGGCCCCTGAGAGCCTACATGATGCAGCCCAAGCCGCTGAGCCACCCATTCTAGGCTCTACAACCAGCCCAGCCCTCTCAGCTTCATCTCCTGCCGCCCCTTCTCCCTTCTCTCCAGCCAGATCACAATGATTTATAACACCTTCCCTGTACTCTCTTGCCCCTGTGACTTCTGCCTGTACCGCCCGTCGCTCTTGTCTGTTCTGCTTTTCCTTCAAGACCCAACTCAAATACTGACCCCTATGGAATCCTCCCTGATGCCCTGCAGGAGTCAGTCGCTGTGTCACAGGGGATGCTACAGTGCCCTGCACGACCTCTACCAGCTCTTGCCACACCATGTTGAGGCTGTCTGCGGGAGGTGCTGGCGGCAGCAGGGGGCCCGGGCCTCTGGCCTCTGAGGTCAGTGCCCTTTCTATCCTATAGGCTGCCTCCAGGATGGGGGACCCGGGATGGCCTTAGATGCCCTATTCCCAATATGGTAGTCTACGCCTGCAACTGCACTGCGAGCTCTCCAAGGACTGGGGCTGCGTCTTCACCATCTCTGTGTCCCTGTGGCCAGAGGAGGGCCCCACAGCCCGGGAGAGCCCAGGCAGGGTGGCTGGGCTGGATCTGGTCAGCCAATGTTTGGGGAGACTGCCTGAAGGCACTGTCATGTTCTGAAGTCCCACCATGAGCAGCCCTGAGGAAACCCCTCCGCCCTTCTCCAGCTGCAGGGAAATCCATACTGTGCCTCTACGTTCTGGTCCAGGTGGTGGACAGGGTCTTCGGGTGCCCGGGGGTGGGGGGAACCAAAGGGGCTGGCCAGGCCCCCACTCAGGTACTGAGCTCCCCTTGCCTTCCAATCTGAGGAGCAGGGGCTCAGGCCGTGGCCATGGGCCGGAGAGAAGCCGAGTCTCTGCCAGCTTCAGGGTCAAAACGTCCAGCGCGAAGCACTGCGCCCGGCGCAGAGTGGGGCTCCATCATCTGCCGAACGAACTGTAGGAAGGTCTCGCAATCCTTCTGAGTGTCAGAGCTTGGTTGTCAACTTTCACAGAATCACCTGGGGAGCTAGTGAAACATCCCAAAGGCTGGCTCCACTTTGGACAACTCAGTCAGAATCTGGGGCTGGGGGTCAAGCAGGCCATTTTTCAAAAAGTCCTAGCATAATGCTCTACAGGTCCACCCACGCTGTTGCAAATGTAAAAGTTCCTTCCTTTTTTTACCGCAATGTAGTATTCCACTGTGTAGATGTACACAGTTTTTTAATCCACTCATCTGCTGATGGGCACTTAGGCTGTTTCCAAATCTTAGCTATGGTAAATTGTGCTGATACCCGGGGGACTGGGGGGATAAAGGGGGGGGGGGGGATAAGGACACATATGTAATACTTTAATCAATATAAAAACACACACCCAAAAGTCCTATATGAATTGAGGTGCCCTAGTGGCTGTGATAGACAACCCTTTACATCTTAATGGCGTAATGCGGGGGAAGGATTGCTGCGTAAGTACAGTCCATTCTGCCTGGGGGTGGTTATGCTCCGCACAGTCATCCGGGACCCAGCTGAGGGCGGCTCCGTCATCATCCACTCGTGGTTTCCAAGGCGACCTGGGCTTCAGCATCTAGTCAGCAGACGGAGGACTGCTTGGGAGGATTCCTATGGGCCAGCTGTAGAAGCCATGCACACGGCTCCCAGCCATATTCCATGGGCTAGAGCTCTGGCAATGGCCCCATTGCTACGCGAGGAAAATCGGGAAAACTCGTCCTTGGCAGGGAGGCCACTTCCTAGCCACATTAGGAGGGAATCATAAATTTTGCTGCCCAGCTGGCCTCGCTGTCACAGCCTCCTGGGTGATTCTAACGTGTAAAAGGGTTGAGAACCAAGAGCTTCACGGCTTGATTAGAATATATTGTCCCAACATCCCACCCGATCTCTAGTGCACGGAGCCCCAGATGGACCTCCTGGCTTCCATGCCTTCCAGCACCATGATGTCTCTCCCAGCCCCGCCAGGATGGTGGGGACCACAGAGAATCTCGGGACACAGCCTTCCTCCCCCAGGGAGGTCCCCCAGGACACAAGGAAGCAGTGGCAGATGAGGCTGTAACTGATGGCCTGGAAGGCTTGGCCTCCACTCTGCAGTCATCCAAGGTTTGGAAGCAGGCAAGTGGCAGGATGAGAATGAGGTTTAGGAGGGCTAGTCTGGTGGAAGGGGGTGTGTGGAGCCTGGAGGAGGTGGGGCTGCTGGTCTATTGGGTTCAGATCGGGCTCTCCTTACTATTCTGGCTGGTCTGGGCTCCCAGTGCCCAGAAGGAAGAGGCGGTGCCTACGTCCGACTGGCCTCACCTCCTACGCCCCTGTAAGGAGCTCATGCTTCCACCCTTCCTGATTGCCACCCCAAGACTATGCAGAGGAATATATTGTTGTCTTGTAACAATTCTGTAAAAGAAATTTCTAATGTATTATGTCACGAGAGAGGTGTGTAAGAACTATTTATTATAGTCCCCCAAGGGATACCTTTGTGGGGGAAACGCTCCTTTGTATACGGTATACAAGGTCTGATTGTAAAGGAAAATCAGTTACAGTTAAATTTATTCACCTAGTCACCTGCCCCATAGTTCTGGAGCTCAGGGCCTCTGCCGGGCATCGCGGACACGACTGTGAACAGGACAGGCGTGGAAGGCCCCGCCCTCCCGGAACTTGTGGCCTTTCTCCCCTTTGCTGAGATCAGAAATGTGTCCACGTGCAGGTGAGTCTGCCCGTTCCGAACGCTCCATCGCTGAGCCCCATTTAGGCCTTTTCAAATCTGAGCCATACACTGGCATCCTTTGATAGAGACCTAATCTGCACGTGGACGGACACAAAAGTACCTTTGTAGCCTGTGGAGTAAACAAAACAATTTCCTCTGGAGAAAGCGCCTGTGAGGTATTCAGGCTCAGAAATTGGTGCCCAAAGATGGTGGGAGTCACAGGACGGGCTTCTGTGCCGGCAATGATTTGTTCGTGTCAGATTTAGTAGTCATTGCAGTCTTTTAAAAAATATTGTTTATTGTGTTTCTGATGATAAAAGTAGTATATGCTCACTATAGAACACTGAGAAATAACCCACAGTAACATTTTGTTCTTTTTCCTCCCAGTTTTTCTTTAATGCTTACATTTAAAGAGCCACTATTAAAACATTACATTATAAGCATCTCCTCATTTTATTAACATTTACCATAAGCATCTTTTTAAATGACTACCTAGTATTGGAATATATGCTTGGATCATAATTTACTGAACTGGTTCTTTATGTGAAGCCCTTAGATTGTTCCTTGGTATTATGAGTGATGCTCTGAATACATCTTCATGCGCGAAGTTTTGTCTGCTTCTCGGATTACTCCGTCGGTATTGACTCCTTTAGAAATGAAGGCGCCCAATTAAAAAATGGGCAAGCGATCTGAAGGGGGCACTTCACAGGAAAAGATGTGCAGATGGCCATCAGCTCATGAAAAGCTGTTCAATATCATTACTCATCATAGAAATGCACATTAAAACCACAATGAGACTCCACTAGATACCAAGTGGGTAAAATATGAAAGACTGACAGTACCCAGTGTTGGCACAGATATGAAGCAACTGGCCCACACCTACATTGCGGGTGCAGTTGAAAATGCTACCACCGTTTTGGACAATGGTGTCTACTGAGGTTAAACACACACCTAAACTATGACCCAGAAATTCCACTTCTAGGCATATATACTCGAGAAATAAGCACGTGTGTGTCCATATGAAGACATCTACAAGAAGAGTCCTAGCAGCTCTATTAACCACAGCCCCAAACTAGAAAGAATCTAAATACCTATCAATAGTTAAATGGGTAAATGGTGGTACTTTCATAAAATACAATATACAGCAATGAAAAAGAACAAACTACAGGTGAATCTCACACCACCATATGGGTGAATCTCACAGGTATTATGTTGAGTGAAAAATGCCAGAAAAAAATATTCTGTGTGATCTCGTTGGTATGAAGTTTAAGGGTAGGCAAAATGAATCAGTGTTTATTAAAGCAGAGTGGAGGTTACTTCTGGGGGAGATACAAATTGGAAAGGTGCGTGATGGAAGCCTATGAGGTGCTAGAAATGTTCCTTAGCTTGATCTTGGTGGAGATTACATGGGTGCAGAGAAAAGTAAGAGAAAAAGTATAAAGACGTATAATGAAGACAATTACACTTTATGCCCAACTGTGTGTAGGTTATCTTTCAAAAGATTAGGATAGGTTTTCTATGACATCACTGTCATAGAAGGCATCACTGCCAGGCATCACTGCCAGGAATTCAGAAATGCTAGAACCCAGCTTTCCCAGGCATGGCACCTTCCTTTGAGGACTTAGAGAAGCAATGCACCAGGAATGACAGCAGGACCAGAATCAAGCACCCCGTCCTCATCGCCATGGGGTGCCCGAAGTCCCCGCATCAGAGCTGGTGTGCGAGGCGGAGGGGGTGCCTGGTCGTCAGGGTCTCTAGAGAAGCACACATCCCTATGTGAAGAAATTGACGATGAGGAAGTGAGAATTGGCTCACATGATGATGGAGGCCGGAGACCAGGGGAGCTGGTGGTGCCACTCAGTCTGAGTCCAAAGGGCAGAAGCAGATCATTGTCCCAGCTCAAGCAAGAGGGCAGGAAGGAGGAGGGTCCTCCTTCACCTGCTGTTCTAATTCAGGCCCTCAACGGATTGGGTGGCACCAAACCATCCCACCCCGGTGTCTAGATGATAAACCCTCACAGCAAAGAAATTGCCCCGGGGTCTTGTGTCTGCCTCCCTGAAGGCCCAGGCTCCCAGGAGCATGTTTTCCTCCCAAACCTTTTCTTATCTGACCCACAGCAGTGGTGCAGTGGTTGTTGCCATTGGCGTTTCTTCCACTACCAGTGAGGCTGAGCCTTACTTCCTAGGTTTATTGGTCACTTGTCCTTCCATTTCTGTCAACATGCTGTTTCTGTTCTTTTTTTTTGGTTGAATTTCTTTTTTTTTATTTTTTTATTATTTTTTTAATAAATCTTTATTGTTCAGATTATTACAGGTGTTCCTCTATTTTTCCCCCCATAGCTCCCCTCCACCTGATTCCCCACCCCACCCCATGCCCTTACCCCCGCCACTGTCTTCATCCATAGGAATAAGATTTTTGTCCAATCTCTTCCCGCACCCCTCACACCTGCTTCCCCTGAGAATCGTCAGTTCACTCCCTTTCTATGTCCCTGATTCTATTATATTCACCAGTCCATTCTGTTCTTCAGATTTTTTATTCACTTGATTTTTAGATTCACTTGTTGGTAGGTATGTATTTGATGTCATTTTGTTGTTCATAATTTTTATCTTTACCTTTTTCTTCTTCTTCCTCTCCTTAAAGAATACCCTTCAGCATTTCATGTAATCCTGGTTTGGTGGCGATGAACTCCTTTAGCTTTTTCTTGTCTGTGAAGCTCTTTATCTGACCTTCAACTCTGAATGATAGCTTTGCTGGGTAGAGTAATCTTGGCTGTAGGTTCTTGCTGTTCATCACTTTGAATATTTCTTGCCACTCCCTTCTGGCCTGCATAGTTTCTGTTGAGAAATCAGCTGACAGTTGTATGGGTACTCCCTTGTAGGTAATTAACTGTTTTTCTCTTGCTGCTTTTAATATTCTCTCTTTGTCTTTTGCCCTTGGCATTTTAATTATGATGTGTCTTGGTGTGGTCCTCTTTGGATTCCTCTTGTATGGGGTTCTGTGCGCTTCCTGGACTTGTAAGTCTATTTCTTTCACCAGGCAGGGAAAGTTTTCTGTCATTATTTCTTCTAATAGGTTTTCAATATTTTGCTCTCTCCCTTCTTCTGGCACCCCAAAAATTCAGATGTTGGTTCGCTTAAAGTTGTCCCAGAGGCTCCTTACACTATCTTCATATTTTTGGATTCTTTTTTCTTTTTGTTTTTCTGGTTGGATGTTTTTTGTTTCCACATATTTCAGATCTTTGGTTTGATTCTTGGGGTATGTTGATCTACAGTTGAGTTTCTGTATATTCTTTATTTCAGACAGTGTATGCTTCATTTCTGACTGATCCTTTTCCATTTTTTTGGCATTCTCATTAAGCTCCTTGAAGGTCTCATCAAGTTTCTCAGCGGTTTTAAGAAGATTCTTGAGTAACCTTATAAATGTGGTTCTGAACTCTATGTCATCCAGTAGTTTGCTTTCCTCCGTTTCTTTCATTCGTGACATGTTTCTTTGTCTCCTCATTTTGGCTGCTTACCTGTGTTGATGGAATAGCTTTGTGTGGTAGGTGACCTATAGGGGGCAGTAGCTCAGCCTCCCCAATCACCTGATGTGGACACTCTTGGTACACCCCTTTGTGGGCTGAGTGCAAAGACTTGGTGCAGTTAAAGCCTTAATTGCTGTTGGTATACTGGGAGGAATTGACCTCCAGGCCAATTAGCTGTGAGCACTCACTGTGTCTATAATGGAAGAACTGCTGCACTGAAGACACACTTATGGGCCAGGACTTGTTTCAGTAGGGCTTTGGTGCTCACTGAGTCTGCCTTTGAATGTGTCACTTATGGATGTGAGGAGTTGAAATCTGGTGTCTCACTCTGACCACTAGGTACACTGGCTTCTGGATCTCCAATGGGGTGCAGGTCAGCTACTGGCTGAGGCCATCCAGCAGGAGCCACAGTGAGAGCTACAGTTTTCTCCTCTTTGCTTGGGGTTTGGAGGTTTTGGAGCTGTCTGACCCAGGCTGCAAGTTTGCTAGGTTAAGCTGCGATAGGGCGGGGCTTTCTTCTGCTAACGCTGCTGCTCGGAGCTTGGGTGGGTTTGTAGGTTGTGCAGGGCGGGGTCTCAGGGTGTCACTAGGCTAGGGCGTGGCAAACAGCAATGGCTGCTAGTTAGCCGGCTCTGTGTCCCCAAGGGCGTCCCGGAGTCCTGTGCCCCAGTGCCGTAAACAATTATTCCTGCGCGCAGCTCTGCAAGTAAGCCACCCTCACTGGCAGACAGTCCAGCTTTTCCCCGTAGGAGTTTGGGTCCCCCACGTCTCCCCAGAAACTGGATTTCAGAGTAGTCGGGGGCTTGTCTCCCTTTGGGTTGAAAAAAGCAACGCCTGCCGCCAGCCCGGATCACGCGCCTCTGTACCTCAGCTTTTCAGCGCTCGTGCACGTCTCAATGCTCTTTTCTCTTTCCTTCTAGTTGTAGAACTTCCACTCAGCCAGCTTTCCTGTGGTTCTGGGTGATAGACGTTTTGTCTTTTAGTTGAATTTTTGAAATTGTTGCGCGAGGCAGCAGTTTAGGTGTTTACCTACGCCACCATCTTGGATTCTCTCCTGTTTCTGTTCTTGACTGATTTCTGGGTATTTCCTGGTGGTTTTCTCTGGCCTCAGGAGCATCCCCGGGGGAGGGGGGGTGTTGCCTCCGTTAGCACGGCCCGTCGTGTGTGCCTGGATGTCTCGTTGGTGGTGGTAGCACTTGGGTTTTTTTGGTCTCTCGGTACTTTCCTGGGAAGCTGTGTCAGCCCTGCAATTAGCTCTCTCAATCAGGAAAGCAGCTCATCCTGAGATTAGGCACAACTCAGCGGCTGATTGCCGGGAATTTGGGAGAGAGCTGGCGGGCAATAATCTCCCGCTTTCTTGCTTTCTCGGCATCACTTTCCCTTTTTCCATTTTAAATAACGGCTTGATTGTAAAGAGGGCTGATTCACTACTCGAGTTTTTTTTCTGCAGCTTTGTGGGGAGGTTCAGAGAAAAGAACTACCTCCTCCTTCCCCTTCTCCTCACCGAGTCCCAGATCCCTTCTGTTCCTGTTGTTCCCCTGGAAAGGCAGGAAGAGGGACAGGAATGCAGCCGGGCCCTCCCACACTGTCCAGGACAGAGCAGCCAGCTAGGGCTGGCCTCCCTCACTCGGATGCTTGCCCAGAGAACCCACTTCCTAATTGCAAATCTCTTGATAATGCCCCTCCCCACCCAGCTCCAGGACCTTACATCTCTCACTGTGAAGAAGTGCTTCCTGCTCTGGCCTGTGTGACTCAGTTTATTGAGCATTGTCCCATGCACGGAGAGGTCACCTGTTCGATTCCTGGTCAAGTGCGCACGTCTGGGTTGCAGGCTCTATCTCCAGTAAGGGGTGTGTAGCCAATCAATGTTTCTCTCCCTCTCCCTTCCTTTCTCTCTAACATCAATGAAAGCATATTTTTAAAAAATGCTTCCTATTTCTAATCCCAATCCCTCTTACTGCATTTCATTTTTTTTGGTCCTGTAGAGTAATTTATTCCTTATCTTTTCTGATGGCCTCCTCTGCAATATTGGCCAGCCTTTCTTCCCTCCTACCTCCCCTCCCTCCCTTCCTTCTCTTCTCTTTTGCAACTTTTCCAACTAATATTTATTGAGAACCTATCATGTGTCATTCATTGTTCTAGGTATGGAGGCTTAACATTGAAGAAACCAGACACTGTCCTGCCTTCAAGAAGCTTACATTCTACTTGGGGAAGAAGGCAACAACAATAACAAAAATATGCACAAACATTTATATGGTAACTAGATGCCCGGTGCACAAAATTAGTGCACTCCGGTGGGGGTGGAGGGGTCCCTCAGCTCAGCCTGCACCCTCTCACAGTTCGGAAGCCCTTGGGGGATGTCCACCTGATGGTTTAGGTCCACTGCCTATGGGGAGCAGGCCTAAGCCAGCAGTCGGACATCCTTAGTGCTGCCGCAGAGGCGGGAGAAGCTCCTGCGATCACCGCTGTGCTCACTAGCCATGAGCCCAGCTTCTGGCTGAGCGGCGCTACCCCTATGGAAGCACACTGACCACCAGGGGACAGTTCCTGCATTGAAGGTCTGACCCCTGGTGGTCAGTGCGTGTCATAGTGACCGGTTGTTCTGCTGTTTGGTCATTTTGCATATTAGCCTTTTATTATATAGGATGGCAGGTATAATATAATCAATTCAATGACGAAAGGCAGAACAAGAAGGTAAATAGCCACAAAGGATGTGGTTTTGTGGTAGGCAGCGATGGTCTCTCTGAGGAGGTCACTCTTGACAGAGAGCAGAATGAGGTGAGGGAAAGGGTCATGTGGACAGCTGTGGGGGAGACTATTGCAGGTGGAGAAGCAGCAAGTGCAAAGGCCCTGAGGTAAAAAGCATCCTGGTGTGTTATGTGGGAACATCTCATGTGAAGCGCAGAGCTTTGGCCATGAGGCCAGAGAAGGGCAAGGATCAGATCATGCAGGGCCCAGCAGGCCCTGATGAAGACTTGTTTTTTTTTTTTAATTTTTTATTCTAAATAGGATGGAAAACTACTCACAGTTTTTGAGCAGAGGCGTGCCATGATCTGACTTCGGTTTTTAAGCCCTCATCTGGCTGCTCTCTGCTGATTAGACTGTAGAGGGACAAGAGTAAAAGCAGGGACATAACCCAAATAACCCTTTTCTCTCAGTGAAATAACTTCCTCCCTCCAGCTGACAGCAGGGAGCAAATTCAGCCGGAAGTGTCACAGGCAGCTCAGCAACTGTTCAGAGAGGCAGCACCCGGAAGCCACCAAGGTGTAATTCATCTTTTACAAAGAGAGGCATTCAAAGGACAGATTTTAAAATTTAGCCCAGTGCTTTTTTTTTCTTTTTAATATAATCATCTACTGATTTTCCCTTTCTTTCAGATGTTTTGTTGATCAAATTCTATTCTTGACATTGGGGGGCCTTCTATGTTTTCCCAAATGCTGCTTAATAATGCCACAGAGCAATTAAGACTAATTTGTTGGCAGAAATAATGGGGAAGTTGTTCAGTTCTACAATAGAACAAACCTCGGTGCTCTTATATATTTTTTTATCCTTATAATTGAGGCCATTATTATTGCCAGAAGTATGTGTCAGGCTGGAAGAAGCAGGAGGGAAGATGAGAAACATCTGGGAAGGGAAAAGAGGGCCTCTGAGAAGTCAGATCATTTGGGGTCAAACTTCCAGAGTCTAGCTTCCACCTGCACAGCTGCTCATTGTGTGACCTTGGACAAATGACTTACACACCGTGAAGTTTTGGTTTCCTCATCTGTAAATTGGGTATATTAATCTTATTTACATCATTGAATCATTGAGAGGTAAATGAGATAAGATATTTAAATTATTGCTGGAGAGATGGAGTATAGTATTATGTAGAATTCAGTTTGGTTGTGACACACTCAAAAGAACAGTGGCTTAAACGAATAGATGTTTATTTTTCTGTCACCTACAAGAAAGCAAACAAACAAGAAGGTTGCCTGCTGGGCACCTCCACGAACACATTGGGCTGGTAGGCACTGCAAAGCTGGTGCCAACTCTACTGCATCTAGTCCTCGGGTACACAGGCTCTTTTTAGCTCCCTGATTTAAAATGCTGGCCAAAGTCCATCCATCATACTACTGTCAGGCAGCAGGACGAAGAAGGGAGACAAAGAAGGGGTCAAAGGACATGTGCTGGCTGCCTTTAAGGAAGGCTCCCAAAGGCAATCACATGACACTTCTACTTATATCTCATTAGCTAGAATTTAGTCACATGGTCATATCTAGCTGCAAGGGATGCTGGAAAATGTAGTTTTTATTCTATTCTGGGAGGACTTTTGTCCAGCTGAAAATGGGGATTCTAATACAACAGAAAAAAGGGAGACTGGATATTAGGAGATAAGTGGGGGCCTCTTCCATACGTGGCCCTATGGGAAGGAGAAGGTAGAGAGAAAGACCCAGATAGCACCCCAAATATCAGATTTTGTTTCTCTTTCTCTTTCTTTCTTCCATAGCCAGTCAACCATCAAAGCCCTGTTGGCTCTACATCCTAAATTTCTCTTTAATCCACCCTGTCCATCAGTCTCCATGGAAATAGCCCTAATTCAGACTTCCTCATTGCTCACTAGGGCCATTGCAAAGACTCCTCATTGCCTCTCTTCTTAACTGTGGTCCCCCCTCTTTACTAATGAGTTGTCCATGACTGAGATTTAATCCCCCCACTGCCTATAAGATAAAGTCCAACCCTCTGAGCTCAGCCTTCAAGGCCCTTCAAGCTGGTCCCCAGTTTCTTGTTGTTTTGCTCAGATACCCACTCCTGACAGCCAAGCAGAATATTTTGCTTTTAGCTGAATAAGCCATATCTGTTGCCTTTGAACCTACTCTTTTCTCTATTTTCTGCTTGGAAAACTCCTATTCATGCTTTAAAACCCACATCAAATGTTCCCTCTCCATGAAGTTGTTAGGCGTTTGCCCTTCATTTGACGGTTTACCTTCAAATCCATCTTTTGCTCTTCCACTTCTCTCCTCTAGAGAGAGGAGGTGGGGGATGGCTGACTCCTGCAGGTGAGCTGTCTTCTGCTGGGCTTGGCAGGTAAGAGGCACTGGCAGGAGATTAGGGGATGGGAGGGAGAAGCTGGAGCATTTCTCACCTTGTCTCTGCTTAGGGCAGCATCTCTGACAGCAACTACATCTCCTGCCAGACAGTGGACCCCTCTGAGCTTCCAGTTTCTGCTGGGCAGCCTTCCCTGGGGTCTACCTCCCTGCAGAGCAACTCTGGTTTCTGGGATCTAGTAAAATCATCTCCTCTCAATAATCTTAAATTGCTAGCAGCTTCCTGCTGCTGCTAATTTGACCTCTCAACTCTTCCATCACCTGTGTAAACAACCCCTTGCGTTAAATTTCCACTGAGTGTGAAACATCTTAGAATGGTTTCTGTTATTTATTTATTTATTTTTAACTAGACCCTAATAGATTCAGGTGCCCGGCACAGCACTTGGCATAGAGTATGCATTTGATAACTATCTGTTGAATGAATAATGAAAGGATCTTCCCCCACTTCCTCTAACCAGGGGCTCCCCCCACGCCTAGGCCATTGATTTATTAAAGCATGCATTGCGCTTGTTTGTTGATTCATCTGTCAGCCCCATGAGACATGGCTGGGAGCTGGGGATATAGATGTGAGAGTCCAGACAATGTGACTCTTGAAAGTGTTTTCCACTTTCTGCTGCTGGGAGCTGGGAAGGAAAGGAGGGGAAATAGAATGGAGAGGGGTTGAGGGTGCTCTGTGGGTCTCCCCGCCTCTCTTACTTTAAACACAGGGCTTTGCTTCTGGGTTCAGGCAAGGATTTATGAGTGTGTTTAGGCAGTAACACTAGGAGACCTTTGGCAAGAAATGTTCCCTGTCACGCTCTGACAGCTTACACAGGGAGGCAGCTGAAAACATCAGGAAGGAGATTTGTCTTGAGCTGGTAGAGGCTCCAGCCCAACCTCTGCCACCCCTTTAAATGCCACCTGGAAACGCTTGGGAGAGGAAGGAGGCTCCTGCCTTGGTGGTAGGATGGTGCTGTGTCAGAGAGGGAGCATTAGACAGCCAAAGGGAGAGGGAGCCCTGTGATGAGTGTTCTCAGATTTTAGTCTGGGCTTCACTGAGGGCAGAGCAAGGCAATGAGGTTTAAATTGCAGTTGCAGGATTTCGATTAGACATTGGGAGGAAGTGTTATTGCATCCTTGATGGTGATGGGAAGGTGGACTCAGGGGCAGAACCTCATTGTTTCCTCCCAGTTGCCATTCTCTCCACTCCAGGCAAGCTGATCTCCATGTTGTCCCTTGAACATGCCCCAGGGCCCTTGCACTCACTTAGTGTCTTCTTTGAGTTGCTTGCCCTCCCCCCTCATTACTGGGTCCTTCTCATTCAGTTCTCAGTTCACGTGTTACCTCCTCAGGGAGGCCTCCCTGCCCACTGATGGCTGCACACCATCAGTCACTCCCAAACTGCCTGGCTTTATTTCTTTATTGCATTTATCACTATCTATAACAATGGTCTTTCTTTATTTCCATGCCTGTTCATTTTCCACCCGAGCCTGCTTCACAAAGGCAGGAATCCTTTCGATTGTTTTTCCCATTCATACCTGACGCCCAGGATGTGCCTGGCATTCAATAATGGTTTTTCCAGTAAGCGAGTAAGTTAGTTAAAATGCCTAAGAAGACTAGTTCTTGTGACCCAGAAGTGACCGGGGTGTGGTTAGCTGAGGTCAGTCTGGGAGATCTTGCAGGGGGAGGGGAGAGATGGGCATGATGCTGGACTCTGGATTGCAGGCTGATCCAAGGATTAAATGACATAATGTCTGCAAAGCACTTAGCACAGGGCCTGGTGCATTATCAAGGGCTCAGTGAGTGCTGTCAGCTGTCAGGTTCAGATACACTCCCAGATGCTGCTTGTGGAGACTCTCCCGAGTGATGGGGGAGTGTCTGGGCTCTCCGGGCTGACGATGGCTGGGTCCTCGCCTGGTTGTCTGAGCTGGCCTTCCAGAGAAGGCTGTTGGGCTGGAGGCCAGGGGACAGCTTGCTCCCTGGGGCCAGGAAGGACTGCCTGTCCCATCTCTGGGCCTCGGTGGACCTTGTAGACAGACATATAATACAGTTGCCGTGAGTGGACTCAGGAGCCAGCTGCCTGAATTTGGATCCCGGCTCTCCTGTTTACTAGCCTGGCTCATTACCTAACCTCCATGTGCCTCAGTTTTCCCAGGTGACAAGAAAGCAAACAGGCAAGAGGGTCTCCTGCCTGGGCACCTCCGCAAACACAACTTCTCAACCATCAATCAGCCCATGAGTCGGGGACAAGCTCAGTTCTTTCCAAGGTTGTTGTCACTTTATTCTGCTTCAGTCACAAGGATGTCCTGAGGAGAGTGAATGGGAGAGTGTGGCTGACCCCCACAAACTCTCGCCACGCCTGGACCAGAGAAACAGCTCCCAGCCGCCATCCCTCTCCTGGCGGGGCAGCTGCACTGCCCAGAGTGAGGGCTCTTCAGACTGAGAGACTCTCCAAAAGCTAGCCTAGAGGGCCCTTAGAGGCATCCCATTCTACAGACGGGAAAATTGAGTTCCCCAAGAACTCCCAGTTGGTTACAACGTACCAGGGATATGGATTAGTTTCAGGGAGAGAGAAAAGCTGGAGAGGACTCACGGTGGAAGGGGGATAGGAAAGGGGCCTGAAACCCTATAGCGCAGGATCAAGTGAAGGAACAGGCAGTTCCGCCCGCAGGAGGCCAAACAATTCGGAAGGGTTGCTGAGGGCCAGAAGGTGCGGATGAAGCTGTGGGGGACCCTCGGGAAGGAGCAGGAGGAACAGCAGGATGGCTCACAAAATGTATCATAAACTTGGATTCCAACAGGCAGTCTTCATCCCCTCCCCTTTCACCCCACCTGCACTCCCACCTCTGCCTTGGAGTTTGATATTCCCCTCCTTCTGTCAGAGCCAGTCCCAGAGAAGCAGGCAGGAACAGGCCCACCTGATTGGAGCAAAGAGTGCCTGAAGGCGGGGCCACATGGTTGACTGACAGGAAGGGCTCCTGCCTTGGCCAGACAGTGGCTGCAGAGAAAGGCCAGGCACTGGCTGCTGGGCAGGATGGGCAGTGGCTCTGGAGCAGCTGGTCAGCCGCGGGCCTTTGGCAGTGGCGCTAGCTCTGCTCAGCTGGTGAAGTGATGCTCTCCTCTGATTGAGCTAATTATGCTGATTGAATTTCCTCCTCTCTTCAGTGCCTCCTCCTCTCTCCTGTTTCTAGCCTCCCATCTCCCTTCAGAGAGAGAGAGAGAGAGAGAGAGAGAGAGAGAGAGAGAGAGAGAGAGAGAGAGAGAGAGAGAGAGGTTTCCTTAATGTGACTGGTATTGTTATGCACACAGTGTCAGATGTTAATGCATGCCTTGATTGACAGCTAATCAGCCCATCAGCTGTACAAAAAAGAGAGAATAACTCGGTAATTTGATTTCCCCTGATTCCCCTGCGTGGGATGGCAGGAAAGTCTAAATTAGCAATCAGGGAGCCCGTGGCAGATCCTGGAGGGTGGCGGTGAGGATCCAGGGGCTGTGGGTGCAGCTGCAGCCTCTCAGGTCCTGGTATCCAGGGTGGGGACCCTCCCCCTGCCCCCCGGCCTGGACTTGGATAGTGGAGTTGCTTAGTGACCTGCACAGACTAACTGTGGAGAGACTTGGGCAGTGGGCCAAGTCCCCATCTTTGGTGGTGGCAGGGGGGAGCCTGGGCTGGCCTCTGGGAGACTGGAGGGGGCTGCGCTGGGGTGCTTTCACCCTGTTGTCTAGGAGACCACCATGGAGATGCCTGGGATGGGGCAGCCAGCCCCCCCCCCCCCTCCATTCTTTTGGAGCTGGTTGGCCAGGGTTTCTACCATGTGACCGATATTCTTCCAATTCAGGGAAATAGTTGTCCCTTCACTCAGCTTCTGGCAGGTTCCATTCAGGTAAAATGGAGCACAGGAGAAACACGTGTGGATTATTTGGTCCCAAATGGAACCACTGCTGGCCCTCTGGGGCAGGCATTAGTACTAGTTACTCTTAGCATCCACTGGGGCCCAGGGACCATGCCAAGTGCTGTGTCTGCGTTCATTGTATCGAGGAAGAAGGATGGAGCACCTGGCTCCAAGTCCCACAGTGAGAAAGTGGTGGAGTGGGGTTGTGAACCCAGGAGAGCACCAGCTTTTTGGCTGTGGTGGTGGAGGCAGGATGAGCAGCGATTTCCACCTTGGCCTGGCCTCGTTGGAAGACCTCCCCACTCCCCATGAGGTCCTAGCCCTGGAGACCCCAGCCAGAGCAATGCTGGTGAGATCTGTTGTCATACAGTCATGTATGTGAATGTTTGCTCTTTTACAGATGGGTACATGGAGGTTCCAGGAGGGCAGGGACTTGCTTGAGGCTACATAGAGCTTTTTACCTGACAGGGGATAGAAGCTGGCTCTCCTGCCCCTGCCTGGAAGCGCCCAGCTTGGCCCCCCACCCCCACCCCCGACCCCATGCCCCATTTCATCTCTCTTTCTGCTTCTACTTGCCCACCCCCAAACATCCTCAACTGTGGGAGTCAGCAGGGAGCTGGGAGTGGGGCTGGGTAGCCAGCGGGGCC
This sequence comes from Corynorhinus townsendii, assembly GCA_026230045.1. Classification (NCBI taxonomy): domain Eukaryota; kingdom Metazoa; phylum Chordata; class Mammalia; order Chiroptera; family Vespertilionidae; genus Corynorhinus; species Corynorhinus townsendii. Next base: position 197,723,369 of record JAPDVU010000002.1, read on the forward strand.
TAGAGATGCCTGGGGATGACTCTAGGTGACACCATTGTTGGGAGGGAGCTTCTCCCCCCAATCAGTCAGCACCTCTTGCTGCAGGAGAAACAGCTGCTAGGAGTGGAGGTGGGGGTTGGGGTTTGACCACTAATGTTCTGGGAACCTGGGGGCCTGGATCTGGGGGCGAGGGGATGGCTGTGACCCTATAAAACACTTTCTGGCCCACCTCCAGCCTCGGAGGCCTTGTTCCCACATTCCCTTCTCTGGACTCTTCTTGGGGATATGGGTATGGTGGGGGAGTTGGTGATATTCCTTGATACAGAATGGTGTATTTGGGCTACTCAACCCTATTCATAGGCAGTGGGCATCCATCCCATTCCACACTGTGTGTGTAGTGTGTGTGTGTGTGTGTATGTGTGTGTGTGTGTGTGTGTAGCCACACTGACATATTTTTGAAGCTTTATCCTTGTCTTGGCTGCTCACACATCAGTTTGTGTGTGTGTTCTCATGTGTGTGCACTTAAGACTGGTGCTCATGCCACATGCATTAACCCATCTGTGGGGGTCAGGACCCCCACTCATCAGGTCCCAGTGGAGCTTGGGAAGCTGGGCCTTCTTAGAACAGCCACCTGGATGCTGAGAGAGGGACGAGGAGTCTGAGAAGAGACATGACACAGAAGCCACTATCTTTGTCCTCAAGGGGGCTTGGGAAGCTGGGTTTATGTGGGAGCCATAACTCGATGGACCAGGAGTTGAGTGTGAAAGCTATAGACCATGGACTTGACCTTTGCAAGGTCAAGGGTAAGGGAAATGGCCTTGGAGGAGCCATAGTCAGACCTGAGTAAGAAAGAGGTAGAGTTCATTAGGGGCGGGTTTGGAGCAGCCACAGCCCTGGGAACAGTTGGGGAGCCTACTTTGTTCCAGCCTATGTGCTGGCTAACGAGGGTAATTGCCCTCGTGGTGCAGAGGAGGAACAGGCTCAGAGAGGTGCGGGGGGAAGTTGCCATCCGTCACATACCCAGGAGGAGGAAAGTCCACATTCTGCTTTGTGCTGCCCAGTAAGACACAGCAGAGGCTGCAGGGAGCGGGGAGAGCTGGGGGGAGGGGGAGGAGGAAGTGGGAGCAGCTATTGTCAGGAGCCAGAGCTTTGAGGAGGGACACGAGGGCACAGAAGAGCTGCACACTCTGAGCTGCGGAACACAAACAGTCACTTCTTTTCAGACAAATGTTTATCAGGAAAGGGCTGCGTGTAAGACAGCGAGCTTCGTGCAGGGCTGCCTCGGTGCACCAAGCAGACTGCTTGCCTGCTCTTATGGAGCCTACTGTCTATTGTGTGTGGGTGTGTGTACATGTATGCATGCGTGTGTGTGTACATGTGCATGTGTGTATGTGTGTGCGTGCATGTGTGCGCACATGCATGTGTGTGGATGTGCATGGTGGGGGGTAGGCAACGTTAGTCACAGCACCAGCAGGGGTGATTGTAGCTCACATTGACTGAGCTCCTATTACTCATTCAATCCTCACTACAGCCCTGTGGGGTGCTCTGCTGAGCCCATATTACCGATGAGATGATAGAGGCATGGTGAGGTTAAGCAACTTGCCCTGGGCCACAGAGTTGAGAAGCGGTAGACCGGCTTACGAATCTGGGCCGGTTGCCTTTGAGGTCAACACTTTTACTAACCATACAATAAATATTGACTAGCAAGTTGTGACGTGCACTGTGGAAGAATAAAGGAATTGTGGAGGGATGCCAGAGAGCAGCAGTCCCTGACGGCTGCCTTCCCTGATGTCTCCAAGTGACATTTCTGTGGTCTGGCCTCTCTGGGCTGTGAGCTGTCCCCCAGGGCCACCTGTTACAGCTGAAGGGAAGGTTGATGGGCCTCAGCTGGGAGGTGCTTGCCAATTCTGGCCCTAACTCACCCCTCCCCTTCCTTTTCCTTTTCTCCAGCGGCTGCTCCCACACTCTACCCACAGAGCTGCCCGGCATCGGAGGCTCCTGCCCTGTCTCCTTGGGGACCCTGCATCCCCAGAGAAGCTCAGGCTCTGGTGTCCCAGACCCATGGGTTTCGTTTCTCTACTCATGCTCAGCTCCCACTTGGTGGTCCCCAAAGGGCCAACCCCCCGGCAGCACCGGTCATTTCCAGGACTGTCTCACGCGTGGTCTGAAGCTTCCTCTCCCCACCCACCCTGAACTTCAGTCTCGCCGTCCGTGTGGTGGCATCATCTCATTCATTCATCTGGTAGGCACGTAGTGAGCGCCTACCCTGGCCGGGCACTGCTCTGGGTGCTGGGGAAGCAGGAGAGGATAAGCTAGGAGAGGCTCCTGTTTTCATGTACTAGTGACATTCAGTTGGGGTGACAGACGAGATAACCAGCCAGTGAGGAAGAAGCCAGGAGGGAGACTGGGGGAAGGAAGCCACTGGGGTCAGACAGTACCGCACAGTGGTTAAGGACCCAGACTAAAGTTAGAACACCTTGGTGGGTTCAACCCCCACTCTGGCCATGTGGCCCTGGACAAGTCAACAGCTCTGTGCCTCCATTTTCTCACTCCTTGGGTTGCTGTAAAGTAGCTGGTGCAGTGCCTGGCACACAGTAGGTGCCTTTATTATGTAAGGGTGGTCTAAGGAGGCTTTTATGAAAGAGGGGATATTTACGGTTTAATAGGTGCTAGCTCTGCCTAGATCAGGAGAAAGTGGTGCAAAGGTCCTGAGACAGGAACAAGCTTGGGTTGTTTGGGGGAAGGAAAGAAGGCCCATGTGGCTGGAGAGGGTAAGAAGAGAGAGAGGAGGTCAGATGGAAGAGAGGGCGAACCAAGTGGTCTGGCTGGGACATTGCTATCGGTGGTTTGGGCTATAACCGATAGCCAACGGGGCATCACTGAAGGGTTCCAATTGGGATGCTGGGTTGCTTTTCCAGATTTGTGTGTGTGCTGTGGTGTCGGGGTGGCTTGCAGGCAGCCAGAAAGAGGGGGCGGCTGAAGACTAGAGTCCCGAGCCCAGGGCCTGGCTCTAAGCCAAGCCCATAACCCAGGCCTGAAACTCTTGCCAATAAGGGTGGTGGGAGAAGCACCTGCCTACTGCTCCTGAGCCTTAATCCACCAAAGCCTAGACGGGAGAAGCAAAGAGGCTAGAGGGGAGCTTTTGAGGGATGTTATTTTGCATCTTAACCGCATGCTAAGCAGGCCCGCAGGCAGCGCCAGCTGCAGAGCATTAGCTGCCACCAAACTCCAGTGGCTCAGGCCGCAGAGCCTTAAAATATTTATTTTTCACTGCATTTGGAATTCAGCATCTGTGAGAGCCACCACCGGGAAGCGGGAGGTAGAAGTGGGACCTGTTGGCAACAGCAGCCTGGCCCTGCCTCCTGAGCATAGAGCCCGTGCGTGCAGTGGGCGGTGGATCCTCTGTGGCTGCGGGGCCTCTGCTGGCTGGCTGTCCCCCACACCTCCGGGAGATCGCAGCTTTCTCCATTACAAATTGATTTTCTGCTTTCTAGGCTGGGCCCGTAGTTTACAGCCCGTCTCACATTTCTTTTGGGTCCATTTGAGAAAAAAAATCTAGCCTTGAGTCATGAGGATGCCAGTGGGTGTACTCTGGGAGTGGGTATGTGCATCTGCATGGACACAACGATCTGGCTGTCCCCAGGGACACACGGCAGGGCCGGGGTGCGGTTAGCTGGGGTTAGATGGCCCTGCAGTTGCAGTTCATCCCCGCTGTGACCTTGGCCAAGGCATGCCTTGCTGACCTTCATCTGGAGGATGGGACTAGAGCTCACAGGGCTGTCCTGAGGCTTATACGAGGCAATTCATGGGAAGCGGTTGGCCCAGTGCCTGGTCCTGAGGGCTCTGTGAATGGTGGGTATTGTTGTTACCGGTGCCTTGTGTAGGATGTGAGCCCTGTTCAGGTGGACACCCATATGATTCACGGGGAAGCTGGCTATGGAGTCTTGGGCACCTGGACACCAGGGAAGGGCCCAGACTGGGGAGGAGACTCAGGGAAGGGGAGGCCCCGCAGGATCACCCTCTCCTCCTAGGCGGGACGGCTGGGGGAATGCGGCTGTGGTGGCGCTTCAGTGTTCCAGGCCTCAGATGCAGCTCTTTTATTTGGGAGTCTGCTGAGGCAGAGAGCGGGCTGGAATACCACTAAGTGCTCCTAATTTGCACAGAGAGATAAGGAGCACATCAATACGGAGGGGGAACCGCTGTTCCCAAGCAGCTGCTGCAAGCTGGTCCTGGTAAGCCAGAACCTCTGGGCTGGGGGTGGGGTGCCTGGGCTCCCCTAGCCTCAGGGGCCCTGTGCTAGGTGGTTTCGGTGCTGGCCACCATGCAGGAGGTGGCAGGGTGGCGAGGAGGGGACACTCCTAGACAGAGGTGCTTGAGAGAGAGAGACATAGACACTGAAACTCATATTTCTGAAAATTGGACAAGTTATTGAGCTTAGCAAATGACTGTCCTGCCCGAGGGATGTGGGGCTGTAACTTGGAGGCTGGGCTGCGATTTTCTTATCCCCTCCGTCAGTTTCTCCCCCTACCCTGCCGCCTCGAGTGCAGGGGAGGGTGATCCAGCTGCCTTTAATTGCCAGGCTTGCTTAGCCTGGGCCTGGGCTCCTGCAGCTGGAAGGACACAAGGCAGATCTTGGGAAGAACTTCCTAAGGAAGCATCAAGGGGGACCGTGCAGTCCTTGCTTCAAGAGGCCCTTAGGGAGAGGCCTCTGCTCCACACCCCCTTTCCTGGCTCTCAGCCCCCACAGACTCTGACCTTGGGGGTTCCTTGAACCTGGCAGTGAGGGACAAGTGGCTCAACTCTCTTAGGCTCAGAAGGAGGTCAGGTGGCAGCAGAGAGGTCCAAGGACTTCATTCTGGTGGGATGAACTCCTCACATCTGAGCAAGAGAAGAGTTTTCCTCGACCTTGTCTCATAGGCTTCTCATAGCAGTTCTGGGAAGTAGGCATCATCATCCCCATTTTACAGAGAAGGAAACTGAGGCACAGAGAGGGATGGGGATGCTGCTCTTCAGGCGGGCATCCTGAGCACTGGCCCCCAGGTGGTGGGGTGGGTGGGCGCTGGGCTGCTGCCTGTGGCTGTAGAGGCAAGGAGAGGAGGGGTCAGCGCAGGTCTCCTGGGGCTGCAGGGAGGACGGCTCTGCGGGGCTGGGGGTCCTGGTGCTGAGAGACTGTGTAGCCAGCACCAGGACCACATCCCTTTCAGTCAGTCCTGCTGCTCTGCGGGTGCTACAGCATGAGCAGAGTGGACAGTGATGAACAGACTGCACGGTGGGAGGAGCCCTGGACTGAGAGTCTTGGGTCTTGAGTGGGAGTGCAGTCTCCATTCATTGAATAAATTTTTATTAAGCACCAGGGTCTTATCCCATTAAATCTTCACAACAGCTCCATGAGGTAGATGTTCTTTTTGTATTTCATTGATTCTAAATACAGGGGGGGGGGGGGGAGAGGAAATGAGACAGAAATCACAGCCTTTTATAACCTAGTTTCAGAAGCAATCACCTTTGCCCTATTCTGCCCATTAAAAGTGAGTGAGTCGGTCCAGCCCACACTCACGATGAGGAGATTATTTATACAAGGACACGACTACCAGGAGAGGGGGATCAATACAGTAATATCTATAGCGTGGGAGAGTCATAAGGATGACATGGGATTCTATATGTAAGAATTAGCATGGTGCCTGGCACTTAGTATATGCTCAATAAATTGGCTATTGTTATTGTTGTTGTTGCCATTCTCAAAGCAGGCTGGGCCGAGGCTAAGAAAGGAATCCAGCAGCTGTCCCCAGTTCTCCTTAGCCCAACACCACGGAGATCAGCTCGCCCAGCCCCATCTCCCCGTCCTCAGTTCTGTGGGTTTCCTCAGGTTCCTTCCCTGGGAGGCTTCTCCGCAGTCTGTGAGCTGTGCGTCCCTGAAGGCCTCCTTGCAGGGAAGGACAGGCTGATGGTCACAAAGGCCCCACTAACATTGTCTGCACATCACAGACCTTGGGCGTGGCGGGGCTATTGTGTTTGAAGGTCCCAGATTTCTTGGATGTAGCAATGGGAGGTTTCTATTTTTGATCTGGAAGGAAACACTGTGACTTGACATCATTGCAAAATAAGCAGAACTGTGGCTTCTGTTTACAATGGACAGTTCTGACGTGTTACTGACAATTACAAGAGTTTCTCTCCCTCTGGAAGATTGGGGGATGGGTCCTGTGACACCTTCTCACTCCGAATGCTCTGTCGGTGTTAGAGATGAGGAAACCGCCATGTGGGGTGGTTAGGGGATGGCCCAAGATCACAAAACGGTGGGACTGGGATTTGAAGCCAGTTGTCTGGTCCCAAGCCTATGTGTGGGCTTTATAGTCTAGTCTTCATTCATCAGCCAAGCAATATTGTTTAGTCCCTGCTGTGTTCCAGCCAGGCACTAGGAACAGAGCAATGAGCAAGTTTTTGTTTCATCCTTAAAAGGCTTTTAATGTTTCACTTCGCCCCCTATTCCCACTGGACAATAACTTTTCCAAATAGAGCCCCCTCTTTCTCAACATCTCTCCTTCCCTGTATGGACTACAGGGCTTTGAATTTGAAATGGGACTATATTTCAGGAGGGGTTCCATCAGCTGCTGTTTTGTGTGGAAATGTAACAGGAAATGGCTTTAAGGTCCCAGGAGATAAGGATCTGAGCAGATACAGAAGTTGGATGGAAGTTGGTCAAACAGAGGCCTCGATGGAAAATGAGGTCTACAGATTAAAGCAACTGGTTGACTTATTATTATTATTTTTTTAACAGCAGGTCCTCCTCCGGCCCTTACCAGCCCCAAGCTTTCCCCCTCTCCCCTCCATGGCCCTTGGGGAATTAAACCCAAGCCACTGCCCTCCGGCCTTGTGAGCCACGTGATGGGATTGCAGTTAATGGTACTTTGAACAAGGTTGGTCAACTAGAAATACATAAGGAAATTGAAACAGAAAAATGCCCTAGAAATTTAGCCAATTGCTATATTGTAGCTCAGCCAGCTGTTAACTTCATTGTATGAAAGCTGGCAGAAATAATTTGTAATCAATCTCACATTTGTTTACTGAATCTTTGCAGAGAAAGACGTGAGGGTCATCTATACCCCCAGGAATACCTCCATCCCTCCCACAAGCCAATCAAGCCTCCCAGCACAGTCCCTCAGCCAGGCATGGGTTGCTGTCTGGAGGGACATCGTGTGCTGGGCACTCTGCTGGGCACTGGGGTTGTGGGTTCAACACGAGGGAGGGAGTCCTGCTCTTGAGCTTACCTGCTGGTGGGAGAGACGGACCATAACACACAAACCAGTGAGTAATCAAGCCAGAGAGTGAGACGTGCTATGGAGAAAAGAAGGCAAGGGTAATGGATGGGAAGAGATGGCTTCACCGAGGCCTTCAATCATTTCTTTTTCCCAATAATTCTTGCAATGTTTTTAGTGCAGGCCTCAGCTGGCTCTCTGCTCTACAGCTTTCTGTTCCACTTTCTAGCTGTGTATCTTTGGGAAAGCTACTTAACCTTTCTGAACTTCAGGTGCCTCCTCTGTAAAGCGGGAATAATAATACCTGTCACATGTTATTTGAGATAAAATGCATTAGAGCTCATCATTCGCTGTATTCTATGTATGGGGAATTGATAGGTTTGCAATTGCAGTGCAAGATCTTTCTTTCTTTTCTTTACCAAATATTGATTATTATGTGCCTTTTATGAGCATTAAAGCGCCCCCCCCCCCCCCCCCTTTGCTAGTCTGGCCCAAGCATGGAAGGATTTTGGTCTAATTGAGACTGAAGACTGAGCTGGAATATTTAAACAAGACGGTACCAAAGGTTTAGGGATGACAACAGGGAAATAAACAGGGTGCAACTTGTAGGCTGTATGTAAATGAGTGTATTTCTGTGTGTGTGTGTGTGTGTGTGTAGGTGTTAGGAGATCATGCTTCCTCACAGGGGGTAAGGTGACTTTGCCCTATTTGGGGTCTATAATATTTCCAAACCTCTTATTCCCATCCCCTCCGGGCAGGGGATGGCACAGAGGCTGCTGTTTCTGTTTGACGGATGACACTGAAGCTTCTCAGAATCCCTGGCTTAGAGAAGCCAGCACCACCCAGCACTGAGCTTCTGCCTCAGTCTCCGTGTTACACAGCATCCCGGGTCCCCCACCTTGACTCCTTGGGGCTCTGATGACCTCTCAGATTCTGCCTCCTCCCTTCTGGGGGTGGGGGAGGATGGGCGACTCTCTCCCTACCAGAACACCTGCTGTGGCTGGCTGCAGTCCTGAGTGTAGACAGCCCACTACACAGCAGCATGGGCTCTCAGTCTGGGGCCCTGGAATGAGCTTTGCAGTCAGATCCTGGCTATGAGCCTCTGTTTTCATATCTGTCATATGTTCCTAACACCCCATAACTAGCAGGGCCACTGTTAGGAGTCAGGGATGATGGGTGTGATGCCGCTGCACAGGGCCTGCCTGGTCCCCAGATGCTGCCACTACTCCTGCCCAGAGGAGCCTTTGGTTCTGACGGATTCTTCCAGGACAGCAACCCAGTCCTGAACCTGTGCCCAGGAGGCTGGGCCTGAGTCCTCTGCCCAGGGCCTGCCAGCTTCCTCCTTCCCAGGGGAGTGCCACGCTCCCTCCTGAGCACCTGGCAGCTGGCTGGGAAGTCTGACCCATAGCGAGCCTACCCTTCCATTCATCTCTGAGCATTGCTTCTGCCCAGAAACACCAGCTGCCCCGCCCCTAACCCCGTGGGACTCCTGGGGTTGGGAATCCTGTGACATGGCTGACTCCTCCGTGTTCTCCTTAAAGAAGGTTGAGTAAATGCCCAGCCGGCATGGCTCAGTGGCTGAACATCGACCTATGAACCAGGAGGTCATGGTTCAATTCTCAGTCAGGGCACAGGCTCAGGTTGTCGGCTCCATCTCCAGGCAGGGGAGGCAGTCGATCAATGATTTTCTCTCATCATTGATGTTTCTATCTCTCTCTCCCTCTCCTTTCCTCTCTGAAATCAGTAAAACTATATTTTTAAAAAAGGTTGAATAAACAAACAGGTTGTTTCAAATTACTGTGGCTTGCTCTGGTTGTCCTACCTGCTTAGCACTGTGCCTCAATTACTCACCCCTCTACAGAGGACCAGACCTGGCCCAGACCCCTCCCTCCGACTCACTCCAACCCCATCCTCCGCTGGTCCACCCACCACAGCATTCCAATATATTGAGACAAAAACTTCCATCCATCCACATGTGTTCTGTTCTCTGCAATTGCACCCAATAAGTGCCATGCCTCCCATCTGTGATCCTTCAGAACAGTGGTTCTTAACCTTGGCTGCACATTAGAAGCACATTAGAACCACTAACGCCTCAGGCCAATGGAATCAGAATTTCTGAGAGGGAGGGAGGTATGGGCATTGGTGTTTTCTGAAGGTTCCCTCAGATGATTCTAAGAAGCAGCCAGGGCTAAGAACCACTGCTTTAGAGAATGCATGACCCCGAGCTTTGCCTCCCTCCACCTTCATCTCCCAGGAGCCACCTGCAACTCTCATAGGATTTCATTTTCAGACCTCTCATCATTCTAGTCACTGTCCATTTCATATGTCCCAACTGGTCAATGTCACTTGGGAAACATGACTTTCTACTCTGAACTGGACTATCTAGGGCAAGACCCAAACCTCCTTTGCTCATATTATAACTCTGTTAATATGATCCCAAGTCAAATGAACTTTTTTTTTTGTCTACACCCCACGTTGTGACTTACTTAAGGTCACCCAGCTCTTCCAGGACAACCTCCCAGGACTTGGGGCAGCCTTCTGTAGGGTTTAGACTGATCACCGGCTTTCTTTCTGTCCATCCTGAGGTTAGCTCCATCCATCATCCCTGATTTGGGATGCACATAACAGGTATCTAACTCCCATACATTCAATACCTGCTCTTCTTAAACTTAAATAACAGATTCCATTAAAGGTGCATTAGTACAGCACTCCGTAATTAATCTTTTCCAGCGAGCTAATAGTTCAGAAGGTACACAGTGGAGCAAGGGCATTGTACATCACTAAGCTCATTTATTCTAATTGATTTATCTAAGAATCGCTGGGGCAGCCAGCCTTGTGCCCGATGACCTGTGGTGGGGGCCCCATAGGTGCCTGGAGTTGGGAGGAAGGAGCAGTGTGGATGGAGCCAGGGCTGGCAGGGGCTGGCTTCATCCTGATCACAAGGAAGCAAACAACATAATGGGCCAGCCTCAGAGGCAGGCCAGGCTGGGGAAGCTTTTAGAGGCTCTCAGCAGCCCTTGTAGCACACCCAGATTGCATACAGAGCTATTTCACATCATTAACCCCCCCTATTCTGTCCCTGGGTGCTGCATACTCTGTCTGCATCAGGCTGAGCTTCAAAGTAACTGCTTTGCCAAAGCAGGTGTAGCCACTGTGGCAGGCTGACCCTGGGGCACAGGGACACATTTGCTGGCTGGCTGTTTGTTTGCTTGCTGGCCTCCCAGCCCTGGAGCTGGGGATGATGTGCTGGGGGCCTGCATCTGCTCAGCCTGTCTGTTTAGGTTCCTGCTGCCACTGCTACTGGGGGCTGGGGAGTGGGCATGACTGGACTCTCACACTCATCAGAGGCCACTGTGGTGATGATCTCCATGTCCTTCCCAGCCCCTAGCCCCCACCCATCCTTCCTCAGGTTGGCCAACAGTAGGTGGGCATTGAGAATGATCCCCTAGGGCAGGAAAAGCCTGTGCTGTGTTTGATCCTACATCTGTTCTCCTTAAGAAGCAGGAAATAGGCTATCAACAAGGTTGAGCAGAACCCAAGGGACAGACCCCTGTGCCAGGTGACACCTTCTCTGGCCTCCTGGAGTCCTTATGCTTGATGCTTGATGCCAATACTGACCCTTCCACGGGCTCATCTGTCTTTCTGTCATAGCCTCCTGTTTGGAGTCTTTTGTAATTTTAACCCATAGTGTGTGTGTGGTTCTCCCTCTGAATCCACCCCCAATTAGCATCTGCATCCTGCCTCTCCTGCGTCCAGGCTCCAGCCCATCCTGATCTTCATTCTCCCAGGCTCTGTACTGCCCAGCTCTCCCTCCACACAGGGCACAGGTGGGGTGGGCCCTGGACTGCACTCCCTGCTCCCAGTGCCTGTGTGATTGCCTTGGTTTATGTGCTGCCTTCTGCATCCATTTCCTGGTTGTGTCTCCCAGGTCCTCGCTGCAAATAGTGTCCTGCTCTGCATAGCAGCCCATCTGTCTGGAGCACTAATATGCCCAGGCTCTATCCAGCTTTTGCCAGCTTTATCCTCGCCTGTTCTCTGTATCCCTGGCCAGACCCGACAGACCACAAGAAGTCATGATGTTCTTATTCTCTGTCCCACGGGCCATGTTGGTATCCTGCCCACTATATTTGATAGATCTTTGCATATTGGACCCAGGTCACCCACCCACCCCGGACCTGAAAATTATGGATCCTGTTTTTGCACCTCCCTCCCCCCCACACACACCTTTTCTTAAGTTGCAGGAAGGCTGCATGCAGAATGAGGGGCATCTATACACTTGGTGTCTCATGCCTGTGCGACTGTGGGCAATTCCCTTTCCTCCTTTGAATTTCAGTTTCTTTATCTGTGAGATGAGAAAATTGGAAATAATGATTCCCAGGGGTTCTTTTACTTTTAAAATAAAATGGAAAACAAGAGCCCCTGTCAATAAATGGGATTAATATAATGGTCAAATCAAGCTGGGTCTACTCTCCCCTCTGCCTGCGGCCTCCACATCATGCAGGGCTTGACAGTGGCTTTACAGAAGACTCTCCACACAAGGGCCTTGGGCTCTCACCTTTGGAAAATGGTGCAATTTAATGGTAATGCAATTACAGATGTGCCGAGACTGAAAGGGCCCATCTTATCTCAAATGCATCTTCCTCACCAAGTATCAGGGCAGGTGCTGATCCCTAATAGCTGCTGAAATAAATTCACCAAGCACCTGGGGGCTCTGAGAGAGATCTGTGTGCAGAGACAGAGAGAATGGGAGGGGGAAGAGAGGTGGAGAGAGGGAGAAAGGAAGCAGGGAAGGAGGGGGAGAAATGACACACACAGAAATGAGGAGAGATAGAAGGAGGGACAGAAGGAGGGGATGACAAGGACAGAGGGGAAGAGAAGGAAGTGAAGAGAGGTAGAAAGAGACAAAGCAGGGAGAGGAGGGAACTCATGGGAGGGAGGTAGGGAAATAGAGAAGAAGGAAAAAATAGTGGGAGAAGAAAAGAGGGGAAAAAGAGAAAGTTTAATGAACAGTGACAAAGAGATGAAAATACTGAGACCTTGAAGGAGAAAGAGGATGGAGGAAGAGAAAAAGAGATTGAGGGAGTGCAAGGAGGAAGGAAGGAGGAGTTAGAGAAGGTGAGACAGGGGAAGAAGAAAAGAGATGTTGACAGGAAGGGGCGGGCAAGAGGGAAGGAGCAAAGTGGGGGGTAGGGACAGTGATGAGACAGAAATTGAGTGAGAGGAAGCGTGAGTAAAAGAAATAGGGATGCCTCTGTGTTTCTGAGACATTGAGCTTCTCATACCCACCCAGAGGCTCTGTGTGCAAGAGTGCAAACGAAAAAGAACAGAAAAGGAAAGAAAAATCATGAAATGGCTAGAAGGAAGGAAATCCTCAGGACGAAGGCAGCCGACAGAGAGCAAGCACCAGAGCAGGCACTTGAGGATTGGACCCAGAATTATAGAGAAGGAAAATGTAATGATCCAAGACCCTAGAATGGGCACAGCTCCCCAGACAATCGGCCAGTCCCTCTAGCCAGTATTCCTTCTCACTCCCTGGCAATTCTGGGGCAGCTCGGGTTCAGTACCATGGACAGCTCAAAGCCTCCCTGTGATTCAAGCTCCACAGACTGCGGTGGCAGTAGATTGATCCCTCCTTGCCGCCCCCTGCAACACTGACCCGTGGCTCCTCCTGAAAATGGCTCTTTTGGGCGGTTGGAATGCAGGCCTGTGAGTTGCTGAATAGATGAATTATTTCTCAGTACATGGTTTTGATCCCAATGTTACTTCACTGGATCACTGAGTGGAAAAGCCTCGCAGAGAAAATGGTATTTTTTATAACCCTGGCAAAATGCTCCCGCGCTGATGAGATAAGCCACCCAGTGAGCGCGCACTCGCACAAAAGATACATAACTAACCAGAAGCATAATCTTCCAAATTGAAAGCCATAATGTTTGCTGTTGGAGCTAAATATTAACAGGGCATAGTCTCCCAATGACCCTCGGGAGGTAGCTGGCTTAGCAGGAGGCTGTCGTCATATTCAAGTAGCTTGATTAAATTCCTTTCTGCCATCAGAATTAAGAAATGAACGGTTTTATGAGAGTCATGCCACAAAGGACAGGAAAATGAAATGTTCAGGAAAGTGGGTGGGGCTTGGCGCCTGCCAGCACCTGCCTTGTAGTTGTGAAGGGAGCAGCACTGCTCTTCCTAGGGTGGGCTCAGGACTGCAGGCTGCCCATGGGTGATAGCCCCTCTCTTCTCCCTCCTGGCATTCCTGATGATCTGCCTTTGCAGCCTCCTTGCTCCCTGCTCACTTGAGAGCTGATGGATACATGGTATCTTCCTCAGGAGGCCTCTCAATTATTCATGTAGGAGGCAGTGAAGTATAGTGACTTTATTAAAAAAAAATCTTTATTGTTGAAAGTATTACATAAGTTATCTTTCCTCCCCCCTTAACCTCTTCCAGCCCACTCCGATCCTTCTCCCCTCCTACCCAGAAAGGTCCTCCTCACCCCATTGTCTGTGTCTATGGGTCATGCATACATGCATACAAGTTCATTGGTTGATCTCTTCCCACCCACCCTTCCCTGCCTTCCCTCTGAGGTTCAACAGTCTGTTAAGTGTAGTGACTTTAAATCATGGCCTCTGGAGCGAGACTACTACCTGGGTTTAAATTCCAGCTCTGCTACTCACTAGCTGTGTGATCTCAGGCAAGTCACTTAACCTCTCTGTGTTGAAGTTTCTTAGGCTATAAAATGCATTTCTACTAGTACCTACCCTGCAAATTTGTTGTGAGAATTATGAGCACTAAGATGGTTACAGCCAGGCTTAGTACATAATAAACACTATATAAGCATTTGCTATTATTATTACTAGATTTAGATAGATAAAAATTCAATATTGGTAACTTAATATAAAGTTTATACGACAAGATGTTTTTTCTTCTGTGGCCACTTTTTCCTGTCCCATGGCCCTGATACAGCCTAGGCAGCATTGCAAAGGCCCTGTTATTTAAAGATATACTAATAATGTGCTACTTTTGTATTCAGAAAAGTACTGTTTTTATTAGAAAAATTCTGTTTATCTCAGAAAATTTAACCTGCATTTCTTTTGGAATGATCTGTATTGGGCACCTTACTAAGCATCGTGCACTGTGCTGGCTGTGTTACATTTGTTAGGTTTGTTTCATTGTCTCAATACTTCTGTGAGGTGGACATTGTGACTCCATTTTATAGATGAAGAAACTGAGGTTCAGGAAGTTGAATGATTTGTTGAAAATCGCATAGATAGGGAGGTGGAACAAGAATTCAAATTCACTACATATTCTGAAGAAAGAGGATGGGGTGGAATGCCTACATGATGAATCCCATCTCACCTCATCCATCCTTCTTTTTGGATTTCTCTTCCTGCCTTCCTCCCAGAGGACCCCTTATGTCTGTGTCACCAACCTGGACCTGCTCCTTTCCCCTTATTTAAAGTGATGAAAATATAAGATCCCACAAACAGCCCCACTGTCTGTGCCAAAAGCCCCCTCTGACCATTATCTTTTATTTTATTTTTTAAAAAAGAAAATGATCTCTCTTTAATCACTGCATTAAGGATTTCTAAAGGTACTTTATAATTTATGTAATTTTATCCTACAATCTTATTTTTTATTCTGTCTGTTTTAAGGCATATTCTAGTCATTAAACTTTTGTGTACTAATTCACTTTCCTAAAAAATTTTACTTATTTATTTGTTTATTAATTTATTTCTGAGGTTACCTTGGTTAGTAACATTATATATGTTTCAGGTGTCCATTATAGGTGTTCACCACCAAAAGTCTAGTTTCCATTTGCCACCATACATTTGATCCTCTTTACCCATTTTGCCCTACCCCTACTCCCCTACCATAATGTTGTCTGTATCTATGTTTGTTTTGTTTTGTTTGTTTGTTTCTTTTTTATTTTATATTCCACATAGGAGTGAAATCATATGGTTTTTGTCCTCCATCTGACTTATTTCACTTAGCATAGTACCCTCAAGGTCCATCAATGTTGTTGCAAATGGCAATAGTTCATCCCTTTTATATGTTTACTAGAGGCCTGGTGCATGAATTCATGCAACAGTGGGGTCCTTCGGCCTGGCCTGTGGGATCAGGCTGAAACCAGCTCTCTCCTGTATTGCAATATCAGGGCTGGGGGGCGGGGGGGAATGCGGGAGGTTGGCCAGCTGGGGAGGGACTGCAAGAGGGCTCCAGGGCATGTCCAGCCCATCTTGCTCAGTCACGATCAGCCAGACCCCAGCAGCAAGCTAACCTATGGGTTGGAGCATCTCCCCCCTGGTGGTCAGTGCTCATCATAGTGACTGGTTGACCGGTTAACTGTCTTCCCCCTGGTGGTCAGTGCACATTATAGCGAGAGGTTGAGTGGCCTTAGCATATCATTAGCATATTATGCTTTGATTGGTAGAATGGCCAGCCAGACAACTGGACACTTTAGCATATTAGGCTTTTATTATATAGCATAATAAATATAATACATTTATAAAAATAAATGTCTAAAAATATAATAAATATACATATATACTTATCCATTTATATACATATTAGTTATCCATTCATCTGTCGATGGACACTTAGGTTGTTTCCATATCTTAGCTATCTATCTATCTATCTATCTATAAGCCTAATATGCAAAGTGTCCCCTTGGGAGTTCAACCAACTGGGAATTCCATCGCTCACTATGATGTGTACTGACCCACCAGGGAGCAGCACAGAACGAAGGAAGGCCCCAGCCAGCAGACGGCAGCTGCTAGGGACCCTACCTATGCACGGATTTTGTACACTGGGCCTCTAGTTGTAAATAATGCTGCAATGAACATAGGGGTACATTTGTCTTTTTGAGTTAGTGTTTTCACATTCTTAGGATAAATACCCAGAAGAGGAATTGCTTTATCATATGGTAGTTCTATTCTTAACTTTTTGAGGAACCCCCATACTATCTTTCTTTCTTTCTTTCTTTCTTTCTTTCTTTCTTTCTTTCTTTCTTTCTTTCTTTCTTTCTTTCTTAAAGATCAATGAAACCAAGAACTGGATATATTATTGATTTCAGAGAGGAAGGGAGAGAGAGAGAGAAAAACATCAATGATGAGAGAAAATCATTGATCAGCTGCCTCCTATTCACCCCCTACTGGGGATCGAGCCCACAACCCAGGCTTGTGCCCTTGATTGGAATTGAACCTGGGACCCCTCAGTCCGCAGGCCAATGCTCTATCCACTGAGCCAAACCAATTAGGGCCCTATTTTCTTCTTTGCATTTTATTGTTTCAGGTCTTACATTTAAGTCTTTAATCCATTTTGCTATTCTGTCCTTTAATAACCCAATCTTAGGATCAATCATGCTTAAATGGATGGCTGAAGACCTCTGGGAGACCTGCTTCCACAAATAAAATCTTTTTCATAGTAAACAGTCCAGAGAAAAAGTGGGAGGGAGTGGGAATTAACAGAAATTGAGTGAGTGGGCTGGTGGGAGGGGAACTTTGAAAACAGCCACCTGAAGCATTATTTGTATTGGAAAAGAAGTAGTCATGGGGGAAAGAGAGGTAATGCATGAAATCCCATTTTCACCACTTCTTTTAGTCCATTTTGAACCCCAGAGAGAAGCAGGCAGAGAGCATTCTGTTCTGACCATGTATAGATCATGTGAGCCTGACCTGGGGAACTGTGTCTAGTGGTTGTTAGGAGGGTGAGGGAGAAGTACAGGTGCCCTAGATGACCATAGGGCTGGGGTGAAGCCTGTGGGAGGGGCTGACTTCCAATTTTGAAAGGCACTGAGCCCCATGTGTGGCTCTTCAGAAGGAGCTTAGCCTAGGAGGGCCCAAAGTACACTTGGGGACTTAATATAGGAAGGAGAAGATCCAGGTAGTATTATTTATGTTCTCACATGTTTATTTAACGCTCATCACAACTCTCTAAGATGGGCATTATTATCTCTATTTCACAGGGCAGCTATTGATGAAACAGCAGCACCAGCAGTGGGCACCGTCATGGTGGCAGGAGCAATAGGAGAAGTAGCTGTTGTAACTACTTACTATGCACCCACAATATTTCTGTAAGTACTTGTACACTTTAAGCAGATGTGACCAGGCGTTCTTCCACTGTGTCCCCCTCTTTCATATTGTAGAGTTGTCACTAGGAAGTGCTCTACCCCGCCCCCCCGCCCTCCCCCCCACCCCCCCCCCCCCCCAGACTAGGGACCATCTCTATTCCTAATCCCTCTTACATCTAGATGGGGCTCATGGCTTGGTCTCATCAATAACAGGAGCGATAGTGGCAGGAGTAGTGGGAACTGGTGCTCATATGGCATTTACTAGGTGTTGGGGATTGTTCTAAGTGCTACCTGCATTGGTTAGTTTTTGCTGTATAACATGCCACTGAGTGGCAGCAGCTGGGCAAATCTGTGATCTGAACCCAGCTTGGCTGATCTCAGTTGAGTCACTTATGTGCTGACTGGAGCCGGATGGACTCAAGTGGTCTCTCTCACACATCTGGTGGTTAGGCAACTGTTGGTTGGGGCGATGAAGGTGACTGAACTGTGTCGCTCATTCTTCAACAGCTTGGGCTTGTTCACCTGGTAGTAGAAGGCATCCAAGAACAGCATTAAGCAACACTCAAGGAGCAAGCATTTGTCAAGGTTCTTCCGGTGACATGCTTCTCATACTGTCCCACTGGTGGAAGCAAGTCTCGTGGCTGATTCTGGAGTCGGTGTGCGAGGGAGCGTACCCAGGGACCCACATCCAGGGAGGCATGAACGAATTGGGCCATGGCTTTTCTTTGCTTCAGTATCTACATCTGTGGCAGAGGGCATGCAATTAAGAGCTTTGGATTAGGTAGGATCCTGGCTTTCTCCTAAATGTCCTATGACAGGTGATCTCAGTTTCTCCGCCTGCGTGTTGGGTGGCAGGGTTACGGTAAAGACCAAAAGGTTTCTGGGAGTCCTTTGTGAGCTGTAAAACCTGTACAAATATCAGTTGTAACTTTGCTTCCCCCCTATGAATGGAGGTGGGCCTTATTAATTCCTAACCTGGGAATGATCCACTTCATGGCAAAACCTCCAGGATGACTTAGCCTGGCTCCCCACCCACCACTGAGCAGCCCCGCTCATCACCCATGTGCTCAGGGAATGCCAAAGCACGTTAATAGTGGCTAGAGACAAGCGTAATTAGGAAGGTAAATCTGCTGAAAGAAATCATATTATGCAAATGTGATTAGCAATGACTTTTGGGTTCTTTGTTATTTGAGAGTTTCTATTTCTTGGCACAAATGTGGAGAGTTGGCTGCTGTGTTCACTGGGGTGGCTTTTAGTAGGAGCTTGCGAACACAGAAGAGGAGAAGGGCCTGCAGCCCTGGGCATTGGGAGGGGGGCTCCCTTGTCAGCTCCCCAGGAAGGGTCTGTGGTCCCCAATCAGGTCTGAGCTGATTCCCATGGAGGAGCTCCAGGGAGCAGACCCTCACCAGAGATAAGGCTCCCCAGGAGAGGAAGGGCTCTTTCTTCCAGGTGAGAGCTACATTTAAAGAAGAGTGAGCTGGAGATGTGGTCCCGGGACAGCTGGTTCCTACAAGGGAGCTGCCCCTATTAGGGGCTGGTGGGATCACCATGGTTTGAGGATGTGACCAGGTGGTCTCATGTTTGCTGGGCCCTGGTGTGTTAGTTTGCAGCAGGGCTATTCCCTCTGGGGACTGGAACAATAGGTACCCTGCCAGATTCAGGTGTTCTTTGGACATGGCTGGGAAAAGCACATATTCTGGCTTTTGAAGCTCCTTTTATAAAGGTCATGATGGTAAAAAAAAAAAAAAAAGAGAGAGAGAGCCACCTACTTAATGAGCGCTTATTAAGTACCAGATACTGTGCTAAGCGCTTCATGTAATTACCTCATTTAACTTTCCTGACAATTACATAAGGTGAGCACTATTCCTATCATCATATCTATATAGATTAAGCAACAGGCACTGAGCAGTTAAATGATGTTCTTAAGGTCAGGAGCAGAGTCAGGATTTGAACACAGGCTTAGCTTGATTGTGAAGTCTATGCTGCTAACCATGAAGCCGTGCAGACCCATCCAGGAATGGGTCAGAATACCTTGCCCACGCACACACCTGACCATGTCCAGGTGACCCCAGTGAGACTCCAATGTGTCCAGGCTCCTTCAGAAGTTTCTGGAAGCTGGCAGTCCCTGATTCAGCCTGGGAGGGTGACCCTGTCTCCATTTGTGGGGTTGCTAAAAACGGATGGCAGCCCGCCTTTCCAGGCTGTTGGCACATCTGGGTCTGGAGTGGGTCAGGGGTCCTGGGAGAACTTCTGAGATGGCCTTTAGGACCCCCTTGACTCCCCTTCCACCCAGCTACTCTCTCCAGGCTTCTGAGAACCATGACCCCTTTGTGTCCCCGCCTTTCTCTCCTGTCCCTTTGGAGTTCCAGTGTGACCCCTCCCTCCCCTCTGAAAGGACTGCCAAGTGTCCAGTCAGTCCTCAGAAGAACCATTCCTGCCCCAGTGTGTGCTTCTGTTGACCAGAGCAGGCAGGTGGTGGGCTGTGAAGTCAGCGCCATTTTTAAGGGCCAGGGTGGTTGTCCTGGGGTGGGGAAACTGCCGCCCCAGCCCAGCCTGAGTCCCCAGGCCTCTGCAGGCTCCTCAGTCCTGTCTGGCCAGTGAGCCAGGCACAGACAGGCCCTTCCCTGCCTCATTTCCAAGAGCCACTGGTTCATGCTCTTCCCTTGAGCATGTCCAGGCCCGCAGACCTGGTCTTTGTTAGTGTTCCCCATTCAGGGATGGCAACCACGAGCCTCCTCCTGTCCCTGACTTTCACATCGGATGGAAGCCAAATCTTTCCAACACATGTGGTTCCCTCATCCCCCCTCTATCCACACGGCCTTGGATTAGCTCACAACTGTCCTGTATTACTGCAAAGACCCCGGAGGTGGCCCAGCACACCTGGTGCCACTCTCATCCTGGTTCACTGCTGCACGGTTATCTTCTAACACAAACTATTGACGGGCCCCTTGTTGCCTGCGAGAGACATCAAAATCCTTGGACAGCATCCAAGGCCTGCCATGATCAGGCTTCCACCTTCTCCAGCCCATGTCCCCTGACACCCCTCACAGCACACCCATACCAACCTGCCTGTCCTTATACTGGGCTCCCTAGGTCTGCGATGCCTTATCCACTGTTCCCCTGGGCCAATGTGAGGCTGTGTCCCACGCTGCCCACCATCTTTGCCGGCTCCTAGGGCTGTGTGGCTCCTCCTCCCCACATTCCCCCAGTGCTCTGTCTGTTTCCCAGTTACATCCCGGATTGCACTGAGGTTATTGGAAATGACCGATTCCCAATGGACCTCAGCTCCTGAAGAGCAGGAACACAGGCTTATTGACTGCTGAAGCCCAGCCCAGCAGAGGGCCCGGTACATAGTAGCTGCTCAGTTAATGTTGGCTGAATTAAATTCCCACACAATGCATGGAATTGACTCGATTTGGAAATGACATTGCATCTAGATTTTTATCTTCTAAAAGAGCGTAGAAGGACACAGTTCACCTTCTCAGGGGCTTCTCTTTTTGCAGAAAACAAAAACTCCTGTTTCTGGATGGAACTGAGCCGGGAGACTGTGTGGGAGGGGTGGGAGGGCTTTGAAATAGAATGGAGTTTGCTTTGCTCTGGGAAAGGTGTGTAGCAGCCAAGGCACCCTGTTGTGTTATGGAGATGAAAGGAGGCCCTGAATTACTTTCCACCATGGAGCCAGAGGCTAAAAGTAAGCTTAACTTCCTCCTGGCTGATAAGTAAAGGGAATAAATTATCCGGGCACTAAAAGTTGCATTAGGCAAATAAACATTTCGACAAGAATTATATGTGACATTCAAGAGAAAGCAAATAAACCCTAAGTTATGGGGACCAGTCAGTGCTCTAGAATTAAAGTAACTAAAAATCATTAGTAGCGTCTGCGTCAGGTTACTAAACCTTGCCTGGCTCCGGCCTCCCGCTGCAGGGTCTCAGAGAGATACCACGCGGTCTTCTATTGTATGTCTTCAGAGACATTCTCAGGTTCCTGGGATCTCAGATCTGGAAGCGACTCAGAATGTCTCCAGACCAGTGCCTTCAAGCACTGTTTTGTGGAACCCTAGGCTACCGCGGAAGCACGGTGGGAGGGCAGCGCAGCAGGCACGGCCCCCATCCATCCAACCCGGGATGCTCTTCTTTGATCTGGATTATAGCAAGTAGGTAAGCTCTCTTCTGATGGAGGCTTCTGCTACGAAGTGGTTTGAAAACCCGTGTCCTGGAGCAAACATCCACCTGACAGAGAAATCTCCATTAACGCACTTTGGCAAGTAATTTTTCAGCCTCTCTTGAATACCCTCCACGACCGGGAACTCATCCCAGGATTTTAATCAGACCCAGTTTTCTCTGCTCTCCTTGCCACGAGATTCCCATCCCAGGACTCTAGTGCCAGAGACTTGAGTTTGAATTGAGGCTCCGCCACTGATTGTGTAATTCTGGACAGTTACCGGAGCACCCCTGAGTCCTAGTTTCCCTACCTGTAAAATGGGGATAATGTGTATCAGTTTTCTATGGTTGCTGTAACAAATTACCACAAACTCTGAGGCTTAAAATGATACGGATTTGTTATCTTACAGTTCTCGAGGTGAGAAGTTCAAAATGGGTCATAAGGAGTCAAATGAAGGGGTTTCAGGTTGGTGTTCCTTCTGGAGGTTCCAGGGAGGAGCCTGGCCTTCCTAGAGGCCACCTGCATTCCTTGGCTCATGGCCCCTTCCTCCACCTTCAGAGCACGTTCCTCTAGTCTTTTCTTCTGTCATACAATCTCCTGTTGTGTCTCTGCCTTCCTGCCTAGCCCTCTTGTGAGGACCCTGTGATGACTCTGCTGTGATTACACTGCTGTCACCCAGACAATCAGGATAATCCCCCCTCTCAGGGTCCTCAACTTAAATATAGCTGCAAAGTCTCTGGCCATGTAAGGAGACATAGTCATAGGTTCTGGGGGTTAGGAGATAGACATCTTTTAGGGTGGTTCTTCTGCCTACCACATAATGATAGTTCCTACCTCAGGGGGTGGTGGTGAAGGTCAGACAAGGAAGTGCATGTCAAGTGCTTCACAAAGAGCCTGGCACATAGCAGGAGCTCAGTAAGTGTAGGTCAAATATCCACCCTGTGTGTGACTTCTCTGAATGTGCCCATTTCTACCATGCCCTCCTGCAGCTCAGGGGCAGAATGTACCAGACCCCGGAGTTTAGAGGATGGAGGCCTTATAGGGCCTGCTCAGGAGTTTGCACTTAGACCTGTGGCTATAGCAAGCCCTTGAGATTACTTCAGTAGGGGAGGGCCAGGACACCTGTTGTTTAGAACTTGCTGACCACAGTGTGATTTGGTGGAGACAAAAGCAGGTGCTAGAACAGGATGGAGGCTGCACCTTAGTCCAGGTGTGCTGAGCAGGCTGGACCAAGGCCAAGGGAGCAGTGGCTGGATTTGTAACTGAAACTATGAAAGACAGATGCTGGTGAAAAAGAAAAGAGGTTTATTCAAGTGCCAGTCACCTGAGAAGATAGGCACTCTTGCTGCAAAGCCCATCTCCCCATGTCAGTGCAGGCAGAGGATTTTATAAGGAGGGATAGGGAAAGCAGAACAAAGAGATTAAGGGGGAAGGGATTGAAAAGGTCTCTATGTTTAGACAAGCACAGTCCATTCTGATAAAGACCTCAAAACTGGTCAAGTGATGATATGGTATGTGTTATCCTCATCGTCATCCTCCTGGTTCTATGGTTGAAGGTCAGCAAATTTCCTGGAAATGGAATGACTTAAAGTTTGAGTCTGTATCTTCTGAAGTTAGTTCCTAGGATTCTTATACAAACATTGTGCTCTATCACCTCTTAACCATTGTGCTCTATCGCCTCTCCATGACAGGAGGGGAGGGCGCACCTGTACGGGAGGGCACAGGTATAGTGGCCTCTGGGCTCCCCTTGCTCACCTCTCAGGTGACAGGGTCAAAGAGGTAGGAGGGAGGACTGACCCAGCCTGGCCTTTCCTTGACTTGGATGGATCCATCTTGGTCTTTGACTCCCATGGGACAATGGAGGGGGAGGTTATAGGAGGGTGGGCCGGACAGAGTTGGCTGAGCTGCTATTCTCTCTGGCACCGATTAGGGCTTTAGGACAGTGTGGTGAACCGTGCATTTGTTATAGTCAGACAGGCCTGGATTTGAGTCTCAGCTTTTTCAGAACTTCTGACCCTGGGTAGGCTCCTCAACCTCTCTGAGCTCAAGATGCATAACTCCTTCCTCCTAGGGTGGTGGTGGTGGTTGTTCCCTTCCAAGTTCTCCTTCATTGCCATGATTTCAGCCAGTGAGTATAGTTACCTTCAAGCCAGGACCTGTTCTAGGCACTAGGCATCAGGATCCCTTGAATCCTCACAGCAGCCCTGCAAAGTAGATGTTATGACGCCTGCCACAGAGGGAGACCCTGGGGCCCAGACAGGCAAAGCAAGTTCCCTGAGGCCACTCAACTTGTCAGTCAAAGACTCAAGCCTGGATGCAAGCCAGGCTGCTGCACTGCAATCCCACCCACAGCCTGGGTACCCAGCCCAGCACACAGCCGCCACTCAGCACACGTGAGTTTCCCTTCTCTTCTGCTCATTATTCCCTTGGCAGAGGATTCTGCCTTTTCAAAGCCCTCCCTGTCAAGACCCACAGGCTTGCCATTGTAATTTAAAGACCCCAGTAAGCCCAAAGATGGGGTGTGGCTCTCTTCCACCCTCCACTATCCTGCAGCCCCATTGAGATCCCCACCCCGAACCACCCTTCGATATCGCCATAGGCATCTTTGTCAGCTCCCAGAGAACTCAGGGGATCTAAATTTAGACCCTGTGCTCTGTTAACTCTGTGAATAATGCTAATTAGCATAACAATTCTTCCTGCAATTAAGTTGGAGAGGGGGTAGAGGAGGTGGTGCCTGGTCCAAGAGGAAATTACACAGGGAGGCCTCTCTTATTGCTCATTTTCGGAGGCTTCGCTCGGGGTGTCTGCTTGGCATGGTTCTCTTCTTGGCTGGCTGCATCCAGAAAAATGCCTATTTGGGGCGGAGGGAGTGTCTGTCTCTAACCGTATTGTGATGTGTTATTGGTGCATGTATTGAAGTGCAGCTTGGGGCCCTGCATGGCAATGAATTAGCTTTCATAAGCAAGCTGTCACCTGCTCTGAGAGGTATGAAAAAATTATGAACTGCATTGTCCTGGAAACCACAAAATAGCACCTCCTCCCTCAAGTAAACACATACGTTTGGGGTATGAAGTTGAAATGAAGTTACACTTGGAATTCAGATTTATTTGTTTAGGGAGATTTGCCAATTCTCTTGCTTGACCCAGCAATGCCAAGCTGAGGGTCAGGGCCGCAGACTCCACCTGCTGCTTCTGACACCTCCACGGGCTGGGATGAGGTGGAGGGTCAGGACGCCTGGGGTTGGAGGAGGTTATGCAGATGTGAAAAGCCCCTTGACAGAGACTATGAGGGGCTGCCTTCTGACAACCTCCAGTGTTTATAGAAGCTCTTGTGAGATGAGGCTCCTCTCCCCGCTTTTCTTCGATGCTTTCATGGCATATATTTTTTAGACTCAACCTCATTCTCATCTCCCTCTTCTGGGCACTTCCTGAGTGGCACAACACAGAGAGGGACTTCCTCTTTCATTGCTCTGGTCATAATACTTCTACTGTGCGGCCAAACTAAGGTTGCATTTTTATACAGAGCTATGCATCTCTCGTGGCTCATGTGGAGCTTGTGGACAGTTAAAACTAACGGTAAAGAAAGCATCCATCCAGCCATCCATTCATCTACTCACTTCCTCTTTGTATGAGGCGCTTTGTTAGTCTGTGGGGACATGAGTGAGAGATGAATCAGACCTAGTCCTAGCCTCAGGGGAAGCACAGACTCCCTGGGGGAGTGAGCATTGGACCAGGATCCAGTAGAAGAGGCACTGGTGGGCGCCCGCCCATGTGAAAGGGATGTCTGGGGAAGTGAGAGGTGATGTGGGCTTTGAAGGGTGTTTAGGACTCTGTCAGCTCATGTTCACAAGGACTTCTGCCAAATCAGATCCCTCCATCTTCTGTGCCTGAGACTCTGAATTTGAAAGTAAGAGCAGGCTATTAGATTGGTCCTAATGAAGGGGCTGTCTTGGTGCTGGTCCATCAGGGATGAGCCTGGGAGGTGCTGTTTAGGTAAATGAGCTGTCTTGTTTTGGGTCATTCATGGACTTGACCCAGGTGCTTTCCTATGTCCTCGCTGTGCCACTCAGGAACACTGTAAATAGGAGAGGGCCAGTTTGAGAATCTTTAACAAGTCCTATCAGTGGCCTAATTGCACACGTCTTCTCCTCTGCCCACCACATGGCTTCCCATCGTCCCCTCACCAGGACTTGCTGCCCTGACACTCCCCGTGCTGGGAACTTACCTAGCTGTCCCTCCGTGCCCGGGGCACATCAGTGCTGTGTGCTCGCTCCTTCCTAGCCCCCTGCCCAGAGCCTGCTGGACACAAAGGGGTCATTCAATTTGTTTAGTTTCTTCACGGAGGCTTTGGAAGTTTCAGTCATTAACACAGGATTCCAGGGTCCAGATGTGGGGGAGCTGCGTTCTGGTACCATACCCTTTCCCTTCTCCGTGGGGCAGCGCCCTGGGGTGGAGATTTCCAGTTACCTAGTCAGTTCAGTGGCTTTCATATCTGACATCAGTGGGGACTCACGCCTGACAGATGGCTGCTAGGTAGCCTGACCCATGTTCTCACTTATATGACCTGCCAAGAGTCCTGGCACGTGACCCACTACATGGCTGATTCCTGATGGACCAGCACCAAGACAGCCCCTTCATTAGGACCAATCTAATAGCCTGCTCTTACTTTCAAATTCAGAGTCTCAGGCACAGAATTTGATTGACACTTGGTCTGACCCATTTCCCACTACATGGCCTAACATGTGGGCACTTGGACACAGAAGCTGGAGTCCAGCACATCCCAGGGCCTTGAGTGGCCTGGTCATCTCTACTCCCTGGAGCTTAATCCAGGGAAGAGGCAGACAGGTGGGCTATCCCAGAGGCAAGACTGTCTGTCCTTGTGAGGATGAGGCCCACCAGGTCCTGTTGGGCAGGAGGACAGTGCTCAGAGCACACACTCCTACACCTACGCACATAACACGCTCACACACCCCCATGTGCACATACCTGTACACACACACACACACACACACATACACACACACACACACACACGAGGGCTGGCACCGCTGCATCGCCATGCCGAGCAAGCTTCTGGCTCTCAGTGATGATGGATGTGTCTCTGTGCAGCACTCAGCCCTGCCTCCCCCTGCATTCTGCACGCAGGACTCGCTGAGTAAACAGCTCTGCCCTGCTGCCTGGCAGGGGTGGTAGATGGTGGGACTGGGGGAGGGAAGGAGGGAGGGAGGAGTGGAGCCATTTGTCTGGGGCACCGGGAGGGGAGTTGGCCACTTACGGCTGTGATGAATGGCGATTCCGCTCTGCCATCTGTCGGGGCTGGCAGGCTGCTTAGCACAGCACTGCACACCTGGCTGGGGCGTCCCTGTGGAGCTGCACCCGCCTTTCCGGGGCCTGGGGACCAGGCTTCCAACACCTCAGGCAGGAAGCTGGCAGGGAGGAGCTATGTGGCACTCCCAGGCCCCCGTGAAAGAAAGATTGCACGTACTCTGAGAAGAGGGCCTGCTGGGCCTGTCCTGTCCCTCCCCTTTTTCCTTACCCCTGAGCCCGAGCCTCTGTTCAGGGAAGCGGGGCTGTGCCTGGCTGGGCATTCTGGGCACAGGGGAGCCCATGAGAACTTAGCTGCCACCTTCCTTGGCCAGGAGCCTATGCGGAGCTCTGGCACAGCATCCAGCTCCTGTGCTCAATGGACACAAAGCAAGTTGAACCACACCTCACACCCAGCCCCTGGGAGGCTGGGGGCAGGAAGGTGTTTTCAAGGTCGCCTGGCTACCTGGGTGACGGACGGGAGGTGTCTTGGTCCCACAAACCACACCTTTGTGCTGTGTCCACCCCCTAGGATCCCAGAATGTTAGAGTTACAAGGATCCTTGGAGGCCCCCCTACCCCAACTTACCTAATTTACAGATGGGAAGCCGAGGCCCAGTGAAGGGAGGGCCAGCCCACGGCCTGCAGCGCCCTGTCCTTCCTTCTCTGACCCCTCTGCCCAGCCCCCTCCCCAACTGCCTGTCTGGGGCCTGTAACTGGACTTGGTCACAGGGCCCTGCCCCAGTGCTTGGGCTTCAGTGGTTGTCCCCTCCTCAGGGCTCTGCTGCTCCATCCCAAACCTGCATCCATGGGCTTACCCCACCCTCTCCTGGACGCCCTGCTGCCAAGCTGCCACCTCTTCCTGGGAGCCACCTCACGGTCCATGTCACAGAGTCCAAGCCCCACACTCTGGGGCCTTCTCCTCCAGCACAGATGGCAGTGCCTGGCACACGTCTCCAGGAGGCACCTTGGGCCTGAGGAATCGGCTGCTCCAGGCTGGCCAGAGATGAGGTGACCCCAGCCTTACCTCCGGGCTGAGTTTAGATTGACCCCTCCCATCCCCCCCACCAAAGTGGGACACTTCCCCAAACCTGAATCTACAGGGTCAAACCCATAGCTGGTGCAGGCACATGAGCTGATCCAATACAAAGTGGACTTAGGGGTGCTGCCGATCAGGGGGACAGCACCGGGAAAGGCCTGGTGGTAAGAAAGTCAACAGAAACCAAAACCAATTCTGTTAGGCTGAAATAGAAGCTGCAAAGAGGCATCACACTTTGTCTCTGCCCTCACAGAATTGCTTCCTTGTGGAGAGGGGAGATGAGGTTATGTGGTATAGAATACAAGGGAGAGAGTAACATTCCCATAATTCAGAGGGAATTAAGAAGAGAGAAGATGATATAGCTGCAATCTGGCAGGGCTTCTTGGGGGAGGTGACATGCTAACTTTCAGATCTTGTTGGAACCGTCTCTCCTATATGACCTAGAGGCATAAGACACACTCAGGGACCTGGAATGATCAGTAGAAAATCTCACCCTCCCTCTGAACTCTGAAAAAGGAAGGTAACCCCCAGTAGCCCAGTGTGTGCCAGGCACGTGGGAGGTACATTCCTCCAGATAGCATCCCCAGGACAACCTTGGGAGAGGCATTATTGTTTGCACTTTGCAGCCAAAGGAGTGAGGCTCAGAGAGGTAAAGTGATTTGCCCAAGGTCACAGAGCTAGGAAGCAGCAGAGTGGGGGCTGCACAGCCAGGCCTCCGACTCTGAAGACAGTGCATGTTTTTCTGGCACCATGAACACCCTGTGGGAGACTGGGCTCCTGGCAGGTAAGTGGAGCTGCCCAGCAAGGGGTTGGTTCAACGGTTGGCCTTGGCCACTGGAGGTGGGCGCCGAAATGCCAAGTCTGCTTCTAGATGTGACAGCTGCTCTTTGGGTGCCAGGCAGCTGTGGGCTGCAGCTTCCCGAGCTGGGGAAGACCGGCTCCCTGCAAAAAAGCAGGAGCATAACTGGGATCCTCTTAAGTGATTTGCAAATGTGCTGAAGAATTGTGGTAATTCCTTTAAATTTTACTCTCATTCAAATTTTGGAGGTAAACATCACGAGAAAGACAAGTCAGCAGGTATAATGGAGGAAGCAAAAGGTTCTAGGATTTTATTTTATTTTTACCCTGGGTACAAGGAAAGCAAAACTCCCTATGAATACCTCATTATTTGAATTTCAAATATTTCTCTCGAGTGGAGCACACAGGGAAACTTGAAAAAATATTAACACACACTCACACACACAAACCCCGAACCATTCCTCCTCTCCAATATGTGACTCAGAGCGTCCTAGTTTAGGTTTTAATAGTGCAATTGCGAGAATCAATCAGCCCTAGATAGATGTGTTTACTCAGAAGTGCTTAGAAAGGAGACCAGTCAAAAGAACATTAGTATCTTAAAACATTGAAATGATCTTTGCCGAAGAACATTAGCTATCGGCATTAATATTCAGGAATTCTTTTGCTTGCCAAGTGTCTACATGCAGCTGAGCGCAGAGGTCAGGGTGGGCAGGAAAGTGAGGAGGTGGTTATTCAGATAAAAGCACAGCATACTGGAAAGAGCTTGGGAAACTGAAGTCCCTCCTTCACTCACTTATTCACATGGAAGTATTAGGCAGTTTACAGATTGAAACCATGGGCTTTGCAATCCATTAGACTGAGGTGGAAGTTCCTGCTCTACCACTATATTAGCTGTGCCACTTTGAGTGAGTGATTTACCTGCTCAGGGCCTCAGTTTTTCCATCTGTAACATGGGATTAATAATAGTGTTAGGCAAAGAGTGTCCTTTCTACCCATGTAGCACAGGATTGATACAAAGTAGGTCCTCAATAAAGTAGGTAGTGATTTCATTGCCTTTTTCTACTGAATGTTCCTATGTACCAGGTACTGCTGAGTGTGGGGATAAAACGGTGAACCAAACAATCAGGGTACCTCTGCTCCCGACACTTATCATCTAGTGGGGGAAGAGGCAATTACAACATCAAGCTGCTCAAAAGCTGGCTGAATCCATTTCTTAGCTGTGTGACCCTGGCAAGTCACCTAACCACCCTGTTCCCGATTCCGCATCTGTGAAATGGTGAGGAAACTGCCTGCCACTCAGGTGGGGAAAACCAAGGAGATAAAGCACAAGAAGGAGTTTTGGAGACACTGAAGAGTTCTGCTGTAGCTAAGACACCAGCTAAGGAAGGTTGTGTTCTGGTGTTTTTAACCCTCCTAGGCCCAGGACCCCGATGGAATCAGGAATGAGCAGTAAGGAGTTTTTGTCCTTCTGGCTCAGGTTTTCCAAGACACTCTGTCTACCACTGAATGGGCTTATGTCCATCATATGAGGAGTTTGTATGTTACTCTGAGGATGGTGGAGAAGGGCAGATGGAGACTTTCAAATTGGAAAGCGATGGGGTTATTAGGTGACAAGAACTCTGAACAGCTTTCATCTGAGTCAGATCTCCTGGGAACCCTCTTCTCACGTGGCCTTGGTCTTGGTTTGCCATTCTTGCTCTGTCGAGCCCATTCAGCAAGAATCCCACCAAGCCACTTTCGTAAGAATGCCCCCACTGTGATGCCTAACCCAATTCCTCTAAGTAGTTTTCCATCCAATGACCCTCTCTCACCCTACCCATTGGCCAGAAATCCCCAGTTGCCTCTGCTATTCTTGAAGTTCACTCAGCCCTGCACAGGAGTCTCTCTCCCCTGCTGCAGTAGCCCACATAAAATCTGTCTGCCATCTTCAGCAACTGCCCAGCACATTTTTACTTTGACATGGGGCAGATGCCAAGTCAAGCATAAAATGACCGAGAGGCTGGAGAGAAGAGGACAGGCTCTGCAGATAGAATAGAAGATCGGGTTGAAGAGAGGAAGGGGGTGGGGACCCATCGCGGGCTTCCGGGTAGAGCAGCAGAGATGTGGAGTTGGGGAGGGTGAGGGCTTCTGGGACGGGAATACCAACTCTGGTTCTGGACTGTTGGATTTGGCCCACTTTGCCTTTGGTGCAATCCCTTCGGGTTTTCCTTCCAGATGCCATCTCTTTTAAGCTTCCCTACCCCGTTCCCAAGACAACCACTGAGTTCCATCTGGGTCTGCTTTGTCTCGTGGTTCCCCTTCCCCTTTCAAAACGCTGTCTTATTCCCTCAAGGACCTGCTCTGCCCTCCTCAGGTACCTAAATTAAACAGCAAAACTGGGATAAGGGATGCATGCCCTCCACTCAGCAGAAGCATTTGCATTTTAACAGGGACATCTAGGAGGTAATTCCTTTACCCCAAAGGCAGTGAAATGAGGTTTCGCGAGGTTGCAGAGGCCAGAGACTAATGGTGGAAGAAAGATTTAGAGAGCAGTGCAAAGAGCATGGGTTTTGAACTCAGGCAAAGTTGAGTTCAAATCCAGGCTCGAAGAAGACCTTACTCTTGGCCTGGCTGCTTCAGTGGGGGCGCTGTTGCCTCCTTTGAGGAGCTAACCTGCCACACTTTTCATGTCTCTCGGCTTTCTGGGCCTCGATTTTCTCACAGGGAGGGGGGAATCCTCACACTGCCTTCATGAGCAGGTGCACATAGATTCCCTGTCCCAGGAAGTGTCCCCCTCACAGCCCCCCGCTCCAACACACAGACTCTCTGGTCCTCTCCATCATGGGTGGCCACCTGCTCACTATACCCCTTTCTTTCCCCTGACCTTTGTGTATGCTGGTGTTTGGTCTGAATCCCCGGTGCAGGAGGACTCCAGCTGGCAGGCTTGTTGTTTCTAACAAGGGGTGGAGAGGCCCACCCTTGTTGCCTCACAGGCCAGGAACAGCGGAAGGGGGCTTGCAGAAGGCGGCCCTATAATTAATCCCCCAGCTTTCTCGACACCATTGTCTCTTTCCTATTGAGATCAGCCAATTAGCGGTTCCGCACTCCTCTGCGTGGCAGCCACTTATTAGCCAAGACAAAGGCCACATTGATTCCAATTTGTCCTGAATCCGGCTGTCTCTGAAGTTAAAGATTGCATTTGGGTAGCGGCGCTGGGAAGAAACGCAGGGGCAATGGAAAAGCGTGCCTAACATTAGTTGAAATAATTTTAGCTCTATTGTGGATGATTAAACTAAATATAAACAGGAGAAAAATCTTCATAATGTTAATTACCATAAGCATTAGGTACCCAAAATGAGGCACACGATTTGTTTGGTGACGCTCTGATAATTAAATCATTTTCTCCCACTGAGGCTCTGTGCAGGTCTGTGCGGAGCCTGGCTCTTCCTGAGTGGTTTTCTCTGGCCCCGAGGGATGCTCAAAATTCTGCTTCCTAGGCTTCTACACCTATGTTTTTTCTCCAGTGCAGGTGAGCTCTGCTATGTTATCGCTTACTTCAGTAATCATTCAAGTGATTAGTGCATCTTGGGCCAGCCTGTCTGAGTGGGAGGCCCACACGTGAAGATCAGATAAGGATGTACAAAACATAGAAAGTTGGTGTGTGTGTGTGTGTGTGTGTGTGTGTGTGATTGTGTGAGTGCATAGCCATATTATTGTGAAGGTGAGTGTGTGTAACTGTGAGTTCAGTGTGAAGGTGAGGGTGTGTGAGTGTGAGATAATGGGCATATCAGTGTGAAGGTGAGGGTGTGTGTGTGAGTTCACAGGCATGTCAGTGTGAAGGTGACGTTGAGTGTGTGCGAATGTTCTTTTGTGCACGAAGGTGACTATCTCAGTATCTGTGTGTCCCGACTGAGCAGGTCTGTGTGTGTGATGACATGGCATCCACGTTTGAGTATTGGTGCAAGTCCTGTCTCTTAGATGGTCTGTAAACCAAGGTCAAATCATAGGTTTGCCTTTTCCTGGTCAGGGAGCAGCTTCCAAAGGTAAGCCTTAACAAACCCTGCCTCCTGGTATTCACACCACTGTGTGGTCCCCTCCCACGTGAACTCTGGGCTGGCCTATGGCTCCTAACAAAGAGAACACAGAGAAGTGGCACTGTACTATGTCTTGGCCTAATCCTTAGGACATCTTGAAGCTCCCTTTTTTGTGCTTTTTGGATTCCTGAGCTGGCAACTGTGCTGTAGAGACCTCAAAAAACACACACACAAAAACCATGTAGAGGAATAAGACCTGAGACTCCAAGGAAAGAAAGAAGGACCCCAATCTTTCATCCATTCCCAGGTTCAAGGGTAGCGTCATTGCTCTGGGAGGGTGTAGATGGCACCCCTGCTGTGTGTGGGATTGGCAGTAAAGAGGTGTTATTTCAATGAGTCATAATGTAGACGAGGCCACACAGTAGCCTGAGCATACATGAAGTGTCCTGGAAAGTCCTGGAGATTTGTGGGGGGGATTAAGTTGGGATGGCATTAGGGGTGAGGGTGAGTTCTCCTAGTGTGGATGGAGGGCAGAGCCAGAGATGCCAGCTTGTCACCTACTATGACCTTGTTCTGATACCTCAGGCTGGGGTGGTCACATCGCTGTGATGCCCAGTGTCACACTTTCCCTGGCCCACCATCATCCGGTCATCACAGCAGTCCTGGGCGTGGATTGGCACCGTCATCTCGCATGCACATAGGAGCAGACTGAGATGCAAAGGGCCATGCCACTGACTCAGCAGTTCCCCTCATGGATGCTTAGAACTGGAAGGGTCCACAGAGAGCTCGGTTTCAACTTCCTCCCTGTGCACATGGTGAACCTGAGGGCTGGAAGGCTGAAGTGTGTACCCACGGCCACATAGTGCGTTAAGCAACGGAAAGAAGCCTCACTGAATCTTCCTCTTTATTTTCCGACTGCTATCTTGTACAACCCAAGTGAAGCTTGACTGTACACCTTGCATTTCCAAACTGAGGAAAAAACCTTCCCAAGTCGGTGTACAGACAGTTAGTGTCCAATCTCTTGCACACTGTTTTGGCACGTTCATCAGGCTTCTCTGCTGGATTTCCTTCCCTGCCCCACCAACCAGGGTCTCTGATTTTAACTGATAGGGGCTGCACAACCAGGACTAGCCTCAGGCCCTTCTCAGCTAGAAGATTCCATTGCTGCTCCTGGAAGCCCCCAGGGCCTCCCCTCACCTTGAGGGAAAGCAGAAAGGTCAGCCAGGTGGCAGCCAGTGTGAAGGACCCACCCACCAGCTGTGAGCACCCTCTTTTGGCCTGACAGTCCTTGCTCAAGCCCCAGGTTCGCTGCCAGACAACTGTGGCGTCTTTGAAGCTGGAGCTTATGTTACTGCTTTTTAAAAAAATGACAAATCCAAAAGCAATAAAATCTGCACATTAAACAGCTCACACTGGCTGCAGTAGCAGTGGCTCCGACAACCTTCCCGCACCCTTTCGAAGGAAGGGAGCTTCCTTTATCTCCAGGCGCTATGGAACTTCACCTCTAAAACACATTTGCAAAGGATGTACTGTGGGCTTGAAGGAGACGCACAGCAATGCTCTTCTAAACCCTCGGGTCCAAGAGGAAGTCACTATGGAGATAGGGAAGTATTTTGTACTGGACAAAAATGAAAATAGAAATAAATCAAAACTTGTGGGAATGCAGCTAAAAGAATACTCAGAGCTGGTATTTTTAACCTTGGATCCTGTGAACTAGGTTGAGAAAATAATTATAATTTACATTAAATAACCGGGAGCAGAAATGTAGCATTTCCTTCTATGAGGAAGGCCCATTGCATCAGTGGTATGCGTGACATGGTCAACAATAGATATCACAGATATTGAACTGACACTGCCCATCAGATTAAGGATCCAGACGATTTATTTTCTCTGCCTTGGCCTCACAATGTGCACTCAGACTTGTCTAGATAGAGGGGCACAAATGGCAACAGGTTGTTTTTCTTTTCTTTTCCTTTTTTTTTTTTTCCTTTTGCTTTCTGAGCTGTGTCAGCATAAGCACTGAGGAGAGATGCCTAAAATTTTGCCAAAGAGGAGGCACAGGCAAGATGTTCAGGTTACCATGCATAGAAAGGTCCACAGGTGTATTTTGCAAAGACAACTCACATTAGTGGTATCATATGGTATTTGTCTTTTTGTGACTGACTTATTTCACGTAGCATAATGTCCTCACGGTTTGTCCATGTTGTAGCATGTGTCAGAATTTCTTTCCTTTTTATGACTAAATGGTATTCCATTGTAAGTATATACCACATTTTGTTTATCTAGTCATCCATTGATGAACACTTGGACTCCTTCCAGCTCTTGACTATTGAAAACAACGCTGCTATGAACATGGATCTTTGAATATCTCTTTGACACCTGGCCTTCACCAGAACTGTAATTGTTGGAATAGATGGTAATTCTATTTTTAATTTTTTTGAAGGACTGTTATTCTGTTTTCCATAGTGGCTGCACCATTTTATATTTCCGATGACAACGCACAATGGTCCCAATTTCTCCACATCCTTGCTAACACTTTTTATTTTCTGGTTTTTTTTTTGTTTGTTTTGTTTTAATAGTAGCCATTCTAATGAGTTTGAGGTGATAAGCTGTTGAGTTTTGAGAGTTCTTTTATATTCTAGATACTCATTCTTTATCAGATACGTGGTTTGCAAATATTTTCTCCTAGTCTGTAGCTTATCTATTTATCCTCTTCACTTGGTTCTTTTCAGAGCAAATTTTATAATCTTGAAGAAGTTCAACTTATTGATTATTTATTTTTATGGATCATACTTTTGGTGTCATGTCTAAGAACTCTTCAACAAGCCCTAAGTCCAGAAGATTTTCTCCAATGCTTTCGTTTAGAAGTTTTAATAGTTTTGTGTTTTAATTTAAGTCTATAATACATTTGAGTTAATTTTTAATAAGGTTTAGGTCAAGGTTAATTTTTTTTTTGCCTGTGGATAGCCAATTGCTCCAATATCACTTGTTGAAAATACTATTGTATTCATTTTTTTAGCCTGTCAACATGGTGAATTACATTGGTTCTCAAATATTAAACCAACCCTGCATGACTTAGAATAAATTCCACTTGATCATAGTATATAATTTCTTTTATATATTGTTGCATATATTTTACAGCTCTTTTGTTTGGTCTTCACATTTAGGATTACTATGTCTTTTTTGGTGGATTGACACTTTTATCATCAAATAATGTCTATCTATCTCTAGTAATTTTTCATGCTCCGAGTATACCTAATGTGATATTAATATAGGGATTCCTGCTTTCTTTTGATTACTGTTTACTTTTTCTGTCCTTTCAGTTTTTACCTGCCTATATTGCTATTTTTGAAGTGACTTTCCTGTTGACATTATATAGTTAGGTCATTTAAAAAATTTATTCTGCCAATCTCCATCTTTTACTTGTTGTATTTAGATAATTTATGTTTAATGTAATTACAAATATGTTAGAACTTGTCTACTTTTCTTGTATTCTCTTGTGCTTACCACCTCCCCGTTTTCTTTTTTCTGCCTTCCTGTGGATTACTTGAATATTTTAAGAATTTATTTGGAATTATCTATGATATTTTATATAGGTTTTCTATTATTTATTTATTTATTTATTTATTTTTTTCTTAAATAAATCTTTATTGTTCAGATTATTACAGGTGTTCCACTTTTTTTTCCCCCCAATAGCTCCCCTCCACCTGATTCCCCACCCCACCCCATGCCCTTACCCCCCGCCACTGTCTTCATCCATAGGAGTAAGATTTTTGTCCAATCTCTTCCCACACCCCTCACACCTGCTTCCCCTGAGAATCGTCAATCCACTCCCTTTCTATGTCCCTGATTCTATTATATTCACCAGTCCATTCTGTTCTTCAGATTTTTTATTCACTTGATTTTTAGATTCACTTGTTGGTAGGTATGTATTTGATGTCATTTTGTTGTTCATAATTTTTATCTTTACTTTTTTCTTCTTCTTCCTCTTCTTAAAGAATACCCTTCAGCATTTCATGTAATCCTGGTTTAGTGGCGATGAACTCCTTTAGCTTTTTCTTGTCTGTGAAGCTCTTTATCTGACCTTCAACTGTGAATGATAGCTTTGCTGGGTAGAGTAATCTTGGTTGTAGGTTCTTGCTATTCATCACTTTGAATATTTCTTGCCACTCCCTTCTGGCCTGCATAGTTTCTGTTGAGAAATCAGCTGACAGTCGTATAGGTACTCCCTTGTAGGTAATTAACTGTTTTTCTCTTGCTGCTTTTAATATTCTCTCTTTGTCTTTTGCCCTTGGCATTTTAATTATGATGTGTCTTGGTGTGGTCCTCTTTGGGTTCCTCTTGTATGGGGTTCTGTGCGCTTCCTGAACTTGTAAGTCTATTTCTTTCACCAGGTAGGGAAAGTTTTCTGTCATTATTTCTTCTAATAGGTTTTCAATATTTTGCTCTCTCCCTTCTTCTGGCACCCCAAAAATTCGGATGTTGGTTCGCTTGAAGTTGTCCCAGAGGCTCCTTACACTATCTTCATATTTTTGGATTCTTTTTTCTTTTTGTTTTTCTGGTTGGATGTTTTTTGTTTCCACATATTTCAGATCTTTGGTTTGATTCTTGGGGTACGTTGATCTACAGTTGAGTTTCTGTATATTCTTTATTTCAGACAGTGTATGCTTCATTTCTGACTGATCCTTTTCCATTTTTTTGGCATTCTCATTAAGGTCCTTGAAGGTCTTACTAAGCTCCTCAGAAGTGTCATCAAGTTTCTCAGCGGTTTTTAGAAGATTCTTGAGTAACCTTATACCTGTGGTTCTGAACTCTATGTCATCCAGTAGTTTGCTTTCCTCTGTTTCTTTCATTCGTGACATGTTTCTTTGTTTCTGCATTTTGGCTGCTTCCCTGTGTTGATGGACTGGCTTTGTGTGGTAGGTGACCTATAGGGGGCAGTAGCTCAGCCTTCCCAATCACCTGATGTGGATGCTCTTGGTACACTCCTTTGTGGGCTGAGTGCAAAGTCTTGGTGTAGTTAAGCCTGAATTGCTGTTGGTATGCTGGGAGGAATTGACCTCCAGGCCAATTAACTGTGAGCACTCCCTGTGTTTATAATGGAAGAACTGCTGCGCTGAAGACACGCAGGACTTGTTTCAGTGGGGCTTCGGTGCTCACTGAGTCTGCCTCTTGAATGTGTCACTTATGGATGTGAGGAGTTGAAATCTGGTGTCTCACACTGACCACTAGGTACACTGGCTTCTGGATCTCCAATGGGGTGCAGGTCAGCTACTGTCTGAGGCCACTCAGCAGGAGCTACAGTGAGAGCTACAGTTTTCTCCTCTTTGCTTGGGGTTTGGAGGTTTTGGAACTGTCTGACCCGGGCTGCAAATTTGCTAGGTTAAGCTGCCATAGGGCGGGCTTTTCTTATGCTAACTCGGTTGCTTGGAGCTTGGGTGGGTTTGTAGGTTGTGCAGGGTGGGGCCTCAGGGTGTCACTAGGTTAGGGTGTGGCAAACAGCAATGGCTGCTAGTTAGCCGGCTCTGTGTCTCCAAAGGCATCCGCGAGTCCCGTGCCCCAGTGCAGTAAACAATTATTCCTGCGTGCAGCTCTGCAAGCAAGCCACCCTCACTGGCAGACAGTCCAGCTTCTCCCCGTAGGAGTTTGGGTCCCCCGCGTCTCCCCAGAGACTGGATTTCAGAGTAGTCGGGGGCTTGTCTCCGTTCGGATTGAAAAAAGCAACGCACCCAGTCGCCCGCCGCCAGCCCGGATCACGCGCTTCCGTACCTCAGCTTTTCAGCGCTCGTGCACGTCTCAAAGCTCTTTTCTCTTTCCTTCTAGTTGTAGAACTTCCACTCAGCCAGCTTTCCTGTGGTTCTGGGTGATAGACGTTTTGTCTTTTAGTTGCAGTTTAAATTGTTGTGGGAGGCAGCAGTTTAGGTGTTTACCTATGCCGCCATCTTGGATTCTCCCTATTTTTTATTTATTTTTTACATTTAAATCTTTATTGTTGAAAGTATTACAATATGTCTCCCTTTCCCCCTGTATAGGTTTTTAAAAAGTGGTTGCTCCAGTATGTATGTTTGTATGTATATATGTACAAACACATATACATTGCATGGCCAGATTATTATGATCTCTGAATGTATAATAATCTGGCCACTCAGTGTATGTGTGTGTGTGTGTGTGTGTGTGTGTGTGTGTGTGTGTGTGTATTTTAGGGGCCCAGTGCATGTCTGGCCAGCCTGGCCAGGGGGAAGGGACATGGGCAGTTGGCTGGCCTGCCTGCTGGTCGAACTCCTGGTTGAGGGGACAATTTGCATATTAGCCTTTTATTATATAGGATATACACTGAATGGCCAGATTATTATGCGTTCAGAGATCATAATAATCTGGCCACTCAGTGTATATATACGGTGTCCACTCCAAAATGTATACACACTTTGAATTATTAATTCCAATGTTTCTTTCTTTTCAGACTTAACCCATTGGAGTTAATAATTATTCAAAATATGTATACATGTTTTTGAACACTCTGTATATAAATATAAAACTTACCACAACCTATTAGTATTAATGATCATCAGTTTGAGTGATGTGTAAGAAATATTACTTTCCTTGTATCCCTCTTTTATCTCCCATTTATAATTGTCTTAAACCTTTTCTCTCCATATGCTGAGAACCACATCAGACAATGTGATAATTTTTGCTTCAGCTTCAAATATTATTTAGAAAACTCAAGAGAAAGAAAGTCTATTTTATTTGCTTATATATTTACTCTTTTCTTTTTCTTTCTCCCTGCTGTTCCAAGAGTCTTTATTTTATCACTTCCCTCCAGTATTCCCTTATTGTTCTATCTTCAAGTTTAAGTTCCTCTGGCCATTCTTTTAGGGTACATTTGTTGGCTAAAATTCTCTTTGTTTTCTTTCATCTAGCAATATCTTGAGTTCTTCTTCATTTCTGAAGGATATTGTCTCTGGATAAAGGTTTGTAGTTTGACAGCTCTTTTCTTTCAATGTTTGAAAAATGTGCTACTTCCTCTGGCATCCATGTTCTTTTTTCTTTTTCTTTTTTTCTTTTTTATGAGAAATTGCTGTCATTCAAATTGTTTTAGCTCCATAGGTAAGCAATTGTTTTTTTCTGCTTTCAAATTATTTTTTTAGCTTACAGAAATGTGACTATAATATATCTGGTATGAATTTATTTGGGGTTCACTTCTTTTATCTTTTTCCAAATTCAGAAAAATTTAGCCATTATTTATTTGAATATTATTTTAGCCTATCCTTTTCCTTACCTTCTTGTACTCTGATGACTTAAAAGTTAGATCTTTTATTAAAGATCCACAGTTTCTTGTGATTCTGTTCATATTTTTAGTCTATTTTTTATTTGTTGTTCAGATCTGCTAATTTCAGTTCTGCAGGTTCACTGGCTCTTTCCTCTGCCCTCTTCATTCTACTATTGAGCCCATTGATCAGACTTTTAAATTTTGGTTATCATAATTTTTTTATTTTTAAAATTATTTTTTAAAATAAATCTTTATTGTTCAGATTATTACAGTTGTTCCTCTCTCCCCCTCGCCCCCCCCCATAGTTCCCCTCCACCCGGTTCCCACCCTACCCCCATGCCCTTACCCCCACCCCTCACTGTCCTCGTCCATAGGTGTAAGATTTTTGTCCAATCTCTTCCTGTACCCTCCACACCCTCTTCCCCCCAGAATTGTCAGTCCACTCCCTTTCTATGCCCCTGATTCTATTATATTCACCAGTTTATTCGGTTCACCAGATTTTTTTATTCACTTGATTTTTATTTTTTATTTTATTTTTTAATTTAATAAATCTTTATTGTTCAGATTATTACAATTGTTTCTCCTTTTCCCCCCATAGCTCCCCTCCACCCAGTTCCCACCCCACCCTCTGCCCTTACCTCCCCCGCACTGTCCTCATCCAAAGGTGTATGATTTTTGTCCAGTCTCTTCCTGTACCCCCAACACCCTTTTTCCCCTGAGAATTATCAATCCACTCCCATTCTATGCCCCTGATTCTATTACATTCACCAGTTTATTCTGTTCCTCAGATTTTTAATTCACTTGATTTTTAGATTCACTTGTTGATAGATATGTATTTGTTGTCACTTTGTTCATAATTTTTATCTTTACCTTTTTCTTCTTCTTCCCCTTCTTAAAGAATACCTTTCAGCATTTCATAAAATACTGGTTTGGTGGTGATGAACTCCTTTAGCTTTTTCTTATCTGTGAAGCTCTTTATCTCAGCTTCAATTCTAAATGATAGCTTTGCTGGGTAGAGTAATCTTGGTTGTAGGTTCTTGCTATTCATCACTTTGAATATTTCTTGCCACTCCCTTCTGGCCTGCATAGTTTCTGTTGAGAAATCAGCTGACAGTTGTTTGGTACTCCCTTGTAGGTAACTAACTGTTTTTCTCTTCCTGCTTTTAATATTCTCTCTTTGTCTTTTGCCCTTGGCATTTTAATTATGATGTGTCTTGGTGTGGTCCTCTTTGGATTCCTCTTGTTTGGGGTTCTCTGTGCTTCTTGGATTTGTAAGTCTATTTCTTTCACCAGGTAGGGGAAGTTTTCAGTCTTGATTTCTTCAAATAGGTTTTCAATATTTTGCTCTTTCTCCTCTTCTGGCACCCCAATAATTCGGATGTTGGTACGCTTAAAGTTGTCCCAGAGTCTCCTTACACTATCTTCATATTTTTGGATTCTTTTTTCTTTTTGTTTTTCTGGTTGGGTGTTTTTTGTTTCCTCATATTTCAGATCTTTGGTTTGATTCTTGGGGTCCTTTGATCTACAGTTGAATTTCTGTATATTCTTTATTTCAGACAGTGTATACTTAATTTCTGAATGGTCCTTTTTCATATCCTTGAGGGTTTCACTAAATTTCTTGGAGGTTTAGAAGATTCTTGAGTAACCTTATTACTGTGGTTTTGAACTCTATATCCAGTAGTTTGCTTTCCTCCCTTTCTTTCATTTGTGACATGTTTCTTTGTCTCCGCATTTTGGCTGCTTTCCTGTGTTGATAGAGTGGCCTTGTGTGCTAGGTGTCCTATAGGGCCCACTCAGCCTCCCCAATCACCTGAGGTGGACACTCTTGGTGCACCCCTTTGTGGGCTGTGTGCAGAGTCTTGTTGTAGTTAAGCCTTGATTGTTCTTGGTATCACTGGGAGGAATTGACCTTCAGGTCAATTGGCTGTGAGGACCAGCTGTGTCTACAATGGAAGAACTTCTGTGCTGGAGACATCCTTATGAGACAAGACTTGCTTTAGTGGGGCTTTGGTGCTCACTGAGTCTGCCCCCTGAGTGTGTCCCTTATGGATCTGAGGAGTTGTAATCTGGATGGTCTCACTCTTATCCCTGGGTACACTGTCTCTTGGATCTCCAAGGAGGTGCAAAGTCAGCCACTGCCTGAGGCCACCCAGCAGGAGCTACAGAGAGATCTGCAGATTCCTCTTCTTTGTTTGGGATTTGGAAGTGTCCAGATGAGGCCTAGCTGTGAAGTAAGACAAGCTGCTGCTGCCGGGCCTTGGGCCTTCTTTTGGAAGCTTTGGAGCTCTCTGATCTAGCTGCAGTTTGTTAGGTTTTAGGCTGCAAAAAGACAGGCCATTCATATGCAAAAGCTGCTGCACACAGCTTGGGTGGGGTTGTAAATTGGATGGAGTAGGGTCTCAGGGAATTACGAGGGCAGAGCAAATAGCAATGGCTGCTAGTCAGCCCTGCACCAGAGAGGTCCCTGGGTCTCTGTGTTCTGTGGCCTCGTGCAGGTACAATGATCACTGTGGGCACCTCTGAGAGAAAGCTGCCCTTACATTCCAGCCCGATGCCAGACAGTCCAGTTTCTCCCCATATGAGTCTGGGTCCCCAGAGTCTTGCCTGGAAGTGGAGTTCAGAGCAATCGGGAGCTTGTATCTCCCTCCTGATTGAAAAAAACAACAGTGCACCCAGTTGCCAGCCTGTTTCTTGCATGCCTCCATACCTCTGCACCTCCTACTAGTCTCAATGTGCTATTTTTTTTCCTTCTAGTTGTAGAACTTCCACTCAGCCAGCTTTCCTGTGGTTCTGTATGATATTTGTTTTGTCTTTTAATTGTAGTTTTGATGTGGTTGTGAGAGGCAGCAAGTACAGGTGTTTACCTATGCCACCATCTTGGTTGTCCTTTGGTTATTGTAAGTTTTTAGTTTGAAAACTTCTACTTAGTATTCTATATATGTTCTAATTTTTGCAGAGATTTTTTATTTGTTTATTTTTATAAAATTTGTTTCAAATATGTAAGTAATTGTTTGTTGAAGCATTTTTATGATGACTGATATAAAATGCTTGTCAGATAATCTTAACATTCATGTTATCTCAGTGTTGGCATCAGTTGATAGTCTTTCTAATTTAAGTTGAGATTTTCCTGATTCTTGGTATGATGATGAGTGATTTTTGACATTTAGAGTATGTTGTTATGAGACTCTAGATCTTATTTCAACCTATTTTAGCAGGCCTCATCTGACATAGCTCTCTCTGGTTGGGGAAATGGAAGTCCGTATTCCTCTTTCAACTTTCATTGACACCGTTGTGGGGGAAGAACTACTTGTTGCCACTGTGTGGGGGTGGGAGTTCAGGCTCCTCACTTGGCCTCTACTGATGCCACCCTGGCTGGAAGAGGCAGATGTGCCTCCTTTCTGTTCCCACATGGCCTCCACTAACATGATGGGGGTGTTGGTGCTGGTGATGTCGTTGTTGCTGGTGGTGTGGCTGCATTAACTCTAGGACTTCTCTGATACCTTCTCAGCAAGAAGTGGGAGGAGCACCTTGATACCGCTGGGTGGGAGCAGAAGTCCACACTCCCCACTATCTCCACTGACACAACATAGAGAACCCTCATTTCCATTTAGTGGGGGTGAACTTCCAGCTCTCCACTTGGCTTTTTTTTTTTTTTAAATACCAATGGGATGGGAGGGGGGAAAAAGTGGGAGATGGGAGAGGGTTGAGCACCTCATTACAGTTGTGTGAGGATGAAAGTCTATGCTTCCCATTCATTTAGCCCTGCTTGTGGTATTGTAGATGTGGCCAAAGTTTTTCTTGGATGCTTACCTGGAATAGATCAGTTATTTTGTAGAAGTTGTCTGT
The DNA here is from genome assembly GCA_026230045.1 of Corynorhinus townsendii. Classification (NCBI taxonomy): domain Eukaryota; kingdom Metazoa; phylum Chordata; class Mammalia; order Chiroptera; family Vespertilionidae; genus Corynorhinus; species Corynorhinus townsendii. The sequence goes on from JAPDVU010000002.1 coordinate 197,767,089, forward strand.
CTTGCTAAGCTTCCCCTTCCTTGGTCCGTTGTGTAAAGAGAGCAGGCTTTTCTTTTCTCTGTGCTCATTGACATTTCCAGGTTGCCTATATCTCCAGCCTACAGTGGGATATAGGAGGCAAAAAGAGAATCCAGGAGGCTCACTGTTGAGTCATTCCTGGTCCTGAAGTCCCTATTTGCCTTCTTCTTTCCAACTTTCAGAGTCTTATGTTCGTTTTATATATCATGTCTAGATTTTAGCTATACTTAGCAGGACACTGGGATATCATATATCCATGCTATCTTTCTGGAAGCAGATGTTCAGTCTCATTTACTGAAACAATGACCTAGGTAAGAAAGAAACAGATCAAGCTTTTTTGCAGATGTTGGGCACTTTGATTATTTTGCCTTAAGGCTGTGTCAGCACATTGGAGAGCCAGTTTGTCTGAAGCTCTGGGCATCCCCATAATTAATACCAGGCCTTGGTGTGATTATTAATAGTGTACCTCCACAGTTTGACCTCACAGGTTCTGATTGAGTGTGTTCAACCTTGAAAAAGGAACTTGCTAAATAAGCTGGTTTTGCGAGTCACTTTTTCATTAAGGTGAACAACAAATTCTTTCAGCTCAACACCTGGTGATGTTTTCACACTAGGTTTTGACATCTCAGAAACACTGGCCAGCGGCTCTCCTCGTAAAACCAATGCATATCAGTGAGGTAGAAGAAGATTTTCAAGGCACTTTCCACAAGATAAGCACTCAAACCACCCCTTATTACAAAACATACCCATTTTACTTTTCCACTGAGAGCACCAAGAGATCAAGAGGCCAACCCTTTGAGGGATAGCAATAAGGGAAAGGAGGCAATGGCTCTGGCTCATTCAGGATGTGCTTGAGGCTTCTACTGCTATTCCTGCAGTTGTGTCTGCCAGAATTTTACCTCCATCTGTTCACTTTCTCCATTTGATTCCATGATTTGCTCAGAAACGCATACAATCTTGTTGAAATGTTCTTAACCAGATACTTCACCATCAACAAATTTGTATTTACTACTTTATCAGCATTATAAACATAGTGAACAAAAACCAATAAAATGCCCTAAACATCAACATATCTTCAGTCACATGATTTTAAGATAAGAAACCCACTTAACCCCCATCTCTTGGCTGGTTTTTCAAATATGCTGAACTTCAGAAAAATATTTCCTTAGTCTGAGAGATACAGATTCCCAAACAGCCTTCTAGCCAAACTGAAACACAATCTACTTTAATTATTGAACTTCAAAAGAAATAACTCTTCAGGCCTGTATTATATCTCTGAGTTATTTCTGTCTTGAGATATGGAAAGCATTAAAATAAGGAAGCCACTGTATAGATCACACTTACATGTTTCATTTTTAAAATTTTGTCAACAGAAGCCCTATAACATCTTAGATAAGGTAATTAGTTCCTTACACTTCCTCTCAATCTCTTCCCTCACTCTTTAGCTATTTTATTGTTTTTACTTTGCCAAGGTTTATAAAGTTGATGTTATAGACTGTTTATATTATAGTTTACTATTTACACAGATTTTGTGCTCAGCATGAGGCTTTTTCTTCATGTTGATATCTCTACACTTTTTTTTTTGCTTCCTTCTTGCATGCTTGAGTTTCAACACAGGTGATTTTTTCAGGAAGGACTCACAGGTGCTATATTCCTTGAATTTTCTCATGCTGGAAAATGTCAGTGATTGCCTTTATACTTGCATGATTATTTAGCTGGGTATAATATTCTTATGCTGCATGTTCTTTATCTTTTTCTTTCTTTCTTTTTTAGCTACATTATTGGTTTTTTTTTTGGCATTGAAGTTGCTATGGAGAAGTCTGAGGTGACTTGTTTTATCTCTCTGAAGGCCTGAAGAGTTATTTCTTCACTTTTGAAGTTCAATAATTAAAGTAGATTGTGTCTCAGTTTGGACATTCTTTAACACTTTTCTCCCTGGTATATGGTATGCTTTTTTAATGTAAAAACTCAGCTCTTTTATTTCAGGGAACTTTTCCTGTATTATATCTCTGAGTTATTTCTGTCTTATATGTGGTTGGTTTTTTTTATGTCAGGGAAAAAATGTGCTAACCTCATTGCATTTCTTCTCTTATTGCCCTGGGATGATGCTTTCTTCATGCCATTGATTAAATTTTAAGCCCCATTCCTTCTTCTTTCTAATTTACTTGTTAGATCATATGTTGTTGTTTTGGTTCTTTTAAAATATTTTATTTTATGAATGTATTGGTGAGATAGCCTATGTAATAAAAGGCTAATATGCAAATTGTCCCCTTGACTGGGAGTTTGACAGGGAGTTCAACTGGTAGTTCAACCAGGGGGCGGGGCTGGCCCACCAACCACCCGTGGCCCCTCCCCCTGGCCGGCCCTGCCCGCAGTCTGCACCCCCCCACCCAACCCCGATCAGGGGCGGAACAGGCCAGCCAACTGCCACGGCCCCTCCCCATAGCCAGCCTGACCCGATCAGCCCTGATTGGGGTAGGCCAGCCAGACCCCACTTGGGCACAAATTCGTCCACCAAGCCTCTAGTTGGTTAATAAGATTGTATAAGTTTAAAGAGTACAATTCTATTATACATCATGTGCCTACCACCCAAAGTCAAGTCTCCTTCTGACACCATATATGCTGGTTTGGTTTTTGATTTATTTCCCCTTAGCTCCTCATTTTCCTTTTTCATATAATTCTGCTATTTCATCACTTGCTTTTAGCTTCTAATGTACTGATTCACACTCTTATTAAGATCCCCTATAGCACTCACCACTCATGGGAAGTTGGCTTTTATTTTTTAAGTTACATGTTTTCCAGGTTGAAGTTTTTGACCTTTGCTTCATTTGTCAGGATATTTAATATTTTACTGTCATCTTTGTCTTCTCTCTGTTCTTCTTTTCTGCCTCCTTCCTCTGTTCCTCCTCTTTCCCCTGTTTGTTTGTTTGTTTGTTTGTTTGCAGCGTGCTCAGTTGGTGATGGTGCCACGTTTTAGGAGGCTCCTGCCAAATGTGGGCATTTCCAGTGAGAGCTGTTTTCTCTAACTCTGTGAGGATGAATTCTGCTCAATGCCTTTCTAAGACAAAGTGGAAAAGTGAATTGTGCAATAATGATCCAGCTCCTAAGGGTATCACCATTTCACAGTTTACCTTAATAGCACAATTGCACACCTAGCACAGTTTCACAGTTAGCTTGAGAAATAGCAGCACTGTTACACAGGTCACCTAGCTTGGGATATGACAGTGAGACAACATGAAGGAGACATTCAGTGCAGTTTCAGCTACATGCCAGGGGCTGCACTAGCCAAAGATGGCAAACACAAGACATCTAAGGCCTTCTAAGTCCTTAGCAACCTCAGAATCCTCAAAAAGCCTCTGGTCAACTCCCCTCCAGATACCCCTTCCTGATATGGGGACCCAATTGTCATTGAGCAAACTAATAAGACACGCCACCTATATCCACCTATATTTAACTCCTACACAATGTGTCAAATGCATTTATACATTTGAATGATTGTTGTTGGCTTCAATGTGGACATCCCTTCCATATAAGTCCCTACAATACTCACCTTAACTGGAACCAATTTGTCTCCCCCTCTTCAGGTTTCAGACTGGTGTGGCTCTCTCTTTCAGTGTAATAAACTGCCCCAAATACAACAAGCAGTTTACTTTCTCTCATGACTTTATGAGCTAGGAAGTCAGTCAGGGTTTGGCTGGGTGGTTCTTCAGCTCTATGTGGCATTGATTGGGGTCATTCAGTTGTATCCAGGTTTTTGTTGGTCTAGTCTGGAGTGTGCAAGGTGGCTATATCTACATGCCCAATGTCTCGATGAGAGGCTGATAACTGGGCCCAGCTGGACCACTTTGCCTCTCCTTGTAGTCTCAGGGCCTTTCAGCATTCTCTCTCCAAGTGGATGGTTGGATTTCTTACCTGGGGCTCAGGGCTCCAAGAGCAATTATTCCAGGAAATGGAACCTGCCATGTCTCTAAGGCCTGGGCCTGGAAATTGGCACAATGTCACTTCCATATTGTTTTATAGGTCAAATCCATCATAGAGCCCACCCGGATTTGAGGGGAAGACCACCAGGATTTGAGGGGAAGCATCAAAGAGCTTGTATCAATTTCCACTCTTCGAAACTCTTGGTCTACTTTTCCATAATATGAAGGTCATATAGGAGGGGGAGCAGAGCCCTGCTGCTGTGCGCGTTCCTACAGGAAGGTGGGCCTGTTGTCTTCCGAGGCCTCACTGAGTGCTTTGTATCAGGGTCCATTCCATGTGGTCTGGATGGTGTCCATATCTTATAGTCTTAGGCCTCTTCCTCCAACTCAGCAGAGTGCCCCCTCCATATGACAAGTCCAATAGCACCTCCTTTCTGAGTCCTGCTATCGTGAAGTATAGGGAGCTCCACTCTTAAGGGTTAAAAACAATGTTTTCCTGGATTTCCATTCACAATCCCACTTTCAGTCCCTCCCAATGGGAGAGTGCCAGACAGATTATGCAATGAGGCACAATTTGGTTGACTCAGCATCCTTCCCCAGTCCTGCCTCTGTGTAGTGGGGATGGAGGTGGGAACTGTGCCCCACTGTTTTGTACCAGTTACGTATTTTTCTTTATCTGGTTATCACTTTTTGAAGTCTGTGGTGTCAAGTGTAGGATACTCTTTTTGTTGTTTGATTATTGCTAGTGAGTTATTTTTGGGTTTTTTTTGGTAGGGGAAGGAGTACTTTTTTTCTATCTCAGTAGATATTAAACAGGCAGATGCTGTCATACTTCTCTATTCCACTATCTTTTCTGAATGTCACATCTTGGGTTATTATTTCATTTTAATTTACTATTTTGAAATCATTACACATTCACAGGAAGTTGCAAAAATAGTAGATAGAGGTCTCCTGTATCCTTCACTCAGTTTCTCTCAAAGATAGCATCTTACATAACCATAATTACAAAACCAGGACATTGTCATCAGTACAATCCACAAACCTTACTCAGAATTCACCAGTTTTGAATGCCCTCACTTAGGTATGTGGCTGTGTGCATGCATGTGTATGTTTAGGCCTATGTCATTTTATTTCATACCAGAGGCCTGGTGCACGAACGTTGTGTACGGGTAGGGTCCCTAGGCCTGGCCAGTGATCAGGGCCTCTCTGGGGCGGCCAATGGGGTGATCAGGGCCCCCCACTTGTACCTGCCTTGGCCAGCTTGGTGCCACCTGCTCATTGGCCCCGCCCCCCTGTCCCCGCTGCCGCCAGTCGCCTCCCTGTGCAGGGCGACCGGGGGCCCCCCACTGGCACCTGCCTTGGCTGGCCTGGGGCCTGTGGGCTGGGGGCAGCTCCTGCATTGAGTGTCTGCCCCCTGGTAGTCAGAGCAACCGGTTGTTCTGCCGTTTGGTCTATTTGGATATTAGGCTTTTATTATATAGGATATTGAATTATAGAACCACAACCACAGTCATGATACAGCACTGTTTAATCAGTACAAAGATCTCATGGAAGTAAAAACGATCGTCCAAATTTTAAAAGTGGATGTAAGATAAAGTTAAGAAAATATGACATAATGCAAAACAAAAATATAAAAGGTTGGCAAGCATGAGAATGGTAAGAAGAGGCACAGAGAATAAACCCCAGAAATCCCACATCTAAGAAAGAAAGAAGAGAGAAAACAGAGGAGAAGAAACAAGGAGAGATCTAAGAAAAACGTTTCAAAATGAAGGACACCAGGTTCCTGATTGAAAAGACCCACATCATGAAGGTGACACAGAATGAGAGAAAAAAGACCCACATCAAAGGCACGTGATAGAGAGGATTTACTAGTAGAACCCAGGAATAGGATATCCCCTAAAAGATCCCCAAAGCAAACTAATGCAAAAGAGGTCATACATCTCTATATATAAAAGCCTAAACAACCATTCGACTCTTCGACTGGTAGCTATGACATGTACTGACCATTAGGGGGCAGATACTCAGCGCACAGGCATGGAAACATGGAATAGACTGATGAATCTCAGAGGGAAGTGGGGAGGGAAACCAGCTCTCCAACATCCCCAGAGGGGTCCCGGATTGTGAGAGGGCACAGGCCAGGCCAAGGGACCCCGCTGGTGCCCTAATCTGTGCACTGGGCCTCTAGTAAAGAAATAAAATCTTATGGAATATAACTTTAACTGGGAATTTTATAACCTGCCAGGCTATCCATCCAGTGTGAGGGCAGAATGGAGACATCTTAACCCATCCATAGACATTTGCCTGCTTGAAACTGTCATAGAAAGTATTGAGAAAATGTTCCAGCAAGTCCTGAGCAATCCAACTGCATCTGGGGAGCAGGGATTCAGTCAGAACAGTGCTGAAGAGAAGATGCAGCCACCAGCAAGGAGTGAAAGAGCATGTTGGAGATAAATATGTGGAAAGAATTAAGGACATGCATATGGAACATTTTGCAAGTGAAAATAATAATTTTTTTAAACCACCAAAAAGCCTTCTTTCAAAGGATATGCAATCATATACTGCTCAGCTCTGCAGTGAAACCATAAATAAGTTGCTGTGTAATCACAATGATACAAACACTTACATTGGTGAGGAATCTTTCCTTTGCAAGTAAATGAAAACTCTAAGTGGCTGAAACCATAGAGGAAATTATGGTATTTTGCTCACATGATTGACAATTTTGAAGTTACTTTAGGCTCCAGATGAGGCTTGATGTAGAGGCTCTCCAAGATCTTTAATTTCCATCTCTCCCCTTTGCCATCAGCAGTATATATTCAAAATAAGACAGGCTTTCCTCATGGTTGGCTTCCAGCACCATCTAGGGACTTCATGCTTCTTTATTCATGTCCATCAGGGAGAAGATATTTCTCTAGAGGCTTCTGCAAAAGAACAAGGAAACCCTGTCCCTGTTTCCTCTAGAAAACTTCATAGGTCAGATATTGAGTTACATGCCTTTTTAAATTCTTTTAACCAATCATCAGACCTTGGGGAGTGGAGTTTAGCCAATCAGGGTCCACCTTGTTGTCTGAGATGGGGTCTGCTTCCCAGGAAAGTGGTGACTGTGTAGGGGAACAGTGGATTCCCAAGTGGAAATCGAGGTACAGTTAAAGGAGGAAGAAGAATGGGTGTTAGGTGGCCACCAAACAGCAACCATCTATTTTACAATGCAAATTATTTAATGGAAGAGCTATATGGGGCAATGCAGATTGGTGGAGTGAGGAGCCAAACACACATTCATCCTAATTCAAAATCAATAGAAAATGTCTGAAATTAATGGATCAACAAATAGCAGTTTAAACCTATTATTTAGAAATATGGAGATAGCTCCAAGGGAGAAAACAGCTGCAAGACTTATAAAGAGTCATAAATCGTTGCCTCTCTGAGCCAGGCTGGGAGATAGAGTGGGATAGGTCAGGCTATTATGATTTTTTTATGGAAAGTTTTTTGCATGATTTGATTTTAAAACTTTGTTCATGTATTACTTGGACTAAAAAGTTAAACAAAACCCATCTAAGCTTTCATGGAAACACATGAAATTAGATGATAAGGAAAAGCAAGAGGCTGCTGACTTTGCCTTGTGATAAAGACATGCAAGAGTGCAATGATTCAAAACAGAAACCCACCCACAGCCCTTTTTAAGTTGAATCCATAGGCCACTGATGTGTGCAGTGTGGCTTCATGAACCCTTTCGCAAGCTGCTACTAATCCCTGGGGGAAGAGATGAACGTGCCCTAGTTTGAGGAATATAGATTAAGACATATCAGGGCAAAGAGTTAGAAATGCTTTAAAAAGGGAAAACTCAAGCTTTTCCCCAGAGGAACACCATGGTCAAGACCCTCTGTGAGCATAACACAATGCAACAGCACAAGGAAGAGTCTAGAAAGATGCTGGTTTTGGGGTTTTGTCCAGAGTGCTGCCCCGACTCTTCCTTCCATGTGGGCCAAATTGTATTGCATTGTCCTTTCTTTTTGTCACAGTGTCAGTGTGGTTTCTCCTTCGACCATAAATGCTGCTTCTAGTAGCGCTCAAAGGCCTTTTCTTTAGTTTGCATTACCAACCTGATCCAAAACTCTTCATTTCTCCAGGGACCTTGGACCCTGCCGGGTAACATCCTGCTCTGTGAAGAGCCATTTTGGGGCACAGGGGCACCAATATAGGATGTCCCCCTTGGGGAAGGCTTAAGTGCAGTACAGGCCACAGAGAGGGGGAGTGACCTAGGTACCACAGGTCCCTGCCAGGGGCTGTGTTTGGAGATAACCTCCAAATTAGGATGATTCAAAGGGGCAGGAGAGGTGCTGTTTTAAAAACCAGTGACTTCCTGTTTCACCCAGAGGAGATTTGTATTTGTTAACTTTGAGGGCAAATTACATCCTAATTTCAGACAAATTCTTTAATGGGGCCTTTGGTTTCACAACTGAAAGACAAAACATTGTTTTCTGAAATGAAATTTTGGGGGCAGCGACGAGTTAAATAGCTTTCACAATGGTGTTAATACTGTGTCTTCACTTTGGGCTGGAGACACTTTACAAGTCTGCAGAGTCTTGAGGTCTGTTTTCCTCCCTCTTGCTGGATCCCAAAGAAGACTGGGATGGGAGTGAGGATCTGAATTCACATACGGAAGATAGAAACACAGCAATTCTATTGTGCAGAGGAAGCTGGTGGCCCCAGTAACACAGCATCAGGCTGGAGCCCAAGGAGAGAGAGAGAGAGCCCTCTGCATTGTAATGCCATTTTACTCCACCCAAGCCTTCAGTAAAATTTGGTTAATTGTTACAAGTTGGTTTTAACTGTGCTCTGAGGCAAATTAGCATGGAATTTTTAAGAGAGCAGAGATAATACAGAGAAATGCAAACCAGGAAGGAAGAAACAACTTGATCAGAAGTCAGGCAGCTTCTTAATGTTCTAGCAACAACCAGGGTTGCTTTGTGGGGCATGGGACATGGCAGTATTTCTCAGGGATTTTCAGAGATTCTTGGAAAGAGAACCTGATAAAGGGCGAGGCTTTCTTTTGGTCAAGCAGTTTGAGGACTTGGACTAGCACTATCTAGATTTAAGGGAAAGGTTGATTTTGGAAGGCTGTGGATCTTGGGATCTTGAGTAGAGTTCTAGTACTAATTCTAATGTCCTCGCAATTTGTTTCTGTGGTTTAATATTTCTCCAATTCCTTAATGGAGAACCATAGCCAATGAAGGATATGAAAGACCCAAACCAATGCCAGGTACATAGCCGTTCATTCTACTGTAGCCCATGATGCAATTGGACACCCTCACTGAGACCGTTCAAACTGGACAATTCCCATGGACTCATGCCTCATTCCCAATATTTCAGCTGTAGTCTCTGACTTGTTTCAGTTTCAACTCAGTCATATTACCATCACTAACCTCCACCCCAAATTATTTAATTCTCATTAACTTCTAGGAAAATCTCAGAGTCCTTTATAAAGGAAAACAAACAAGCAAACAAACAAAAACACAGAAGCAGAAAAACCCACAGATTCATAGAATAGCAACCCTTCCTTATTTCTGAATAAATTTAATTTCAGCCGGAAGATCTGATTCTTTGCATGAGTCATACATTCAATGCCTACATCAGAATTTTGCATTTTGTGTTGACCGCACATCCCTCCCACTGCACATAGGTAAGGTATGTAGTTACGAACACAATTGGAAATCCAACAGAAATAACCAGACACGTGCAAAAAGTGTGATTCAAATTTTCATTGTGAAACAAGAACAACCCCCCCCCCCCCCCCCCGCTCCTTCCTCCCAACTAAGGATTGTACACACTTAGGATTACATTAACAGAGCCCCCAATTTGTTTTCCCAACTTCACTGATTGAATTCCCTGGTTTCATCCATCATCTTGGTGACAAACAGAATGCCTGTCCCAGAGTGGGCTGAGTTCTCAGGGAAGTGGCCTCAGCCACCTAGACCCTTGCAGTTGAGTCCCTCCCTGGTAGCTTCTGAGCAGCTGTGTTGAGCGCCCTGGAGTAGGCGGGGTTTCCCTCCCAGGATGGGGAAGCCCCTGCACATGGTATTTCTTTGCCTCTTTTGTCCAGAGCAGAGGATACCCTCTGGTTACAGGCGCTCAAGCAGCTGGGCTTTGGAACTTGGTCCCTTTTCTCTCCGACCGTCCCATCCAGAAAGTCCTGGCTCTTTTCTTTGGCTGAAACATTCATAAGTCCCTTGTCTGGACACTGAGCAGGGGGCAGGAGAATTTAACATGTGAGCGCTGTCTTTAGCATCAGAGAGCCTGACTCAACTGCTTACCCTTGTATGACCTTGCACAAATGATTCCAACTCAGATCTGAAATATGGGGTTCACACAGTCCCAGCCCACGAAGTTGTTGTGATGATTGAGATGATGATGTGTGTAGCACTCGGCACAGTGCCTGGCACGTGGCAGGCATCCAGCAAATGCCAACTATTGATATCACTTCCCACTTGAAAGTAAGGAAAGGGGAACTCACTTACTTGAGCCTAAAATATAAAATCAGAATTTTCCTATAAAATTCAGTTCATAATAACAATGATTAGGTCAAGGCCCCAATAGTTCTTATTTTGGTTGTCCACAAGCAGAAACAACAAATAAACAAGCCTGGCTCCTAATCAATATGTAACTAAGGTATTCTTCAAAGCAGGCCTGAAAGGAAAGGAGGAGGCATTTGTCTACCAGGCAAGGGGCCAGGATGGCAAATAAGTAGCTAGTATCCTGTACTCTTGTGGCAAATCCCCTGCCTAAGGCAGACATCATTAATCAATCCTGGTATCTCCTTTCCTTGAACCTGGATTTTGCCTTATGGTAGTTTTCCTTTTCTCTTTATTTTTCTATACTAAAGCATTTAAACACAAATTCCAGATATTGTGCCATTGCACCCTTGCAGGATACATTTTAAAAAAATATGGATTTAAAAAAATAACTAGGCATTATCAACCTAATGAAATTAATAATAAATCCTTTGTTTGTCTAATACCCAATTCATCATCAAATTCCCCTGTCTCAAAATATGTAGGATTATGTTGATCACAGCTGTGTACCGATGGTCAGAGTTTCAGGCAGGAGAAGTGACATTTTCAGAAGCATGAGTCAGAAACATCTGCAGGTTGCCCTTTGGAGTCCGGGAAGGAGGGGCGTCTCCTACCTCAGAATAAATAGCTTTGAGCTTTCAAGGGCTTTTTCCTGGGGGTGGGGAGCACCTATTGTCTAGTTCCCCTTTTGAGGATTGCTAGTTCTCTGAATCCTTTATGTTGCCAAGAAGCAAGGGGTGCGGGGCAATTCCTATAAACTGGACTCTGGGATTCTGGGGTCCCCGGGTTTTCCAGGGGTGACCCAACCTGATCAGGCCCTGCCCTGCCGTGAGTGGGTAGGTGATACAAGTAGGTGGGTTTTGCCGATCCTACCCTGGAAGACCAGCCATGGGAGTTAGACCTCTCTCTACCCAGCCATCCCAGGCCATCTGTGCCCTCTGTACCGCAGGGAGCAGGTACCCTGTGTGCTTTGTAATCAACTGCCAATGCATCAGTAGAGACTGGCATGGATTTTCCATTTTCTGTGCATATCTGCAAAAAGATTGGAGACTCAATTCAAGACGCCTAGGCCAGCACAAAGGCAGTGATGATGGGTATTGTCTGGGAAATGGCCCATTGTGGAAAAGGGTGGGGGGCAGAACACTAGGGAGAGAGTCTCTGATCAATGACTGTTGATTCCTTCCTTGAGGAGCAGAGACTGTGCTCTTGCAGACAAAGGCTTGCTTTAGTGCGGGATGCACGGAAGTCAGAGAGGATGTGCTGGGAGCTGCAGAGGATTCTGACTGCGATGCCCATGTCCTCCGGATCTTGCTGAGGTCAGGGGCCAGGAGTAGGAGGGCAGCCTAACAAAGGCTTGCAGGAGTGACTGAGAAACTCAGACTTGAGGGTTTGTATGTTGATGTCACATTATTTATGACACTGCCTTAACTCTTCTAGGGAGAGTAGGACATGGATCTTTTTTGTTTCTCCCTCCTTTCCATCTATCCCTCCCCACACTAATCCCTCCCTTCATCTCTTCCTCCTCCTCTTTCTTTAATTTCCTCATTTAGCCAATGAGAAATTATCATGGTCTTTTCTATATATCAGCCCCTGCACCCAGGGATTAGGATGAGATGGTGAAAAGACCTACATGGTCCCTGCCCTCATGGGACCTACAGGCCCAGGAAGAGACAGAAACCAAACAAGGGAACACATAGGTAAGGGCAATGATGACAGGTTATAGTGAACATATTAGACTCTTCCTTCTACCTAATAGACCACAGTGGCTGTGAAGCACTAGCTCCCTGTCCTTGCTCCTCTTCCTCACAGCTGTGACTGCTCTGCCTTCTGTGACCACTGGCTGTCCTGAGCTGATGGCCCGTGTTCCTCCCTGGCTCAGACAGGAGGGATCTGAGAGCTCTGGTCCAATCTTCTGTGCCAAGACTTCTTGGCTGCTAGCTAGGCCTTGACCTTGAGCTCCAGACCTATTTCTGTGCCAGGGATTCTATCTTTTCTTTTTATTTCTACAGATATAGATTTTAAATTTTTACTGAGATACAATTTACATCTAGTGAAACACCCCAACCTTTGGATCTGTCCATTTCTGCTTCATGTGTTTTGAAGCTGTTGTTAGATATGTACACATTTAGGAATCTTCTGTCCTGATTATTTGACTTTTATCATATGAAACTAGAGGCCTGGTGCACGAAATTCATGCACAGGGGGTGGGGGGGTGTCCCTCAGCCTAGCTTGCACCCTTTCCAATCTAGGACCCCTTGGGGGATCAAGCCTAAATGGGCAGCCAGACATCCTTCTCACAATCCAGGACTGCTGGCTTCCAACCACTTGCCTGCCTGCCGGCCCGATTGCCCCTAACTGCCCTCCCTTGCTGGCCTGGTCACCGCTAACTGCCCTCCCTTGCTGGCCCAGTCACCCCCAACTGTCCTCCCCTGTCGGCCTGATCGCTCACAACTGCCCTCTCCTGCCAGCCATCTTGTATCCACATGGGAGCAGCCATCTTTGACCACATGGGGTGGCCATCTTGTGTGTTGGAGTGGTGGTCAATTTGCATATTACCTCTTTATTATATAGGATGTCCTAGTAGCATTCCTTGTCTTGAATCTACCTTGCCTAATATTCATATACTTAATTCAGCTTTCTTTTAATTAATGTTTCCATGCTGTATCTTTTTACTTTTATTTAAAAAATTTTTTTAAATTTGATTTTTAGAGAGAGAAGAAGGGAGAAGGAGAGAGAAAGAATCATTGATGGAAGAGTATTAATTGATTGGCTGCCTCCTGCATGCTTCCTACCAGGGATAGAGCCTACAATCTGGCACATACCCAGACTGGGAATCAAACTGGCAATCTTTTGGTGCACACGACGATGCCCAATGGGCCGGGACTCCATCTTTTTACGTTTAACCTCTCTGTGTTTTTATACTTAAAGTCTGTGTCTTACAAAAGGATATAGTTAGGTGTTGTTTTTTTTACTGTCAGAGAATTTCTGCCTTTTAATTGGTATACTTAATTCACTTACATTTAATGTAATAATTGATTTGGTTAAATTGAAAGTACTGTTTTACTATTATTTTATTTTTAAATCCTCACTTGAGGATATTTTTCCATTGATTTCTAGGGAGAGTGGAAGGGATGAGAGAGAAACATTGATGTGAGAGAAACATGTTGATTTATTGCCTCCCACACATGCCCCAACCAGGGCTGGGGATTGAGCCTGCAAGTAACATACATGCTCTTGACCCGAAACAAACCTGGGACCCTTCAGTCTGCAGGCTGGCACTCTATCCACTAAGCCAAACTGTCTAGGGCTGTTTTGCTATTTTATATCTCTTTCCCCTTTTGTTATTTTAATTTCTTCCCTCTTTTCTTGCTTTCTGTGAGTTTTTGAAAGTTTTTAGTATTCTATTTTTACCTCATCTACATTTCTTATCTAACATCTTGTTTTCAATGGTTGCTCTAGGCATTGTAAGATGCACTCAAATGATCAAAGTCTACCTTGAGCTAAAGCTATTTTACTTGACATACAATATATCTCACAACAGCAGATTTCCGTATTCTCCTCTTTTGTTCTTTTGACATTTATTTTATTTTCACATATGTTAACTCCCACAATGCAGTACTATTATTTTTGTCTTTAAACAGTCACTTTTCTTTTAAAGAAATTAAGAATTTAACAACAGTTTCTCACTCATGTGTATTATCATTTCGGGTGCTCTGTATTCCTTGGTGCAGCCCTCAGCTTCCATCTGGGAGCCTTCCTCAGCCTGAAGAACTTCCTGCAACATTTCTTACATTGCAGATCTGCTGGTGATGAATTCTCTCTTCTTTGGTTTATTTCAAAATGCTTTTATTGTACCCTCATTTTGAAGTATGTAGTCTTTATGAGTATAGACTTATAGGGTGATGGATTATGTTGAGCATCTCTTCACATGCTTGTTTACCATCTGTATATCATCTTTTGTGATGTGTCTGTTCAGATTTTTTTGCCCGTGTTAAAATGTTTCTTTTATTGTTGAGTTTTAAGAAAAAAATTTTTGTATATTTTGAATAATAGTCCTTTATTAGTTATATATTTTGCAAATATTTTCTCCCAGTCTGTGGCTTGTCTTCTCAATCTCTTAATAGTAGTTACTTAAAATTTTTTTCCCCAGCCCCAATCTCTCTTTTTGTTCCTTCTGACACATTCCTTAGTATTGTTGCATTCTATTTTCCACTCTTTTTCCCTCTGTGTATTTCAGGTTTTCATGGTTCAAGTGCTGTGTTTCCAAATCACTTTTCTTTTAGCTTCCAATCTATTTTTTCCCCCCAAATTACAGTTTACATTCAATATTATTTTGTATTAGTTTCAGGTGTATAGCATAGTGGTTAGATAACCATATTCTTTACAAAAGGTTTCCCCCTATTATTTCCAGTACACCCAAGGTACTATGCCTCGTTATTGCAATGTTATTGACTACTAGAGGCCCGGTGCACGAAATTTGTGCACGGGGGGGGGGTGTCCTCAGCCCAGCCTGCACCCTCTCCAATCTTGGACCCCTCAAGGGATGTCCGACTGCCTAAATGGGCAGTCGGACATCCCTCTCACAATCCAGGACTGCTGGCTCTCAACTGCTCACCTGCCTGCCTGCCTGATTGCCCATAACCACTTCTGCTTGCCAGCCTGATCATCCCCTAACCACTCCCCTGCCAGCCTGATTGATGCCTAACTACTCCCCTGCCAGCCTGATTGCCCCTAACTGCCCTCCCCTGCAGGCCTGGTTCCCCTAACTGCTCTCCCCTGCAGGACTGGGTTCCCCCCAACTGCCCTTCCCTGCAGGCCCAGTCGTCCCCAACTTCCCTCCTCTGCCAGCCTGGTCATCCCTAACTGCCCTCCCCTGCAGGCCTGGTTCCCCCAACTGCTCTCCCCTGCAGGACTGGATTCCCCCCAACTGCCCTCCCTTGCAGACCTGGTCCTTCCCAACTGCCCTCCCCTGCTGGCCATCTTGTGGTGGCCATCTTGTGTCCACCTGGGGGCAGCCATCTTTTACCACATAGGGGCAGCCATCTTGTGTGTTGGAGTGACAGTCAATTTGCATATTATTCTTTTATTAGATAGGATAGAGGCCTGGTGCACAGATGGGGGCCGGCTGGTTTGCTCTGAAGGGTGTCCTGGATCAGGGTGAGGGTTCCTTTGGGGCATGGGGTGGCCTGGGTGAGGGGCCTATGGTGGTTTGCAGGCTGGCCATGCCCCCCAGCAACCCAAGTGGAGGCCCTGGTATCTGGGATTTATTTATCTTCTATAATTAAAACTTTGTAGCCCTGAGCAGAGGCCAGGGCAGGCCAGGGGAGGGGCCCGGGGTGGGAAGCTTGGCTTCCTCTATCGCCAGTGAAACCCAAGCCTCCTGCTCGCTCTGTGGCCTTAGCCATTTTTGTTGGGATTTATTTATCTTCTATAATTGAAACTTTGTAGCCTTCAGTGGAGGCCAGGGCTGGCCAGGGTGTGAGGAAGCTTGGCTTCCTCTATTGCCGGGGAAACCCAAGCTTCCTGCTCGCTCCATGGCTATAGCCATCTTGGTTGGGTTAATTTGCATACTCACTCCTGATTGGCTGGTGGGCATGGCTTGTGGGCATAGCAGAGGTACAGTCAATTTGCATGTGTCTCTTTTATTAGTGTAGATATTCCCTATGCTGACTTTACATTCCTGTGACTATTTTGTAACTACCAATTTTTACTTCTTAATTCCTTCACCTTTTTCATCCAGCCCCCAATCCTCCTCCCCTCTGGCAATCATCAGTGTGATCTCTGTATCTATGAGTTTGTTTCAATTTTTGTTTATTTTGTTCTTTAGATTCCACATATAAGTGAAATCATAATGGTATTTTTCAACTCATGTAGGTAATTTTTCATTCCATATTTCATTATTCAGTTCTATAATTTCTATTTGGTTCCTTTTATAGTTTTTTTTTCTGTTGAGATTCCTCATTGGTTCATTCATTACATATATACTCTCTTTTACACTCTTAAACATATTTATAATGTCTGTTTTAAAGTCATTTACTTGCAATTCCAACCATTGTGCCATCTCTAGGTCTGTTTCTACTGATAATTTTTTCCTCCTGGTTGTAGATTACATTATCCTGCATTTAAAAAACTGTATACTGGACATTGTGGATGCTGCATTATAGAGACCTGAATTTTTATTGTCTTCTTTTAAAGATTGTTATGTTTTGAAGTTAATGTACTGGGGAATCAGCTTGATTCTGTCATGGCTTGATTTTAGGCTTTGATCGTGTAGGAGTAGAGTAGTCCTTAATGTGTGACCTTCCTTGAGTCACTGCTGAATATCTGAGGTATTTAGCAAATCTCCCCATTCTGGCTGGTCAAATTTCACTGCCTATCAGCACTGTGACCTCCAAAATCTCTGGCTCACAGGCTGCCAGGAGCTGTTCTCTGCTGGGCAGCACAAAATCTCACTGTGCATACACATAGTTTTGTATCCAGTTACAGACTCAAGGGAACCCCTTAGCACAGTGGTCGGCAAACTCATTAGTCAACAGAGCCATATATCAACAGTACAATGATTGAAATTTCTTTTGAGAGACGAAAACCGACTTCTGCGCATGGACCACGAAATTTCTATTGCACTGTACGTGTGTGCCCGCGTGTGGTATTTTGTGGAAGAGCCACACTCAAGGGGCCAAAGAGCCGCATGTGGCTCGTGAGCCGCAGTTTGCCGACCACTGCCTTAGCAGATTCCTGGTGCTTCTTCTCTGCGCGCTTTCCAAGTCTCCTGTAATCCACCCCACAAATCCCAGCTGCCCCAGTTACCTCAGACTCCAGGCTCTGTGTCCCCCGTCCAGAAAGACCTCTACTCCCTCTTTGGGCTCCACTCTCTATGCTACAGTTTGGATAGAAAACTGGGATGAATGTCAAGCTCAACTCATGTGTTTTCCCTTCTCAAGGATCACAACCAGGTAGGAGTTAGCATCTTGGAGACATAAATGCCAGAGAAAAATAACGAAATCTTACTGCAACTCTGATTCCTTTATGTTCCTTCAATCCACCCCTGGCTCTCCTAGGGCCATGTTCATGGGCATGGGGATGTGGGGGGAGGAGAGGGGGTCACGGAAGGGAACAGAGCCTGTAGAAGGCCGTTGGGGTGTTGCCTGTTATATTTTGTTTACAGTTTCCCGGTGCAGCCCCATAGAAGGAGGCAGCTGTGTGTTATTGAGCTTGTTGAAGAGTCTTGGAGGAGGGGAGTTCTGGGGAGTGCAATTAGCCAACGGTTTGAGACTGATGAAGTGGATAATGAGAGGTGCTAGGACAGATTTTTGTGCTAAAAAAAAGAGATGGAGGAGAGACTGTTGCATTTTAATCTCCTCAGGCCTGAACAGTCAGGGACCTATTTACTACCTGCCAAGGGGCCAAAGATTGGAGGATTCCAAGGCTGGGCCAGCACCTCCTTCCCAGGTGGCCTTTGTGGGGATTGTTATCATGATCCTCATCATTATTAACATTTACTGAGAGTATATGGGCCAGGTCTTGTGCCAAGCAACTCTTATGCTTTACCTACTCAATGTCCAAAACAACACTATGAAGTTGGTTTTATCATTACCCATTCTGTAGATGAGCAAACTGAGGTAAAGGAGAAGAAGGAACTTTCCTTGGTCCCATTGTTAGTAAGTGGTGGAGCTGAGGTTCTCACTGTGGTCTGACAGCAGAGCCTGGTGGATGCAGTCATGGACTTGGTTCCGTGGTGCAGGTATATTCAGCTTCAGTGATTGTCCTCAAAACAGAAGAGAGACATCTTCCAGCACCTGCTACCTGTGAGGCTCTGTGCTAGACTCTGAGCAAACATGTTATGTTTCTTACATTTTGTTTTGGTTTTCAATTATCCTATATAATAAAAGGCTAATATGCAAATTGTCCCTTCAGAAGTTCGACCAACCAGGAGTTCGACTGCTTACTATGATGTGTGATGACCACCAGGGGGCAGTGCAGAATGAAGGAAGGCCTCGGCTGGCAGCCAGAAGGCCCCGATCGGCCCTGATTGCTGACCAGGCCTAGGGACCCTACCCATGCATGAATTTCGTGCACCAGGCCTCTAGTTTCTAATATCAACCAATGAAGAAGGTAGTATTTACACCCCAATTTTATGGAGGAGGAAACTGACTTTAAGGGCATTAAATACCTTGTCCGATGAACCAAACCTAGCAAGTTGTAGGACAATATTAAGATGTTTTAAACTTTTAGTGAGCAATTATATATTGAATGCCTGCTATGTACTAGGCTTTATTCTAGGTACCAGAAAGATAGCAATGAATAGTACAAACAAAAAATGCTGCCCTCATGGAGCTTATTCTAGTGGGGTGGGGAGCATTGGTAGACAATAAATAAATCATCCAGGGGAGTGATATAACCCAAAGGAAGGCAGGGGAAGTGGAAGGGTGTGTTGTGGAGGATGTAACTTTGCAGAGAACATGTGTCCGTAATTTTGCGGAGTGCATGTCTATACTCATTATACAGACACAGTCTTCTCTAATGTGAATAGAGAAGACAGTTGGGAGATGATCTCCGGAAGGTCATGGTCAGACACTTTGATAGCCTCCAATTAGCTTTCCTTTCAGGTTCTGCCCGCCCCTCTCTTCCCCCATGGCTGAAGTGATCCCACTTTCAATTCCAACCAGCTCTCTCTCTTAGCCTAGGTGAGACAGCTCGAGGCTGTGAAAAGAACTCACCAAAAACACATGAGTGTAGCAGGAAGAGCATTTGCCCACTGTGTGATTTTGGGCAAGCACCTGTCTCTGGGGCTGCATTCCTCCAGCTGTTGAGTGGATGGCGGGGGGGAGGAGGGGATGGCAAAGAAGCACCCACCTCAGAGTGCCATGTAAGGCTTGAGTAAAGTGCTGCCCACCCCAGGGCAGTGGTCAGAGGATCACCCTCTCACCCATACCCAAGGGCTTGGCCCTGGATGCATGGCCATTCCCTCATCTTCTCTTGAGTTACCACTTCCAGGAGCTCCTCCTTCTTTCTCTCTACTTATCAAAGTCCTCTGTGCCAAATTTGAGGTGCTCCCACCCTTATTGATTAACATCTTCGTGACACCTAGGCTGGTCACTGGAGAGGCAAGGACAAGGACGTTGGCTCTAGACAGGCTTGAGCTCCCGCTTGTCTCTGCCTCTGGGTGATTTGGGGAAAGTCACCAGACCCCTTGAAGCCTCAGCCTTTTCATCTGTGGGTAGAATGTTGTCATGGAGGCATTGTGAGAATTAGATGAGATGAGGCAAGGAAGTCACTTAGGATGGGCTCCAATGTTATTATGAGCAATTCAGTACAGACCCCATAACTTGGCCCTCAAATGTTCACCTAGAGTTTATCTAGACTAGAGGTTGGCAAAGTTTTTCTGCAAAGGGCCAGATGATAAATAGTTCAGGATTTGCTGCCCATACAGTCTCTGTTGTTGGTACTCAGCTTTGCCATGGCAGCCTAAAATCAGCCATAGACAACACATAAACGAATGAGCATGCTGCATTCCAACGAATCTTCATTTACTAAGACAGGCAATGGGCTGGATTTGGCCTATGGACCATAATTTTCCAGCATCTGATCTGGATCAACCCTCTCACGTAACAAAAAGAGGAGAAAGAAGACCAGGGCCCAAAGTTAGCCAGCAAAGTACAGAGGGAGGCCAGGCAGGCATCCCGACTCCCAGGCCTCTGTCCTTAATTATTCTCATATTGTTCCACATGGGTTAGCTTTCTCTCCCCTGTTGGTTTGTCATTTGCACACATGCTAGTTATTCATGAAATATTCATTTGATTGGCTTAATATAACAATATTGGAGACTTCTGGATTTTTCCTTTGGAGACCTGTGCAATCAGAGGTGAGGATGGGATCATGGGCTGGCCCAAAGTCTCCGGTGAGTCAGGATTCCTGATTCCTAGCCCTGGAGGGCATTGCCAGCCAGACAAGGACAGCCTTACAGCACCAGGGTGGCACGTCTCTGCAGCAGTGAAATTCTCCCTTTGGTTTCTCCAAGAAAACAATCTTCTAAAAAGAATCTCGTCTATTAATGTGATTATTAATCTGGAAAAAACCCCACTTCTCAATAAAATGAATCTATGACAAGACAGATGTAATAAACCTGGTTAGGATTTATGATGTGCCCAGGCAGCGCTTTGCAAAAGATAATGTTCCCCTGTAATGTTGATTTGCCGGATGAGAACCATGTAATTTATTCTGTCAATGTACATAAGAGATGTTATCTGTGTGGGGAATGACTGATGGCCTCATGAAAGCTGGCAGGGAAACAAATAAAACAATTTGGGCCTTAAAAATGTAATCACCTAATGATCACGTCCCAGCTTTCGCCATGGGGAGAGCAGGATTGGGGAGCTATTTCTGCCATGAATCTGCTGTCCTGACTTGGGGCCATTTTCCCTTGGGCTTGGCACCAGAGGGCAGCAGGGAGCCTGGAGAAGCATCCTGTCCAGGTTCCTCGCTCTGGGTCTTTGCTCAAGCTGTTCCCTCTTCTGGGCTGTTGTTACACTTACCCTGCAAGGTCTGGCTCCACAGCTCTCTCCTCCATGGCGATCTGCTGTGCCTGTAGCCCCTAGACACACCCCTTAGCAATAACAAGAATTCCGCCCCTTTTAGGACTCTTGCAGCCTCCCTCTGGGCCTCTTTATGCCCCTCAGCCCTGACTCCATTGGAATTTAGTAATTGATGTCATCACCTCTTAGAGACTGGAGCCCATCTTGTTCAGACTCCTGCACAGGAAGGAGCGTTTATGAGTGCTTATGAATGTTTGCTAAGTGAATTAGTCCTCAGAAGTAGGGCTATCATTTATTGCCCTGCTCCCATTGTGCCTTGGAGCGCCTGCCAATCTGCATTGTGGTGGTTGGTTTATAGGCCTTTCTCCCCTTGAATATGAGCTTCTGGAGGGAGGGGCCAGGTCCATTTGACTCAGGATCCCTGTGCACAGTGCAGAGCCAGGCCTGGCACAGAGAAGGTGCTCAGAGAACCTCCCGCTGAGTGAGTGAGTGAGTCAGGGAGTGATGCAGCTTGGAGGGACGCTGGTCAGAGCCCTGTCCCAGAGTGAGTGGAAGAGGAGATGAGAACCTCAGGCACAATAAACCCTGGATAAGAGACTTCTCTGGTCACTGAGCATGGCTCAGAATCCTTAGAAAGAGTAGATGCCTAAGACAGCCATAGTAAATAACTTCTTCACAGTGCCCTGGGTTGAAGAGTCTATGGGTGGGACCAGCAAAGGCTATGGAAAGTGTATAACAGGGGTGTGTCTGAGCCAAGGAAATCTGAAGGCATAGGCCATGAGGACATGAGGCTGGCTCTGGCCTGTACAATATAGGGTTTTGTGGAGGGTGCAGGGTTAGACCAGGCAGAGGAAAGCCAGCTGGGAAGTGGTTAGGCAACAAAGGCCAATTCTTGGGAGGACATGATGGTAAAGGTGCCAGGCATGGGTCAGGGAAGCCTGAATTTCAAAGATACCCAGCTCAGAGCTTTGTAAAGGAGCTTGGACTTAGACATGCAGGGTATAGTAGCTGGGCCATTGGACCTTGAGTCTGGGGAATATGACTATATCCTTTGGGGTCTGGCAATAAGCAGAATTTATCCTAGATGATTTGAATCAAGAAATTGTAACAGATGAACTGCTAATAGAGGTGTGGGCAGAATTAAAGTAATCAATAAAGGATATCCCCTCTGATCCCCAGAGAGGCACAGCAGCAGAGATCTGGCACTACCTCTAGGGTTGAAGAGGCAAAGGGCAGAAATAATGTTACTGGTGCCTGGTGAAAGCTGGAGCCAGGAGGGAGGGCTGTGACAGCTGTTAGTCACAGAGGGAGGTAGCTACTTCCAGAGACATGGCACTAAAGCAGGAAGGAATGGACAAGAAATGACCCAACC